>FR990104.1:9100000-9700000 GCA_905404275.2 Hedya salicella | reverse complement strand
GCCGAGATTATCACTTTAACGCAGGAAACGCTTATATTAGCTCATTAGAATTCTCGACGTCTCGGATGCTTTCCAGCGCGCGTACTGCGATGTGATGCGTATAAATAAATTTATTTAAATGAATTATTAAAAACACAAAATCAAAAGAAGCTATATCGAGTGTCAACTCTTAGATTTGTTGCCTTGCCATTGTGCAATAAAAGGACCAAGTTTTCAACACGTTTTTTTTAAGAAATGATTATTAAATTGCCTAAAATTATGAAATTTCCAATTTTATTCGAAGAAAAAAACGAGAGCTATATAAAAGTCAGCCATCTTGGATTTAAGATGTTGACTACTGATGATTAATCGTCACGAAACGTGCTCGTCCCTTCGATTAGTGCACCCGGTTGGTCAGCTTACAATGATTGATTTTTTGTTTTGCATTTTGACTAAGCTACTTAAGTAGGTACCTGCACGTTTTTAATATTAAAAATAAGTAAATAAAAAGTAAGAGTTTTCTCACAAAGAAACAGACGACGATAGGTGTACTATGCTTAGGATGGTGATTTAACTGCAAGTTTCCAAATTCCGGTGGTCGCCATAGCCATTCATGTTTTGTACCTGTGAGTCTTCCCAACTTACGTGCAAACCAACCAACTCAATCAAATAATAGTCTTACAAATAGTTTCAGCTTATCCAATGATTTCTCAGTTCCATCGTATAACGTGCCCGAGAAAAAAATCTACTACTTCCAACTTTCTCATCCTAAAATAATACATTGAAAAATCCGGCTGCAGGATAGGATTTGTCTAATCTCTAACCAGTTTTGGATCCAGAAAAGTGAGGAAATTTAATTGAGAATGTTAAAAATGCAATGTTATTAGTTTGAGTTATCCCGCGGGCGGACGAGGAATCTGGAACAATTTGTCAGTCTGGCCGCGCGGAGATTTGGGCGAGAGCCTTTTATTTTGCGATGTTTTGACAACTAATGGACGGATTGTGGCTAAAAGGGATAAAATAAAATGTGAGATGCTTTTGGGTATTCGCTGGAGTAAAAAAGAATACGATTGGCATAATAAAATGTAGATACCTGAGAGTCTGAGACTTTTGGCGAAGTGAGTACCTACAAGGTTTCGCTTTTGCCTTAAAAGTATTCAATAACTACATTGCTTATTGCGATCTTCATTATTACTAAACTTAAATGGATATAAATACTTTTAAGGGGCTAAAATAATGAATTCTGACACGAGGTGGCTCAAAATCACAAGATAAAATATATTTTAGGTTGTATTAAACTATGCCAAATTATTTGCAGACATTCAGCCAATGCTATCAAGCAGTGAATGAATAGTCACAGGATATGTTTAATATAAATAGTCTTGAAGTGTTAGTGTGATTTCATCGCTGATTTTATGTTAGTTTCCTTTGCACTGCAGCTGAATGCTATTTAAGCAACTACACGTATTACAGCGGAATATATAAACGCGTACAATCGGGATAATTTATAACAATATAAATAGTTTAGGTATACTCGTATGTTAAAGCAGTAATTAGAGAAAAGGTTAAAAGATGCTGTAAAATCATTCTATATTACGTTTCTGTTATGTTGTGTTGCTTACTTAAAACAACAGAACATAACTATATATTTTTACTTATTTAAACTTTGGCTTTAAAAATAGCGGACTTAATGCCTTAAGGCATTCTCTACCTTAGTAAATATAAATTGAATATTATTCAAACTCAAAACAGCCCTTTTACATTTCATCTGCATCATCTTCACTGATACGTGGAGAGATAGGAGTCGAATATTCGTTCACATATTATTTTGCATAAGACGCAAGGATAATTAAACATATATTCACTGCATTCTTTGTTTAGATATTTTGTTAGTTTAAATACAGGTATTAGGTTCCCTCCAAAGCCCTTAAAAGGTCATTACTACGAGAGTTATAATCTGATCTGATCTATAGCGTGGTCACATTATCCCTCAAGATTGATATAATAATTTTGGCTTATTTGGCAAAAGTCACTGCCCTTTACAAAATATCCAAAAATCTCACTCCATCTTGCTGACTACAATATTTTTCGTAGTAATTTATAAAACTGCAAGCGATTTACTATTAGTTATTTGATAATTTGCCTGCCCGATATGCAATAATAAAAATAAAATGTATATAGTAATTTTAGACAAGGTTGACTGGTAGAGAATGCTTTATGGCATTAAGTTCGCCTTTTGTACAATAAGTTTTCTTTTGTGCAATAAAGATTAAATAAATAAATAGAGGAGATTGTATAATACGAAAAAAAGAATTGCAGAACAAAATGGCAGTTGCAATTTTCTAACCGCCATTTTTACAAATCATGCACGGCGGCGGCGCGGGCGCATCTCAAGATGCAGTTAATGACCGCTGATTGATATTTATGACTTTTGAATCAACTGTATCGCATTACAAGCAGGGCTGCCAGTCTTTCCGAGATTAAATTGGTGTGCGAATAACCTAATGTATCGGTTTTATGGGTAATCTTGATTGGAAAGCTTAAGGGTTTGTTAATTGATGGTGGAAGATGTCTCGCTGTAGACTTATATATTGCGGTCTTAAATAAATTAAAAGTTAGGCATACCTACCGATACTTTACTCGGCAGAATAAGATAGTCACACTGAACCAGTATATATATATATATATACGGTAACTAAACATTTATAGTAAAACAATTTCAGCAATTTCAAAGAATTAAGTTGATTTTGGTGATCATATAAGTTGTTCCATATGCAATTAAATTGTCTTTCTTTCAAGTTTAATCAATATATAATATAATATAGCCTGTTCACGTGTCCCACTGTTGGACAAAGGCCTCTCCTCTTTTCCGCCATGCATCTCTACCCTGCGCATACTCCCGCCAGCCCTTGCAAAATGTGTCCAAATCGTCCTGCCATCTCCTTTTCGGTCTGCCTCGGTTCTGGTAGTTTAATCAAAAAATAGAAAAATAAATAAAGGTTCATTTAGTTTTTCTAGTTTACTGAATTTAATTAATTATAATAACACTGTGTATATATCCCCCCAATTGGGAACATTAAGTTTCCCAGAGGTGTTCACACACCGTATTTTTTTTTTCGTTAAATTTGACACGTTGCTCGGTACATTAACAGAAGCTATCTATATTGCTTTTTAATAAATTAGATTTTTTTTTTTTTTTGTTTTATACATAATAAATCAATATTGCAGTGTAAAAGGTTCCTTAGAGTTGCACAAAAGTTAGTGTCAAGTATGACAAAGTTTAAATTTCATCCACGACAGCACATGCCAACACATAGCTTTGTGGTAGATAGTTTGCTTATGGAGTGTCGGGTCCTAGGTTCAAATCCCAGTAACTTACTTATTCGATTTTTTTTTGTTTTCTTTACTGTTATCTACCTCTGATAGATTAGTGGGAAGTGAGATTATTATTTGAAAGTAATCCATACTAATCCATACTAATATTATAAATGCGAAAGTGTGTCTGTCTGTATGTCTGTCTGTTACCTCTTCACGCTTAAACCGTTGAACCGATTTGGATGAAATTTGGTATGGAGATACTTTGAGTCCCGGGGAAGGACATAGGCTACTTTTTATCCCGGAAAAATACCCTTATCCGCGATAAACGAATTTAAGGCGGACGAAGTCGCGGGCAGAAGCTAGTTTCTAATAATTTCCTATTTCTGAATGTAACTTGACGTTGACATTAAAGTTTCCAAAATATTCGGGTGTTATCGGGGATGCCGAGATAACACAACGACCAATAACAGATCTAGCGACCGTAACCTAGCAATGATTGTTAGAACATGACTGTGGCAACACGTTCTTGATTGAACATTTCTCACATTCGGGTATTGTTGGGGGTGCCGAGATAACACAACGACCAATAACAGATGTAGCAACTGTAACCGAGCGATCATTGTTATAACGTGACTATGGCAACATCCTCGATTGGAATTTAGTTGGTTGTTTCACATAACAGGCAGTTCGGGAAAAGGCGGAACCAATCCGGACACCCATCGTCTTTTGGTTATACTCGTATGAGGAAGACGTCGAGCGAACTCGGCACTACCACTTTATGACATTGATGTGACACAAAATAAAAGAAAAAGTATGTAATGTTGAACGAACTCGACTCAATAATCTCCTTGTAGCGAATAGCTATGAATTGAAGACTTTTTACAACCGAAATTTAAAAGATAAATACTAGTTCGACGTAATGAAGAACCTTTTACACTGGTTGAGCCATTAAATTTATTTATTGAATATCTCTGGAAAACTTAATATTTCCAATTCATCTATATAATCGCTTCAAAATGTTGAAAATCCAAAACCAAAAATATTTCCCGTTAGACCCATGTTATTAAAGTTCACTTATGAATTGATATAGTTTTGGGTGTGTGCCAACCCTAATTAGCTGCAGGCTTATGTCATTCATGCGCCAATGTGATGACGAGAGCCAGATCCCATTCTTAATGCACTACTTGTTATGTTGATATTGATAACCTCCAAATCCCCTTTATATTATAAGGTTATAACACAACATTATAGTTAAATAGAACCTAATAGATGAAATTGGTGTAGCAAAAAATGTTTTTTCTGACTGTTAGCATTTGATAGTTTTCTACGTGCTTGTGTTATTTATCTGAAATATTCAAACCCATACTTACGAATTTTCTTCCAAATATTAGCACATATTTTGGGCCAAACATGCCTACGCATGTTACCAAATACTTCCATTATGCAGCTCGTAACACAGTAACACAGACACAGTAAAAAGGGTTTCGAAGAAAATATTGCTATTTGGCAAATTCTGCTTAGCTTCAAACCCACCCCTACTTCCTGTTCCTATGTAAGAAAAGTTAATAAGTAAGTGGCAAAGAAACAGAAACAGACCAAGGACCATTAAGACAGGACTGACAATTACCATACCTTGGATCGTGCGCCGATCGCAAACAGATATTCTGGTAAAAACTAGATTCCGCTTTAAAATTAAATATTTAACGTTGTTTTAATTGTACTAAGAAACATAGTACAGTAACAACTACATAGTTCGAAAACTGCGAATTATAAGTAAATCGTAACATTTACATACCGTATCATGCTTACCTACAAAGTTGAAAAATCGTAAATAATAATTCTTATTCATAGATGGCGTTGTATAAATAAATAAATAAATAATAAATAAATAAATATTACGGGACAATTTACACAAATCGCTCTAGTCCCATGGTAAGCTCAATAAGGCTTGTGTTATGGGTACTAGACGACGATATATTTAATAGATATATTACTTATATACATAGAAAAATATCCAAGACTCAGGAACAAATATTTCTTGCTCATCACACAAATATTTGCCCTTACCGGGATTTGAACCCAGGACCTCAGCTTCGCAGGCAACGTTACTCCCACTGAGCCATACCGGTCGTCAAATATATCGGGAAACGGCTTTTTGTATAGAGATTGTCAATCCTATTGTTGTAATGGTCCTTGAAACAGACGAATCGGCGGCAATGTCAACAACACTTCAAGGCGGGCTCGTTTCACAAATCATGGCAATACATTGCGCTTATTTTCACCCATTTAACCTAGGTATTTGTTTTTGAAAAGCCAAACGTCTATAAAGAGCGAAGAAGGCCTTCATATCGTTTTTTTATTTCTTTGTTTCAGGCATCCCACCAAGATTCAGAGTGTGTATAAGAAAGATTTTACTGGTAAGTTTCTATTATATCGTTTTAGTTCATGCACACACACGTAGATAACAATAGTACTGAACTGTGAGGCAGGAGGTCAATGTGGTGATGTCACTGCGCATTATGCACTGCGCATGCGCTACTTTCGTGGTCAATTGGATTGGCCGTTTCATAAGGGCTGTTATGTTATGAATGGAAATTAACTACTACATGATGTAACTGTATTGTGCGAATAAAAATGAAATCAGTAACAATTTAATCGGTGAACAGGTAAAAGACACCATGCTAAAAATGCTGGTAATAGGGATGTTGACAACTTTTGACAACTTTTTTCTTTCAATAATAGAAATACTGGTAAACAAATCACTTCAATCTCATAAACACTCCCCGATATAAAACAATGTTAAAAAGCTCATTTTTAGACTTTGCCGAAAAACGCTCCATACGAAAGCCTAACGAGTGACGTCTAGTGATGTGCCGCGGAGAAATTACGCCCTAACGGTAATTCTCACCATGGCACAGCTGGTAATCTTCGTATAAAAAAACGCGTACGTTAGCGCCATGTTGTTTTTAATGTTGACTGACGTTTTTCTCTGCTATGATTAGCTGTGGCTTTGTCAATACACTCGTCTTGTCATCTATATATTATTTGTCGAAATTCATTCTGTCACTATCACAGTAATTTGTTATCGATAGATGTCCTTGTGTTTATCCTGTCTTGCTTTTTGCAAAATGTTTCAAAAGTGCTGTGTTTGTAAAACTTTGCGAAAGGACGCTCTTTTACACCATTTCCCGTGCTCTGAGAAAATACTTAGTGGTTGAAGTGTTTAAATCGTGATGATCTTGCAAAATTATCGCCCGCAGAAATAGCAAACATTATTTCCAAGAATTCATTTTGTTTATTTGACTGCGCCGAGCACAAAACTATTCTCAGTCATTTCATTGCTCTGACTGTCCGATTTACAATTATGAATTGGTGCAACACAACCAACAAAATATTAAAGGGGACAGACGTATTACTTGCAATACAGGAGAAAGCTTACGACATTAAAAAGAAATTGAAAAAGAAATCTTTTAACAAATAATGTGTGTTTTATTTTTTTGCCACTGAGGTATAACTCTCAGCATATAATTTGATCACGTAAATACAATTACTGAAGTTACGTATTCAAATTTACGTGCCGGGAACTATTCATTCTAAATATTAGACCTCATTCAATGAACCTAGACCACTTTGGCTGAATACGTTACGATCCCTTGCCATATTGCAATCTCGAATAGAAAAGTAAATTAACGTCAGTCAACACTAATCGTACAGATTAAATATAGTTGCCTAGTGCAAATAATATTTGTTTCTGAGTTGGCAGTCTGATACGTAGTATCTCTTATTAGTCTGTGCACCGTGATAAGTTCCCCCCCCCCCCCCCACTATTTTCTAAACGGTATGTCTAAAAACTATGAAAAAAATTACATAGATAAAGCTTAATAAATACTTTCAACTAAAATTGTTTTCAACATGATCAAATATACCGTTTTTGAGTTATTGCCAAAATACTGCAATTCACAGCTAAAGGTCGTAAGTGCCGTGGAGATACGCTCTCTTGCTAGTGCACTTTTTCATATCGTATTTTTTTTTTCATCTGTTGTGCATTTTTGTATGAACGGCTGCGGAACCCCACATTGAGCGTGGTCCGACATGGTCTTAGCCGGTTTTTAAGTTTCTTCAAACATGTTTAAAATATTTTTTTGTAAGCGATGATGTTTTTAATGTTAAGGTGTGACTTTTTAAATTTTTGCTTGTATATTGTGTCTACACGAATTGTGTATCATTTTAAAGAATACAATATTACATTAGAAAGCACATAACCATATTAGATTCCACCTTTTTCAATGAATAAAGTTATTTTTTTCGTCAGAAATATTACCTGAGAACTTTCCCGGAGACGGTAAATTACGTTGGCAACTTACGGTAAATTTGTTAATATCCTAGTTCCTTTGGTCTGGTTATTGTGTGTTTTTTGTGTAGATTATAATTGTTAATTAACACTAAATCACGATAAAAAAAGTTGAAAAAATATAAAACTTATACTACTTTCTCCATAATTACCGTCACGGATGACGTTACCAAGAACGTTAACCCAAAATTCTCTCTGTTCTTGTAATTTACGGTAACGGTAGAACTGAGTATATAGTTTTAATTTAAACTCGATACCTCTACGCGTTCTCGAGATAAAGGGTCTTGACAGACAGACGGACAGACGGACAGACGGACAGACAACAAAGTGATCCTATAAGGGTTCTTTTTTTTCCTTTTGAGGTACAGAACCCTAACATTTTCAGATTTTAATCGGACTCGAGAAACCCATGACAAAAAGACGATAACGGAGCGAGATAACGCAAAAATCTTCATTTTCGGATATTTGATATTTTTGTGATAGGATCGTGAAAATTGCTAATACAGTTGGGTATTACGAAGAATAGTTACGTAAATAAAACTAGTCGCAAATAATAAAAAAAAACCTTTTGCTAGTATTTAAATTAAGGCGACCCAAATCTTTTGCTCTTGAGTGCACGTGTACGTCTTGTACCTAATATAAAGCTATTTAATAAACCCATTACAGAAAGTAAACACAATCCCACACATTTTCGTGTCAGTTTTAGGCTCAAATGAATAGAAAATAAATACGGACAAGTCTGCAAAATGTTTTCACTTTGCTATCGGCTTTCCATCGGGAGATAAGCCCCGAACAAATTTGCCTTCGAAAGATTGTTATGTAAATATTTTTCAGCGAAAATTCTGAAGGCTTAATACGTCGGCGTGAGGAAAGGGTATTAATTACCGTCAATTAAAATGTGAAGTATGAGATAAAACCTAATTATAGAAAACTAGAGAGGCAGCTTCGTTCGCGAAGGAGGTTTACATTTAAGCAGTCACCCTCTTTTTAGCTTCAGCGTTGTGGGGTAAAGCGTAGGTGTCTTGTAACCATCTGTGGATGCTCGCGTCCCGTGTACCAAAAATAGTGGAAATCAGTTTAGTCGTTTTGGCGAGATGAAGCCGCAAAGTCACATGCTAACATAGAAAAAAATCAAGCTAGTAATCTTCCTTTCATGCGATAACAGGGAAGGGAGGAACGAACAAAATGTAAAGCCTCCTAGGAAATCCTAGTTCGACATAATATTTGAGGTAATCAGCTGTCAGTGGCGTAGGGTAGACTAATCTAGACGTGGGCGAAGTCACATCAGCGAGGCCTTTTTCTTTTTCACTGTCATCTGTCAGACGGCCGTTTATTCATTCAGTTAATTCAGATTCTACATTTAAGTGTTATAAAAAGTGTAAGTTTTTCCCGGAGCTTCGCCCACGTGGCAAAAGTATTTTACTTATTCATTGAAATAAAACAATTTAACGGATTATATCGCGTATATTATCTCATTTTAGTTCCCGACGTTTCGGAAGCTTTCCAGCTTTCCATGGTCACGGGAGGACTGAGAAAAGATGTATTTTCCTCTGTCAAAGTTACAATTTGTGCAAACTACCCATTTTTTGAAAAAACACAAATAAAGGTGTACATACATGCCGGATGGGCCTAAGCTGTGAACACATGTGCCAGAAGGGCTTAATTATTTTATTCTAATAATTTACCAAGCAGCATTTCACAAATGAGGCGTACTGAGGAGAAAAGAAACGCTGCAAAGAAAAACTCGCAGGCTACCTCATTACTAATTATAATATTTAAAAACATCCGATATAATCCGTTAAATTGTTTTATTTCAATGAGTAATAATCGCGGAAACAGAAGAAAATATTATTTTACTTATTGTTATAATATGTCGCAGGGAAATAGCCAAAACAGAGATTTGATCAAATCCCTAAGGGATATGACCAAATCCCGCAGGATGTTAAAATGGCCAATCAATTTTATCATTTGTCTAGAAATAGTCAGTCATTTGATTAAATACCTGAATCAGTTTAGTGAAATGACGATGTCAGCCAAAAAAGGCAACTCGTTTTGTCATTTTACCAGATTTGTTTAGTGACTTGATAAAATCCCTGAAACACGCCAGTGATTTGACGAAACGAACTCGCAAAGTCAACCCGTTTTATCATTTTACTACAAATCTTTATCATATCCCTAAAAGTGAGACATAAGAGACTTTATAATATCACTGAACTTGTCTAGTGAAATGATAAAACGAATTGAGTTTGCAAGTTCGTTTTTTCAACTCACTGACGTGTTTCAGGGATTTTATCAAGTCACTAAACAAATCTGGTGAAACGACAAAACGAGTTGCCTTTTTTGGCTGATTTCGTCATTTCACTAAACTGATTCAGGTATTTAATCAAATGACTGACTTTTTCTAGACAAATGATAAAATTGATTGGCCATTTTAACATCCTGCGTGATTTGGTCATATCCCTTAGAGATTTGATCAAATCTCTGTTTTGGCTATTTTCCTGCGACATATATAACGGATCATACTTATCACCGTAGTAAAAAATCATTCTCTCTTTCCGGACCATACGTTATTGTATGACGTGGAATCATTGCATGCACCGATCATTCGAGCTTGCAGTACGAACAAACAAACACGCTTTCGTATTTGTGTAAGGACTCGGGACAGAGGTAAGGACACACTCACTTGCTTTTGGTAACTATAGTTAATTCACCCTTTTTATTCTAAAGTCCAATCCTAAATTTCAAGCAAGTAAGCTGATTGTAAGCGATACGAGACCTAAAATGTAGCTCTTCTATAAACAATAAATATCATCGAACAATTTCTACACAAATTGAACTAGTCCCGTGGTTAGCTCAATAAGGCGTGTGTTATGAGTACTAGACGACGATATATTTAATATACTAGACTTAGGAACAAATATATGCTCATCACACAAATATTTGCTCTTACCGGGATTTGTACCCTGGATCTTCAGCTTCGCAAGCAGCATTACTCCCGCTGAGCTAAACTGGTCGTCATTCTATAGGTACAGTCAGCGTCAAATAGTGTGTAACATCCAAGGCGCCAAATATATGGCAATATATCTTTATTATTATAGGCACAAAGATGTGTCACGATATATTTGGCGCTCTGGCTGCTACAGACTATTTGACGCTTATTGTACCAGTAAAATAGTAACGCGACTAAGCTATTGACAGACAGCGCAAACACATTTTCCTTAAGAGACCTAGAAATGCTTTAATGAAGGATTTTTTAACCGAGCCAGGGTAGCGCGCGAAGAGCCTCCTTTTCAGCTTAGGCAAAAATACTGTAGTGTGTCTGTCCGTCCGGTAAATGTCCGGCTGTTCTCCTCTATAAGTCGCATTTCTCAACCGATTGTGGTGGATTTTAGTGAGCAGGTTTCATAATTAATTGGAAATTTTTTGGTTGATTTAGTTTTGTGATTTCTTTTTCAAAGTGTCAGAGACATGGAGGTTGAAAGACTCGTGGGGTCTACAGCTCACGAAGCCACTACTAGTTTTTAATTGAACTCCTAAGAGAGATAAATAAAGGAATTAAATGTGAACCTATTGTTGGTGTTAGCACCTATATAAACTACATGTTCTATGTCTGGCTGTTTTTGTGATAACGTAACGTTGGTTTTCAAATGTGACGGTTGTATGTACTGTACTTTTTACTCTGACTTCTATATTTTTGCTGTCCACGGAATAAACTACTCTCATAGTAATTGAGTGGTTTTACTCTAACATGGTAGCAGAGCGCTAATAATATAAGTAAGCGCTATCTAGTGATCTGTTGAGTGTTTCGGTTATCGTGAAAAGTGTACGCACGAAAACTAAATATCGTAATGGCGACGTCCGATACAGGGGCGGCTATTGTTCCTGCCATTGAAAAATTAAACGGCATGGGGAACTATGGATCATGGAAATTCATCATGAAGATGATCTTAATCCATGAAGATCTTTGGGAGTGCGTGGAGACAAAAGACGGTAAGGCCGTATGTGAAGATATGAAGAAACATCAGAAAGTTCTGGCTCGCATTTGTTTGAGCATTAGTCCTGCGGTAATCACGCACGTGCGGAATGCGTCTACCGGCTGGGAGGCGTGGAATACTCTGCAGTCTGCGTACGAAGACCGGGGGCTGTGCAGAAGGCTAGGTCTTATGCGGCAGCTGTTCGGGATGAAACTGCAAGAGTGTCCTGATATGCCGACATATCTCGCGAAGGTATGTGATGTCTCACAACAATTAACAGACATCGGAGCTGCGCTGGAAGACGAATATTTGGCTGTTATAATGCTGAGTAGTCTCACATCTGACTATGACCCACTAATAATGGCGTTGGAAAACTGCAACGTAAAAATGTCGAGCGAGCTGGTCAAACAAAAACTTTTACAAGAAGAACAGCGCCGGACCAACGGAACGGACACGAGCAGTGGTTCCGTAATGGTGGCAAAGCGACACGAAAAGGCTGTCAAATGTTACCGCTGTAAGAAGCTGGGTCACATCTCTAAGAACTGTCCAACCAAGAATAAGGAGTTGAAGAATCCTCCTAGTAAAGACACGATGAATATGCTGAGCGCGCTGTCCGCGAATGTACAATCATCCGCGTGGTACATTGATTCCGAAGCGTCATGTCATATGTGCAACAAAAAGGAAATTCTTCAGGACTTCGTGGTGGATACAAGCTTGGAAGTTACAGTGGCGAACGGCGAAAAAATCCAGAGTGCGGGTCGTGGCAGTACCAAACTGCATGTATTAAGATGGCATAAAAACTCTAAGTGATGTTGTTTTTATTCCGAATCTGTCATGCAATTTAATGTCTGTCAACGTTTTGACATCTAAAGGTTTTCGAGTTATTTTCTGTTCTGAATTTTGTAAAATATATTTTGATGATTGCGATATAGATACAAATCAAAGCGCAAAGAAAAATACGATCGCTCTCGCACGTGGTCACACCAGGACTCGAACCCGGTACTTCCTGATATATGTTACTTTTTATAGATGATTTTACGCGGAAAACTTTATGTTATTTTATTAAAACAAAAGATCAAGTTTTCGATATTTTTAAACAATTTAAATCGCTGTTCGAGAATCAAACTAATAAAACAATTAAAGTTTTAAGGACCAACAATGGAGGCGAGTATGTAAATAGACAATTTGAGGTATTTCTGAAACAGCAGGGTATTGTACACCAGAAAAGTGTGCCTCACTGTCCACAACAAAATGCCGTTGCGGAGAGAGCGAATCGCACATAAAGTTGTGACTTCGCGAAATGTCGTGTTTGTAGAGGATAAATTCTATAAAGACATGTTTGAACAGGAGGATCAGCAACATGTGGTCAACGTGCCGGCTCCATACATGATCATCAATAACCCTGGATCTGACAATGTAGGAGCGCTAGTGGCAGAACCCGTTGAACCGATACAAGAACCCCACGAGCACCAGAATCAAGACACAGAATCTTCTGAAACTAGTGAATCTTGTGGTAATTCGGATGAAGACTACATTCCTGGATCGTCCTCTTGGGATTCGGATGAATCGAGAGATCGGAACGAATTCGAAGACGCTTTGGTATCAGCATTAGCTAGTTGTGATACGGATACACCAAATACCGTACGTGAAGCTCTCGATGGACCTGAGTCTGCGCAATGGAAGGCAGCAATACAGGATGAATATCAATCCTTTTTAGATAATAAATGTCTGGAACTTGTGGACTTACCGAAGGGAAAGAAACCTGTTAAGTGCAAGTGGATATTTAAGAAAAAGAGAGGATTAAATGGAGAACTCCTGCAGTACAAGGCTAGATTGGCTGCGAAGGGATTCACAAAGAAGTATGGAGTGGATTACTTCCAAACGTTCTCACCTGTTGTGAGGTACTCCACAATAAGGCTACTTATGGCATTAGCGGCTGAATATGATATGGAAATTGATCATATGGATGTGAACACAGCTTTTCTCAACGGAGACTTAAAAGAAGTCGTTTACATGGAGATTCCTGAAGGCTTTCATGTAGAAAACAGCAAAGGAAAAGCATATCGATTGCTCAAAGCGGTTTACGGATTAAAACAAGCAAGTAGATCATGGAATGAGAAGATAAACGACGTGCTTGTTAAGAAGTTGAAATTCAAAAGGTTGGCATCCGAGCCGTGTGTCTACGTACGATCGAATGATAACGGACTTGTCATTCTTGGTTTATATGTCGATGACGTTTTGGTGTTTAGCAACAATCAGACTGAGAAAAAGGCGGTAAAAGAGGAGATAATGAAACAGTTTGTTATGAAGGATCTTGGGCCTGCAAAAAGTGTATTAGGTATACACGTCTGTCGTAAAGATGGAAAGATTGTTCTGGATCAGTCTAGCTATATTGGCAAAGTTTTGGAAAGGTTTAAGATGACATATTGCAAACCTGCTAAAACACCGATGGAAGTTGGTTTAAAACTTGCTAGAGCTGAGAAGAATGGAGACTATGAATACAGAAACCTGATTGGTTGCCTGATGTATATCGCAGTCTGTACGCGCCCTGACATAGCGTATGCTGTGAGTATGCTAAGTCAGTTCAATGATTGCTACTCGAAAGCTCACTGGAAAGCAGCGAAGCGTGTGTTTCGATATCTTAAAGGTACGATTAACAACAGCATTACGTATGAGAAGAGTGGAATGAATGTGACAGGTTCAGCGGACGCGGACTGGGCGGCTAGTATAGTCGATCGTCGGTTTTATACCGGATATATATTTAAATTAGGCAAATCCATAGTTTCTTGGGAGAGTCGTAAACAGCGTACAGTGGCTCTTTCCAGCACCGAAGCTGAGTATATGGCTCTATCGGATGCGTGCAAAGAGGCATTGTTCTTTAAAGCGTTTATATCGGAATTAATGAATTTAGACGTGAAAATATTGGTGTATAATGATAATCAATCTACAATTCAATCGTCGGAAAACCATATGTTTCATGCTAGAACTAAGCATATTGATGTTAGGCATAATTTCATTCGCGAGATTGTAGAGAATGGTGTAATAATTGTTAAGTACATGTGTACTGAGAACATGTTAGCGGATGTTCTTACGAAACCTTTGTGCATTGAAAAATTTCAACGTTTTGTAAGAGATTTATTTATGCTTAGTGCTGTGTACTGGACGGAAAATATAGTTTAAGGGGTGGTGTTGGTGTTAGCACCTATATAAACTACATGTTCTATGTCTGGCTGTTTTTGTGATAACGTAACGTTGGTTTTCAAATGTGACGGTTGCTATGTACTGTACTTTTTACTCTGACTTCTATATCTTAGCTGTCCAGGGAATAAACTACTCTCATAGTAATTGAGTGGTTTTACTCTAACACCTATGAGTATATAACACAGTAAATATTTTCTTCTGTTTCCGCGATTATCACTAATTGAAATAACCTCAAATGAGATAATATACGCGATACAATCCGTTTAAATCGTTTTATTTAAATGATAGAATAAAGTTGCAGCAAAGTACAGCGCCCTAGAAATCAAATTGGTTGACTATACATATGTGGCCTAAAACTTAAGAAACGTTTGCAAAATTCTGTGCTTTATGCTTATCTCTATTGCCTCAGTAACGGCATCCTCATCGCATTTTTTACGTTTACTGCCAGTCAATAAGTCGTGGAGGGTGGGCTTTATGGGTAGTAAAATAATCTAGATTTTCGCTGCCTCAGCGCGTGTGTTTCTTATGTTACCGTTACGTTTAAATTGCTTAGGCCTGACGGTTCCCCTTTATGTTTTGTCAAAAACAATAGTTAAAGGTTTGTGTATGAAAATTAAAAGTATTACAGAATTTTTGCATAGCAAAGCGATAAAAAAATGGACGTATAAAAATTATGAGGTTTGAGTGCAGTAAAAACTTTCATCTGGACTTTCGAACCTTACAGTGAAATGTACACATCTTCTGTACTATTATAAAGTTGTATAAATGAAATGTCTGTACATTGACGATATTTAAAAAAATAATTAAGTTACGGACTTTTTGGAGGTCACTAAAATGAAAAAAGAAATATTTTTTATTTTTTGTATGTTTGTATGTGTCGTTGTGGCTTCATCACGCAAAATTGGCTAAACAGATTTCAACATTTTTTTCTACACGGGTAGCTGGGTATCTCCAGATGGTTATAGAATACTTTTTACTCGACTACGCCGTCTACGAATAGTTGAAATCCGTTTACCCGATTTTGCGTGATGAAGCCACAACGACACATACAAACATACAAAAAATATATTTTCCGATTCAGTGACCTCCAATAAGTCCGTTATTATAATCATTATTTTAAAAATATCTTCAATGTACAGACATTTCATTTTTACTACTTTATAATAGTATAGATGTGTCGTTGCGGCATCATCACGCCAAAACGGCTGGACGGATTTCAACTTTTTTTGCTCTATGGATAGCTGAAAATCCACAGATGGTTATAATATACTTTTACCCGACTACGCTGAATCAAAAAGAGGGATAGGGCTTTTTCCTTTTGCGCGAACGCAGTCCAAAACACTTATAATCACGACGCAGAGAATATGAATACAACATGGTGACTCTACCAGTCAACCATAGGGCCAAACAGAGATGCATGAAAATGGTGCAGTGGGAAAAAACATTCAGTACAGTGATTGTTCTATATGAAAAATGCAAAGCGCCATGATCGATTGACCTAAATAGCGTCTTTGTTGCGGCGGATGCAGCGGGCGCCCTCAAGGGCCCTCGCCACCGTGACGTCACGACACTCGACGAGACCCAAGAAACTTATCTTGTACTAGCTTTTGCCCGCGACTTCGTCCGCCTTAAATTCGTTTATCGCGGATACGGGTATTTTTCCGGGATAAAAAGTAGCCTATGTCCTTCCCCGGGACTCAAACTATCTCCATACCAAATTTCATCCAAATCGGTTCAGCGGTTTAAGCGTGAAGAGGTAACAGACAGACAGACAGACACACTTTCGCATTTATAATATTAGTATGGATGATTCTACTTCCGACTAAAACTATATTACACTTATTTACTATATTATAACCTAGTATTTTTCGTCTGGAATACTGGGAACAAAGAAGCCTATATTTTTTATGTTATAGAGGGCAAACGAGCAGACGGATCGCTTGATCGGACACTTGCAACACCAGGGCGTTGCCGGCCTTTCAGTTGAGTACACTGTTTTCTTTTTGTTTACCAGGCTGAACTTAATCCGTAGCCTTTCAGATACAAAAAACTAAATTAAAATCGGTTCGTTAAAGATTTACAATGCCACTGACAGACACGCAGAAGTTACCTTAAAAAAACGATTCATTAATTCACGGTCTACTATGCTACAGACACAATCGCATATTAATTTTAAAGTTATAACATACATTTCTATGAAATACATTTTTCTTTGTGTTTCTGTGTTTTTAATGTGGGAAAATTAACAACACATTATTATTTTATCTATTGTGATATACATACAAATCAAAGCGCAAAGAAAAATATGATTGCTACAGCGAGCACTGTGTCGCTGGTGGAGGAATGACACGCTCGACGCTAAATCGAGAGGTACCGGGTTCGAGTCCTGCTGTGACCACGTGCGAGAGCAGTCGTATTTTTCTACCATATTCATAACATATAATTAATCTTTTTTCACAAGAATTTCTCGGAGCTCTTCTATCCCATGTCGTGACGTCACGATCGGAGCGCTTGAGGGTGCTCGTTGCATCCGCCGCCACAGTCGTTATAAAGGTCAATCAAATACCTATTTTTTTTCTATACATCTATACAATTAAAAAGATGTAAAAATCTGAACATTGAAGACATTTTCAAAAAATTGATTGTGACGGACTATTTGGAGGTCACTGTAAGTGTGAGGCTGTAAAAGAAAGAAAGCCTGAAATCGCAGGCATTTGTGACTCGAGCCGCAGGCGAGGGTTGTAAATATGCGATAAAGGGCTTTCTTTTTTACTGCCCGTGGTGAGTACACAATTTTACATCTTCACCTAGACATAAGTATGCAGTAAAACTCACATTATGACCAGTTGTGACGTAATTTTTTAATTTTTTTCTGTTTTGTATGTTTGTATCTGTTGTTAGGGATTTTTGGTACATGGGTAGCTGGGTATCCACAGATGGTTATAGGATACTTTTTACCCGACTTCTATTTAATGGTAATTATTTTTTCTCCTCCGCGAGCGAAGTTACGGGCGCCTTCTAGTGTATAATATTCAACTGCAAACAAAAGTTCCTACTTCACTTATGTAAATTTAATCATCACCATATCAACCAAATAACCACACTGGTGGACAAATGCCTATGTAACTTATAATAATTTATTCAAGTAATAGTCAATTATACTGCGGAGGCCGGGTAAGGTCTTGAATGAGTATAATCAATAAATACGAATCCACAGATTGTCATTTCTGTCCAGGCTTGTAAAGTTGTAGCATCTCATATCACATACTTATCACATTGTATAGAAAAAGTTGGTATTTGATTGACCCTTGAGCGCTCTGATACTGTGACGACACGACGCGGGTTAGGTGAGCCTTAGAAACTTTGGTTCTCGACCTCTGATGAAAAAACCGGCTAAGTGCGAGTCGGACTTGCGCACCGAGGGTTCCGTACAAATTTTTACTTACCCTAACTTTATTACCCGGTACCGGTTGAGTTCAGTTTGCACCTGATATCTATAGCATTGCATACAAATCAGGTGCAAACTTAACGCAACCGGGTTGTTCAAATAGGTTTTTACAAATTAAAAAAATTAGCTAGTTAGAGACATGGCAATAATTTTCGTGTAATATTTATGTTTATTAATACAAATTGTTAAAATTTCAAAATTGTCTATTGGTAAACTTCGTAAATAAAAATAAAAAAAGAACCAACTTCAAAATAAACTAAAAAGCCATAAATAATTGAAATAAAACAATTTAACGGATTATATCGCGTATATTATCTCATTTTAGTTCCCGACGTTTCGGAAGCTTTCCAGCTTTCCATGGTCACGGGAGGACTGAGAAAAGATGTATTTTCCTCTGTCAAAGTTACAATTTGTGCAAACTACCCATTTTTTTGAAAAAACACAAATAAAGGTGTACATACATGCCAGATGGGCCTAAGCTGTAAAGACAGTTACACATGTGCCAGAAGGGCTTAATTATTTTATTCTAATAATTTACCAAGCAGCATTTCACAAATGAGGCGTACTGAGGAGAAAAGAAACGCTGCAAAGAAAAACTCCCAGGCTACCTCATTACTAATTATAATATTTAAAAAAAAAAAGAAGTCTCCTAAAGTTAACTTACCCAGAACTGAATTCAACGCTTTGAAGAGCTTGCGTGAAGACCCAGACATCACCATTCTTCGAGCTGACAAGGGAAATGCGACGGTTGTTATGGATACTAGTGATTACAACCAGAAAGTGGAAGTACTTTTGTCAAACACTACAACATACAAGCTTGTTAAGCGAGATCCAACGGCGAAAGTAATAAAAACGACAGCCGAGCTGATAAATAAGCACTCTGAAAATCTTAATCTGGATGTGAAAAGTTTAGTGCCTTCTTGCCCGGTGCCACCAAAGTTGTACGGGTTACCAAAGATACATAAACCTGGTGCTCCGTTACGCCCTATAGTGAGTCAAATCGATGCTCCTACCTATCGATTAGCTCGGCACTTAGCAGGTGTGCTTTCTTTACTGCGAGGGAAGACGGAAGCATACACAAGGGATTCATACCATTTTGTCAGTGAGATTAAGGATTTGAGACTAACTGATGATGAAGTTATGGTCAGTTTTGATGTCCAGTCTCTCTTCACATGCCTACCAGTTCAAGAATGTATCGAAATTGTGAAAAGAAGATTGGTTGAACAACAGATGGCAATAGAATATGCTGAGTTATTACAACACTGCCTTACATCTGGCTATATGCTATGGAATGGTGAATTCTACGGGCAAGTTGATGGTGTGGCAATGCGGTCTCCGGTGTCTCCTGTTGTCGCCGATATTTTCATGGAAGACTTCGAGGAGAGAGCGCTTTCATTGGCACCTGTCAAGCCGAGGATCTTTAAAAGATACGTAGATGATACCTTTACTATTTTACCTAGATCTAGTGTTTCAGCTTTCTTAGACCATCTGAACTCCATGCATAGTAAAATTAAATTCACTATGGAGTTGGAAAATCAAAATTCACTTGCATTCTTAGATGTGCTAGTAATTAGAGGTCCTAACAATGACATAGGTCATACTGTATATAGGAAACCTACGCATACAGATAGGTATTTGAATGGCAAATCTCACCACCATCCCTGTCAACTTGCTACAGTGGGTAAATCTTTGTTTCAGAGAGCCAGGGGTATCTGCGACGATCAACATCTGACTGCTGAGTTGCAGAATGTCAAACGTGCGCTTCGAGCCAACGAGCTCCAGATACCACGTTCCAAGCAGAATCCCAGTATGAAGAAACCAACAGTCGAGCGTAAACCTGCCGTATTACCATATGTGAAAGGGGTCACAGACAAGATCGGAAACATCTTGAAGCGTGCTTCTATAAAAACATATTTCAAGCCGTTGAAGAAGGTGTCTCAATACCTTAGACCCGTGAAGAGTAGCACCCCTTTGCAGAGTGCAGGCATTTATAAGCTAGACTGCGAGTGTGGTCTTTCATACATTGGTCAAACGAAACGCAGTGTATCAACCCGGGTGAAGGAGCACATAGCAGATGTCAAGCACCGTCGGTGTAATAGGTCTGCAGTCTGTGAACATGTCATTGACAAACCAAACCACTCAATTAAGTTTGATAAACCTTCTATCCTTGCCAAAGAAAAAAGATATTTTCCCAGGATGCTACGCGAGGCTATTGAGATTAAAAAGCATCCTAATTTCAATAGAGAAGATGGATTGTCACTACCACCTGCTTGGGATCCTGTAATACATCTCATCAAGGAACAAGCGAGACACAGGACTGCAAAACCTTAATTTCCGAACGGTGTAAAATATCTTATCTGTTTAAAGTAGTTTAATAGTCTCTGTTTTTAAAATATTATAATTAGTAATGAGGTAGCCTGGGAGTTTTTCTTTGCAGCGTTTCTTTTCTCCTCAGTACGCCTCATTTGTGAAATGCTGCTTGGTAAATTATTAGAATAAAATAATTAAGCCCTTCTGGCACATGTGTAACTGTCTTTACAGCTTAGGCCCATCTGGCATGTATGTACACCTTTATTTGTGTTTTTTCAAAAAAAAAATGGGTAGTTTGCACAAATTGTAACTTTGACAGAGGAAAATACATCTTTTCTCAGTCCTCCCGTGACCATGGAAAGCTGGAAAGCTTCCGAAACGTCGGGAACTAAAATGAGATAATATACGCGATATAATCCGTTAAATTGTTTTATTTCAATGAGTAATAATCGCGGAAACAGAAGAAAATATTATAGCCATAAATAATCTTTTATGTACGGTACAGATCACATTTGAATCACCTTTTGAAGTCGGTGCCAAACCATTCATTTATTACTATTAAGAACCGCGGCGGCGAGCCTTTAGTTATTAAGTACCTACATATATATTTTATTTAGCCATAGTAATTCGTATTTTTGTTGAATAAAGATCTTTATATACTTCAGGTTTGACACCGACTTCAAAAGGTGATTCAAATGTGATCTGTACCGTACATAAAAAAATATTTATGGCTTTTTAGTTTATTTTGAAGTCGGTTCTTTTTTATTTATAAATTTTTATTTTTTGCTTTTTAACGATGGATTTTAGTAGTGATATAAAGTATTTTTTAGAGCCCAGAATGGGAAGATTGAGGAGGCACTTTGCACGCATCTCGAGTCTTTGGAAGTAAGAAATGTAAAAGTTGGTTAGTTCATTGTACCTTCCATCATCAGCTCAACATGAAATGATGACAACCAGAGGAAAACAACTGATAACTTTAGAAAAATATATACAAAACATTGTTAGTGTTTGATATTTGAGAGTTTCTCTCGATTTCCCTTGTATTCCATCATCTAATCCTGACTTGGTGATAAGAAGACGACTTCAGGGACACACTAAGAAGAATATGACTAACAGTCTTAACGTATTTACCTATAATAGATGATTTTTTTAAGAATTATCCTCTTAACTCGTAACTATTGAGGAGTTGTACCTCCCGTCATCAGCTCAGCATGATGAGATAATGACTACCATATGCAAATACTTAAATAGCTTAAGAAAATATATGAAAAACCTTAGAAGTGCCTATAAAATTTGAGGATTGCCCTCGATTTCCCTGGGATCCCATTATCAGATCCCAACTTGGTGGCAATGGGACCACCTCGGGAGTATATCCTTTCAAATAAAAAAAGTATTTTTAAAATCGGTCCACAATTGGCGGAGTAATCGGTGAACATACATAAAAAAAAAATACTATCGAACATATAACCTCCTCCTTTTTTGGAAGTCGGTTAAAAAGAGGGGGACTGGTGTTCTTTTTTCACATTTTCCTTAGTAAAACAAAAACTAATCACAATAAAAAAATTGCTCAAAAATGTGCAGGCTAAGCCTTTTTATATGATACTCCATTTGACCCAGTAGCTAGACTTATAATTTTTACCCCCCTCATATTCGTCGTTTATTTAGAAAATAAAAATATGTTTTTAAATATTTCCTGTGCAATACATGTGGGCTGATCATGTTTATCAATATTCTAAATTTCAAAAAGTTAGCATAAGTACTTTTTGAGATTTGGTGCTTTAATAGTCGGACAGACGGACAGACAGACAAACAGATAGACAGACAGACGGACAGATACAGACAGACAGAGTCGCACCATAATTCCTTTTGTACCTTTTTGGTACGGAACCCTAAAAAGAGGAATGTTAAAAGTTTAACTAGAAAGTGCCCGCAAAACTCATAACTCTCTTTTTAACATCAGAGTAGTCGAGTAAAATGTATCCTTTAACCATCTGGAAATGCTGAGCTAACCGTGCGCGTACAAAAAATTGTTTATATCCGTTTAGCCGTTTTGGCGCGATGAAGCCACAACGACACATACGCACAAAATACAAACATACAAAAATCCAAAAAAGAAAGGATTTAGTTTGTATCTGGAAATACTGTTTGTGGTGTCGTATCACCTAAGCAAATGAATCGATTTTGATTGTTTTTTTGGGTTTTTTTATTATTTCAACGATTATCTACCTAAATAAATAATTAACTCCGAAATTTATACCCATGTGAAACATTTTTGGGAGTAGGTACAGCAGCAGCAGTAGCAGTCATAGTAGACTATTGTTCGACATTTTTTTAATGGCACCCTTAAAAATGTGATGTATAGTAGTCTAAATGCAGATAAAGGTACCATTTTAATATATTGACGTAACCTTACGAGTATATCTAATTAATACGAGTAAAATAAAATGTGAGTTAATTCCATACGAAATCAACAAATGGGGAGTGCCGCATGAGCTTTGATTTTAATGAAAAAACTGAGGATAACTTTATTCAAAGTTACGATTAGCGTCTCAATCTCAAACATTATATAAAAAGTCGGTATTTGACTGACCCAAATAGCGTCCTTGTAGTGGCGGTAAATGCAACAAACACCCTTGAGCATTTTGACTGTGACGTCACGACTCACGACACGGGATAGAAGAGACAGGTCTCTTCTATATAAAGTCGTAATAAAAATAATAATAATACTTGTCTTTAAAAAAGTATTTTACTAAGCACCCAAAATCATTAAGGAATTTTCACAGTAGACAATATTTATTTTATTACGTAAACAAGTCTGATGTATTACGTAAATTCATTTCATCGTCACTAATTTGGATTGACGTGCGATTCTCTGACTACGTGGTATAATATTTCATGTTTAGACTTTTCGTGTAAAACTGAGAAAATAATTTTAAACATATTGAAGAATTAATCCCTCGAGGGGGTTAAATAGGGGGGGACATTTTGTGCTGGAACCGTGCGATCCTTTGAGTAATCGTTATTGGATATTACCGTTGTTTCTGTAACATCGACGCGCAGTCGCACCACCAGCCGCGCGCTGCCAGTCGAGCTCAGCTCCCGGCGATGAAGCGAACTTCTTCAACATACCAAGTAAAAAAAAAACTTGCAGCCTCAATTGACCTGAATAGCGTCGTTGTATCGGCGCCGGATGCGAGGAGCACTCTTGAGCGCTTTGACCGTGACGTCACGACACGCGATAGGAAACCCTCGAGAAACTGTGTATTGAAGAGTTATTTATATCTAATAAAAATTAGTATGTTTTTGTATTCTTTGCGGTCGCAACATACCTAAACGGTAGAACGGATTTCAACCATTTTCGGTACACGAGTGCCTGGGTATCTACAAATGGTTATAGTATATTTTTACCCGACTACACTGAAGCAAAAAAAAGGGTTACGACTTTATTCTCCTGCGTAAACGAAGATGCGGGCACTTTCTAGTATCTAGTAAATAAAAATGGAAATTTCCATCGTCTATGGTTTGAATAGCGTCTTAGCAGTCGCCCCGAATGTAACGAGCACCCTTGAGGGCTGCGACTATGACGTCATGACTCGGGGTAGGAGTGACAGAGAAACAAGTTATTGGAGAATCATTTGTCTCTAAAAAATAACTTGAGTAAATAATGCATGGAAAAGTACAGAACGTAAATTTAATATACTTATTTGTGTGGCTGGGTGCAGCGTAGTTAATGCCTCTCCTTTTTTTTGATCGGACACTGACAATTTGGATTGCTAATGCTAACTAAATCCGAAATGGATCACGTTTTCTTCATAGAACGAGTTTGCTATCATCGGTACCCCATTTCCAGAAATCGGAGGTCATACAGTCATCTTCTTCGTCTTAGACAGAATGATCATGGCAAAGCAGTCATAGTCACTCGTCCGGTTAGGTGATAGCGCGTTGAATATTCCCGGGAACGTTCCCGGGAATTTCCTCACTAAGGGAATATTCCTGGGAACGGCACATCACTACTCTAGCTTTAATATCTGCTACAATAAACGCGCATTAATATCTGACACGAGACACGTCTTTATTTCTAGGGCCGTTAGGATGTGTCAGATATTTTCGCCCGCTTTGTTATGGGAGATATTGATGCTGATGACAGTACTGTACAACATTAGTGGAAAACACTTAAATATCGAACCTGATACTTTTCGAGTTTATTCCGAACATTATATAATAGAGGCGGTCGATATCCTACGTTTGTAATACATTCATACTCGATGCCAATGATTAATCCTACTAATATTATAAGTACAAAAGTTTGTGAAGATCTCAGAAGATAGATTAGGTCACGGGTTTAAATATAGGATAGGTACATAAATCCCAGTAACGCAGGCGAAGCTGCGGATAGGTGCTAGTATCTTCTAATGAAAAAGCATGAAGCTCTGTTTTGAGCTTCCACGTGTTTGTTGATTATATTTTTCATAGGAACTCCCTTTTATAATTCAAGCATTAGCATACAAATTACCCCTACTAGCATCTAAATGCAATTACACTACAACAATTGAAACGTGAATGAAACCTTAGTAGCGCCGGGGAACAATTCAGTAAAGCGAGGCGTAGACAAGTTTCGTCCTGTATCCTGTGCGCCCCTGTGGCCTAATGGATAAGGCATCGGCCTCCTAAGCCGGGGACTGTGGGTTCGAGTCCCACCAGGGGTAAAACTTCTTTTTGCATTTGATGCATTTTTTTATGTTGTTGGCTGCTAACCTACTATTTCATCTCATGCAATTTATTGCTCAATGCATTATAAGATTGGCATATGAACCCAATTATGTAATTTATCTGAACGTAATAGGAAGAAGAAATATTTATTTAACACTTTTCCCCTTTTTTGCGTTTTCTTAGTGGAATAAAATGTACTAAAAATGTTAAGCCAAGTCCTAAATGTACAAGTGTAGTACCAACAGGAATTCAATTCAAGCTCTAGTATTTTCTGCTTGATGCGTGTACAAAACACAGAAAATCTACAGGTTTTATTACTATGTGCAGATAATTTTGCAAAATTTAATACTAAATTTTTCAAATCGGATAAAAGTAAAAACACAAGTCACTTAAATATTACGCATAAACGAAGCTCATTAATACAAAAGCCAACCCCACAGATAAAAAAAGATCACCACGAAAGTCGTCATGCAATTATGACCTTTATAAGCGCCAAAACGCCCTTAAGGTATATAAAGGTTTAACGGCCCTGCAAGCTGTGCGTGTGTGCGTAGTGCGTTCTGTGCGGTGTGCGTGTGTGTGCCGTCTGCGACCTTGCGAGGGTCGACTGAAACTGAAATACGCCGATGCGGCCGGGGTGGGACGAATCGATATTCAAATTTTTGAGAACAATGCATCAACTGTGTTTATTAGATTAGATTTTTTGCCGACGTTTTCGATTAAAAGTAAATTGAATGTTACGTGACGTTATGAAAAATATCCAAACTGATTCGTACATTTCATTTTGTAAGTTAATTGCGCAGTTTTGGGTCTGTTGATTTAATAGTTACGTATGCTTACTGGCTGATTTTAATACTTCATAAGAAATCCATACTAATAGTATAAATGTGAAAGTGTGTCTGTCTGTCTGTCTGTCTGTTACCTCTTCACGCTTAAACCGCTGAACCGATATGAATGAAATTTGGTATGGAGATAGTTTGAGTCCAGGAGAAGGATATAGGCTACTTTTTACCCTGGAAAAATACCCTTATCCGCGATAAACGAATTTAAGGCGGACGAAATCGCGGGTAGAAGTTAGTGAAATATGTGCACACATTTTAACAATCTGGCATTAAGAGATGACGGACAAAACAGCAAGGCATACGATAGACGCATTTATCGCGCAGTAAGGCTGGAACCAGTGCTGGACCGATGGTCCGCGCGTACGGTCGGTCGGGTGGCTTTTGTATGACCGCATACGCGCTGACGTTCAGCATCAGTCTGAACGCGCCTATGCTTTCTACAGCGATAGCTACGCCCGACCGACCGTACGCGTGTACCATCGGTCGAGCACTGTTTCAAGCCTAAATAACGTGATAAAGTTTCCGGATGTCACTTCCCGACGTTTGACGACGTTCAAGGATGCTTTATCATAGGTCTATCGCGCGATACATGAAATGATAAAGGATCCTATTGTCGCTTTTCGATACGCATAAGAGGCGAGAGAGGCGGATGTTTTATTGTGTCTATCACGCGATAAATGAAATGATAAAGCATCCTGCTGTTACTTTTCAACACCTTCACGAGTCGAGACTCACTTTATCATTTCTTTATAGCGCGATAAACGCTGACATCGTACACCGGCTAGACGTTTTTGCCCAAAAGCAAACACAAACAGCCTAAGAAAATAAGTATGTTTCATAAGTCTAATGTCAAACATACGAAACCTTGATCCTTTACACATTATGTAAACACAGATGTTTATGTATGAGTTCAAGTCTAAGAATCTATGTAAGTAGGTAAAAGTTACGCAATATTCCATTCGTTTCATACTAATGTAGCTACTGTATTCCAAGAAAAGTCTTTCTAAGTACCTAGACGAGGAAAAAGTAATTTTGGTACGAATGTATATGGATAAATACGTTTTTATGGAACTTTCAGTTAACAAGTGGCTTAACGAATTCTTAGAAAGCCGCGACAGGGTAGAATCGCCTACACCGCGAAGTTATGCCAATTTATACTTTTTGTACGAAGAAAATCAAATGAAGAATGGCCGAATTAGGATCATACTGTGAGACGTGTGGGCCTAGAAACGGGTGTAGCGATGAAAAGTATATAGTGTACCTCTTTTTATATTTAACATATACATGGTTCTATCTCATTAAATGGACTCGTTTAAGCACCCTGTCTTAGGTTGCTTTGGTTACGAATTGCGTTACCATGAATTTGGTCTTGTCCTCGTTTTCAGCTCGTGTTATATAGTTGTGATGAGATACAGACTATTTTAATTTATTGTGTGAATAAATAACTAAAGTTTTTGAACTGCGCAATAATCAATCATTCAGAAAAGTTTTAGTTCGAACTTGTAAATTCTTAAATGGGTCTAATTTTTTAGTCTTGACTTTATTTTGAAATTCTTTTACAGGGTTTTATACAAAATGTATTGGCAACAACATTTGATATTAATATTGCATTTATGGGCGTATCCAAAGCCATTGTTGTGAACCCACGCAGCCTTCTAATACACGCAGAACACGCAATACCACAATTTGTGAATGCATTTTGAATGTTTATACCACACCCCGTTTGGGAGTATTACGTCGCGCAACTGTGTGAACTGACGGCAGCTGCAAAAAATTGCTATGAAATTTGAGAAGTCATTTGACTTTACTTTTCTAGACCGATCGATGCGAGATTTGGGGGTATGTACAATCTGCAGAATAGGTTAACCTCATCAGGCATATTTTTTTGTCATAATCATCATTTCATTTGGCATAACTCATCATTTGACATAATGCATTTTTTTCTCAAACTGTAGTATTCTGAGGACCTTTTAAGGCTTCATCCCATAAGGTTAAGGTGCGTCCACATTTGTATCATTTGCCCGATCAGATCTTTGTTCCGTGGCATGATCGCGTGTCATGATCACGCGTTTGGACGTTGCGCCGATCCGATCGCTCAAAATCCAAGTTGATATGCGTATCACACACTCAGATCGGACCTGCAAGGCATGATCGCCGCGCCGACAGTGAGCGTCCAAGCAGCGCGATACGCAGTCATGCCACGGCACGGTGATACACGGATACGAGCAAATGATACAAGTGTGGACGCACCTTTAGGTTTGTTTTATAACAATCCTGAACAGCTTACGTGTTCAGAAAAAAAAACATTACGCCAAATGATAATTTACGCCAAAAAAAATTGTGCTTCATGAAGGTAAACCCTGCAGTGTAAAGTGACCCCTCTGCCTTACAAACATATATGGCATTTGGGTCACGTTTCTCTGCATCTGACAGTACATTACACAGTTACACACCTAAGGCGGTAAAATAAATAATGTCTCGGATCTCAGGTACTATTTGGACGCACCGCAGGCGAGGGCGGTAGAGAGGCATGCCTTCCCAACAAGCAAAAAAGTACCGGATTTAGTTTCTATATAAGTGATTTAAGGATTCTTTTATATCCTGAATGAAAACATCTCTATATCATTGGAAAGGGTCCCCGGTTTTACAGCTATTTGATTATATTATATTATGTTTTGGTGCCGCCCAAGTAGCACAGAGGTTGAACAGCATTTTTACAGAAGACATTGCATAAATTAGCTGCTAAAAAATGCTGTATAACAGCATAATATGCGCATATGACGCATATTTTTTTTAATTCATTTAAATTACGCAAACACACAAAATATTTACTAGTACGCGTTACAGAAACCTGTTAGAGGTTTATACGTGAGGCGAATGTTTCGCACCGCTCACAACATTATATAATGCATACACGGATCGGTAACTACATTTTTGATCTAATTAAGTTTAAGCCGATATTTTCTAAAATAAACCATAAGGATAAAGCTACATTTTTACAATAAAACACCTTACGTACTTTAAAATCAACGAGTGGTCAGTGTTAATTTTAATTTAGTGCTAAACGCAATATAAATGACCACGCATGGCTTATAATTCAGCATTGAGTTGAATAGTGAAGAACTTGTGATAAAGAAATCAGCCACGAATCCTTGTGTAGGCCAATGAAGGGTCACATCTATGCCAGTTAATCGGATCATGCGTCTATGGATTCGAGCTGTTAGGATTCCATTGTTCCTACCGTCCTACGCTAAAACTAGTAACATAAATTGAAATGATTTTTAAACGTTAAACTTTAATAATACCTACTCATTTATTGTGTATACAATAAGTGACGTGAAAGACCCGTTATTTACATTTAAATATGGCAGCGTCTCACGGGAATTTTCTAGTAACCTATAGCAAATAAATAGCGGTCTTTTATGTAAGATCTGGCAGGTGAGTCACATATAAAGCACCCTATCTTTTTTGTGAATTTCTTTTCACGACTCAATATATATATATATACCGCCTTCAAGTATGGGTTTTATTTCATTTACAAAATCTTTCAATTACTCAGATAAAGACTTCGGTTTTCTTCGGCTGAAATAAATTCCAATGACAAAGGGCCTACTTGACGGATTTTGGGAAATATTGCACAGTATGGGCCAAAACTCATTCATGAAACTTTTAAAATTGGCAAGCCGTCTAAATTAATGTTTAAAGTAATTATTTCTGAAGCGTCATCCCAAAGTCAGTAGAATGTTTTTTAGTGTTCATTATTCTATTATGTCAATACTCGCCTTCATAAAAAAACCGTGCTTGCAACAAAATCATTATATTATTTTTGCTAGATCATTCAGGGCTGTCAGTGTTTTGTTTATGTTTTTTTTTTTCTTTTTGCCCTAAATTCATGCCACTTATTTATATCGCAGTCACTCGCGTCTGAACTCTCTGAATCATTAGAGAAATCAGTTTGAGTACGTTCGACATCAAAAATAATATCTTCAGGAACGGAACCCTCCTCATCCAATATTTGTTGACGCTTGATTAAGACTAATATTCAAACCACTCACTGATGATGTTTTTGTAGTTGGTTTGTTGTTTTACACAGAAGTAAGTTGCATTTCCTTTCATATTTTTTAAGTACCTACTCGGCATAAATTTTACGACGTATTCCATCAGTTCTGTTAAAAACATGCAGGGCACGATGTCAAAAAAATATTAAATTCGTGGTAAATTATAACTCAACCAGCAGACTAACTGTCTACATAAATTCTATTATTCAGCCCTAGTCTGAATTGACGGACACGAGTGTACAGATTTATTAACAGTGCGCTGTTGTGTAACTTCATAAAAGGTCACACTTGGTACAATTTTTGTTCTATATTAATGCTGATATACGAGTTTACTCTATCAGCTGGGTAACGGCGTAAAAATGTGCGTTTAAGCAGCATAGAGCATAATATATTTGTTAATGAACTTCACATCGTGACTGTTTGCGTTATAGAGCTTCGTATGTTCTCTCTTAAAATGCAAGTGCTTTAAAGATACACTTGTGAACCATTATTCAGAAAACTGCACTATTGGTGTCCATAAAATGTACTTTTGCAGCTGATAGGTTAGAACGCTACTAAACGCTGAATAACAGTGAATCTGTTGCGTCTGTGTAGCGCTTAATAGCACCGCAGTACAGTACTATTCCTTTATATTGGGTCTCGTTATTTCCTATGCAGCTATTGCAGTCCAAGTGAACACTAATAATTCATTAAAAGTGCTTATAGAACCGATGTGGACCTTGTGTGGAATTATAAGTAGTGATGGCGCTCATCACTACTTTGGTGTATATCCGCGATTTTCCAATGTTATATTTTTCTGTTTGGTGTTAAATAAATGATTATCAATCACGCTGATAGTAAGCTTTTTGATGATTGTTGATGGAGATTCTGTTCTATTACGTAGGTACCATCAGTGCTCAACTTCTAAAACGTAACGTATTCTCAAAGAGGAGAGGAGTTATGTTTATGACTTTTTCTCCTCCGCGAACGAAGTTGAGGGCATCCTCTAGTATACCATAAATTTGCTCTAAATCACTGTTGCGGATAGTGTTATATTGTTGAGATATATGTGCTGTTAAAGCTGTCGAGGGCTAACGTAGGCACAGGGCTGACGAGAACTTTCAAAGGGCGGCTACGACCCGTCATATACTTTCCTATATCTATGTTGTATACAAGTAAATCGTCGGATCGTCGCCATAGACCATCCAGTCTATTACAGACTTTGTTACTTTTTGTATGGAGCTACAACTCAGTTACCATGCATTAGGTGGCATGAACATTTCACAGGTTAGCTATTTCGCTTGTACCTATCTATAAAAATACGTGTACCTACGCGTATTTAGGTAAATTACTAAATTTACTGGCTGAGTAAACACGTTTCGAGAGTAATCAATCAACATCAAAACATATTACTTCTCAACTAACGATGACTTGCTGAAGGCGTAAATAAACTAAAAAAAATAACTTGCATTTGACAGCGTACATCCTTCAACTCAACTAAACGTAAATAAAAAACTATTTACCAAAATCGTTTCCATTCTGTAACGCAGCAAGACATTCAATTAATCAACGTGTCTCGATTGTTGTAAAAGATGGCGCGAGTAATGTTGCAAACTTCACTTTCATAATGCAAATGACAATTCTACACTAATATACAGCGCCGCTTACGACATTTTAACACAAACAATTTATGTACACGCGTCGTCAATAACAAAAAGTCTTAAGTACATAGTAGCCTCGTGAGACATAATACGTTTTTGAGAGTGAAGTTTAGGTGCAAGCGACCTCTAGGCGCGGCGAACGAACGCGCGACATTGAAGTCGACCTATGCGGGTAGGCCGGCCCATTCCACCGGCACCGGCCTAACTGAGGGAGGTGTGAGGTACTATCGGCCATTGTTGACGTGCGTAATCGACTGAGATGGTTCGTGAGTATCGTGTGAATTGAATTTTTTGGTCTATAGTGTAAGTTTGCTTTTTACTCAAAAACAAAAACACCTCGAAAGGCCTGTAATAAAGTCATTTAAGTATACGACAAGGACCATTAAAACAAGAGGACTGACAACTGACATACTTTGGATCGTGCTCCGATCGCAAGGAGATATTCTGGCTAAAACTAGATGGCGCTTTAAAACTAAACATTTAACGATGTTATAATTTTACAAATAAACGTAGCACAGTAACAATTAGTTCGTAAACAGCGAATAATAAATAAATTGTTACATTTAAATACTGTGTCACGCTTGTAAATGTAAAAAAAGAACTGTAAATAATAAATCTTATTCATAGATACATATCGGGGAACGGTTTTTTTGTATGAAGATTGTCAGATGTCAGTCCTCTTGTTTTAATGGTCCTTGGTATAAGAGAAACGTGGGTACATGATACGCGAAACATCGATTTAGTTGTGTTGGCAACTTACACTGGAGGCTTCAAAGCCTGCAAGCAGCGTCTAAGTTACACACTGATATAATTAGAAAAGTTAAGCCTCCGAGTATTTAACCACTGAAAATGGCAAGACGTGTCATTACCGGACAAATTTTTCATGTACTTTAGGTGGGAGGCGAGGTAAAGATATATGAATATACTTACTACGAACACACTTAATAAATCACCTATACAAACGAAAGAAAATACGCATACTGATTGATAATCCTTACTATATTATAAACGTGAAAGTATGTACGTACGTTCCACTTAATCTCAAAAACTACTAGACGAATTTTTATGAAACTTTCCAGTTATGTTCCTTATATATCAGAATAGGACATAGGCTATATTTTTTGTCAAATTTCACCCCTTTTAGGGATGAAAAAGGGGGTGAAACTTTGTAAGCTATAAATTGCATTTCTACGTGGACGAAGGCGCGGGCAACAGCTAGTTTATCTATAAACTGACCTGTCATTTGTCTGATACTTGCTTGGCAGAGCGAAAGGCGTCCGTATGCCAATCTCCAGTGGTTTAATGTTCTACTCGTACGTGTGAAGTAGAGGTACAAATCCGATGTCATAATACGCTAGTCTGTCCCGCAGTTATATTGATTAAAAGAATCGTAGTCAAGGGCGAGGTCTCTGATTACGAACAGTGGATACGAGTCTAGGGGTCCGATTATAGCGGTGATGAAGCCCGGTGCAGCTGTCACTGTGGAAATCTTTTTGAGTGCCACTAAAAATAATGTTATCTAGGCCAGTTCTGCATTCAGCGGACTCCTGCGCCCTATAACCACATCAATGATACATGCTCGTCGTTCAAAAACTCGTGAACTCCACCGCCGGCCATCAGTTCTAGCCACTCACTTGCTTTCGGTAACTATTTTCTTACAATATGCCGATTATGATATTATAGATGTTCTGAATGTCAACGAAGTAGATATGTCATAAGGAAATAGCCAAAACAGAGATTTGATCAAATCTCTAAGGTATATGACCAAATCACGCAGGCTGTTAAAATGGCGAATCAATTCTATCATTTGTCTAGAAAATGTCAGTCATTGGATGAAATTCCTGAATTAGTTTAGTGAAATGACGAAATCAGCCAAAAAAGGCAACTCGTTTTGTCATTTCACCAGATTTGTTTAGTGACTTGATAAAATGCCTGAAACACGTCAGTGAGTTGACAAAACGAACTTCCAAAGTCAGTTCGTTTTATCATTTCATTAGACAAGTTCAGTGATATTATAAAGTCTCTTATGTTTCACGTTTAGTGATATGATAAAGATTTGTAGTAAAATGATAAAACGGGTTGACTTTGCGAGTTCGTTTCGTCAAATCACTGGCGTGTTTCAGGGATTTTATCAAGTCACTAAACAAATCTGGTGAAATGACAAAACGAGTTGCCTTTTTTGGCTGATTTCGTCATTTCACTAAACTAATTCAGGAATTTCATCAAATGACTGACTTTTCCAGACAAATGATAAAATTTATTTGCCATTTTAACATCCTGCGTGATTTGGTCATATCCCTCAGGGATTTGATCAAATCTCTGTTTTGGCAATTTCCCTGCGACAGATACATATATACGAAACAAGGATCATTCTTAAATACTTGTTGGTTTATTGAAATCCCCCATTCCCTACCCGGTTAGAATCTCGGGAAAACAGTTTTCTTTTCACGGATAACTGATCTGAGGAAAGTAACAGGAAAATATTTTACTAGGTACCTACATTTTAACCCTGCATTAGTATAAGGTTTACTTTTTTTTGGGTCCCGTAGCCAAAATCGCTAGAAAGGAAACCTTATAGTTTCGTCATGTCCGTCTTAAGAATGGACATAATGAAAGAATTTTCACTACTGCACTTTTGCCACATCGTTTTTTATCATCTGTAGTGCATTTCTTTGTAGGTTTTAGCGGCTACGGAATCGTACTGAGCATGGGCTAACATGCTCTTGGCGGGGTTTTTTAAGCATCTGTTTATTTTTAACCGACTTCCAAAAAAGGAGGAGGTTATATGTACGATAGTATGTATTTTTTTTTTATGTTCACCGATTACTCCGCCAATTGTGGACCGATTTTGAAAATTCTTTTTTTAAATGAAAGGATATACTCCTGAGGTGGTCCCATTGCCACCAAGTTGGGATCTGATGGTAAGATCCTAGGGAAATCGAGGGCAATCCTCAAATTTTTTCATATATTTTCTATTTGCATATGGTAGTCATCATCTCATCATGCTGAGCTAATGATAGAAGGTACAACTCCTGAATAGTTAAGAGTTAGAGGATAATTCTTAAAAAAATCATCTATTATACGTAGATACGTTAAGACTGTTAGTCATATTCTTTTTAGTGTGTCCGTGAAGTAGTCTCCTTATCACTAAATCAGGATTAGATGGTGGAATACCAGGGAAATCGAGAGAAACCCTCAAATATTATAGGCACTAACAATGTTTTGTATATATTTTTCTAAAGTTATTAGTTGTTTTCCTCTGGTTGTCATCATTTCATGCTGAGCTGATGATGGAAGGTACAATGAACTAACCAACTTTTACATTTCTTACTTCCAAAGACTTGAGATGCGTGCAAAGTGCCTCCTCAATCTTTCCATTCTGGGCTCTACAAAATACTTTATAACACTACTAAAATCCATCACTAAAAAGCAAAAACTAAAAAAAATAAAATAAAAAAAGAACCGACTTCAAAATAAACTAAAAAGCCATAAATAATATTTTATATACGGTACGGATACATTTGAATCACCTTTTGAAGTCGGTGCCAAACCTGAAGTAAATAAAGTTCTTTATTCAACAAAAATACAAATTACTATGACTAAATATATAGTAGGTAGATAATAACTAAAGGCTCGCCGCCGCGGTTCTCAGTAGTAATAAATGAATGGTTTGGCACCGACTTCAAAAGGTGATTCAAATATATCCGTACCGTACATAAAAGATTATTTATGGCTTTTTAGTTTATTTTGAAGTCGGTTCTTTTTTTTATTTATATTTTTTTATGTTAAACATCTTATTATGCGGATCAATCGCACTTACCTATTGGGATTATTATGATTCTACTTACCTAAATGAAGGCAACATTTTTAATTATGGCTGTATAAGAACAATAAGTTCATTCATAGTAATCATGAACAAATAATGCCAGAGGACTTTCAATGCTGTATACTTCGGCTCGTGTGCCGACTGCAAGGAATGTTCAGTAGTGTCCATGAATATGAATATTATATCTACGAAGAGTATAAATGGCGTAAAACTAAACAGTATCGATGTCATAAATTATAACACATTATAACTTATAATTAAACAAAGACAAATAATACCTACAATAACAATTATTTCATAAACAACTACAAAAAATTGTTGAACACTGTTTCATGGTACAAACAAACACTGTGTTACGCTGCTGTGTTGAATCGCAAATAATTTAATTATTAATTATCTTTATAGATTGCGTTGTACCTCCACATGTATCGAGGTACAGTGTTTTGTATGGCGGTTGACAGTCCTCTTGATTTATTCATGATAGTTATCAAACTTAAGTACCTACCTATTCTATTTGTTTTCAAGTTAATCCACAACTGTTGAAAGTGGCCTTTCAAGGTGGGTAGAATGATATTTTTTATTCGTAAAAGGAACGCTATTCAAATAATTATAATATTATCGAATCGAAGACCCACAAAAAACATGTTAAAACTATTTTTTCGCCATCTATGAACGACTCCATGAACTACATTGGTTTATGTGCTGTTAGCGCACAAGCGCCATCTATGAACGTTGGCAAGAACTCTTAGCTCTTGAGAAACGTTTGGAAAACGGTGAACGGCAACTGGAAAATTCTACTGAGCTTCACACTCCTGGAAGTTCTACGCGCAGATGCTAGATGACACTGTGATCAAATATTTTAAAAATCTCATAAAACATTGAATCGTCAAGATAAATAAGAATAATAATAATTTTGTAGAAATGAAGTACATTTATGTACAGTCAGGGAATTTAAAGGTATGTCACTTTTGAACCTTAATACCATTACATACAGTCGAAAAGTGACAAACCTTTAAATTCCCTGACCGTACATTACTTATAGCCCGATTTACCGAATAATTATAAATATTACTTATAGCCAGATTTACCGAATATTTATAAATATTCGGTAAATCCATACTAATATTATAAATGCGTAAGTGTGTCTGTCTGTCTGTCTGTCTGTCTGTCTGTCTGTTACCTCTTCACGCTTAAACCGCTGAACCGATTTGAATGAAATTTGGTATGGAGATAGTTTGAATCCCGGGGAAGGACATAGGCTACTTTTTATCTCGGAAAAATACCCTCATTCGCGATAACTGAATTTAAGGCGGACGAAGTCGCGGGCAGAGGCTAGTCTGGCTATAAGTAATACTCATAGACAATTTAATAAGTTAAATTGTTTAAGTTCTATAATTCCTGAGTGAACATTTTATTGGTATCCTAGGACCAGTATGATCCTATACAATAATTAGGCATGTTATATTATTTACCTATTCTGTTTGCTTGCCATATAAGAAATCGGGTCAGTTTACAAGGTCAGTATGTTTGTTTGTACACACAACGTTAAAAGATAGCTTGAAAAGGATTTCGATAATGTTTCGAAGAAACGACAATGCAAATGTGTGACTCAACCAAGCTAAGAATACTTATTGGAAGTAGAAACTAGGTGACACTATCCGGTATTAAGTAAATCTATTGAGTAAGATAATTATAGGTGTACTCTCTGTAAATTAAAGACATTTGGCTGTATTTACGAAAGAATAGCTTGTCTTAGGGCAAAAAATAGTCAATTACATAAAATATCTGTCAAGAGCATGTCGGACCATGCTCAGTGTAGGGTTCCGCAGCCGTTACTACAAAGATGATATATGAAGATATGATGTGAAAAAGTGCACCAGCAAAAAAGCGTATCGTCATGGCACTTACTTCCTTTAGATAAAAGCGCAGTTTTTCGACAATAACTGAAAAACGGTAACGCCAAGACGAAATAAAAGAAGCGGGGCACTACCTACCTTTTCCCGAACCGTTACGTCTCATTTTCAAACCTTCATAGCTTCGTCCCAGTAACACTTGAGAGCCACTAAGCGCAACCGTTAATAGACCAATATGTGACAAATACTATCATTCATAATATAAAGATTGCTAAAATCATAACCCTTCCTTTTCGATTTGTCGTAGTCGGGTCAAAAGCGGTTGTTTTAGAAGTTACAGTGAGAAGGAAGGTGGAATACGGGTTAGGCGTGTGCTCTGACGTCACGTGTGACACATACGGAAGAATATAACTTACGTAGACGCAGCGGCAGCCAGTGCCAGTATTTTTATAAAGCACTACAAGGTGCAAAGTGCAAACTTTGTCCGCGAAGGAGAAAAAATCATAGTCCGCTTTTATTCTTCAGTGTAGACGGGTGAAAGTATCCTATAACCATCTGGAGATACCTAGCTACCCGTGTACCAAAAATAGTTGAAATACGTTTAGTCGATTTGGCTTGATGAAGGCGCAACGACACATACTAACATACAATAAATAAAAAGTATATATTTCCATTCGGTGACCTCCAAATACTCCATTACAATCTTTTTTTTATATATCTTCAATGTAGAGACATTTCATTTTTACAACTTTATAATAGTAGATAACAATCGGAGATTTTAGGAGATGCAACGAGAAAGAATATGGAATGCGGGCTAGATGCTTTTTTTTATATACATATGTTCTGTAACATTAACTCCTCTGTGCCTAGATCTGAAATTCACCAGTTATATTCATTTTGTGATTGGATCCATAAGAATCGAGCATGTGACGGGCGAACCCAACCGCCAGCCAAACATTCCACTAACAAAGCATGGTGAAAATGGATATACAAATCATAATCATTACAAACTATTTGGATGACTTTAATTATTGACTGTCTAGCAAACTACTTACTAAGTACTTACTCCTCTTAATGACTCAATATCTGCCTTGGCCTCCAATACGAGTGCACGCCACTGATCCCGATTCTCTGTGATTGCTTTCCACGACCCAGCTTGAAGTTCACGTAAATCAGCCTCAACAACGTCAGCCCAACGGTATCTGGGGCGGCCGACCGGGCGTCTCCCCGCCGGTTTACCCTGATAGGCTCTTTTTGACAACACGGTCGTCACCCATTCGTTCCAGGTGACCAAGCCAACTATCTAACAAATATTAAATTATTCTAATTATATTATTATTATTACAAGATGGACAGATCACGTCTGTTCCACCCTGGACAGTGGACACCCAACTGCACGTCGCACTATACGATGCCAAGAACAGGCACAGAAGGCGGGACAGCATCAGAGAGAAGCTGATTCCACGGGGACTTCACGACCCTCAGCGATAAAGAACACGAGGCGAGGAACATTTTTGAATAAGCTCAAAATAAGTCAAACGTGTGAATTTGAATAACATGATTCTATTCACAAGTAATCTATCTATAAATTCTAACAATTTTTAAATTACTACTACAAGTATTGAAGGTTTAAAAATATCGAAAGCTGTTGCCAAAAGTTGAACTACGAGTTGAAGAAAAATAACCGATAGCTATTGTAACATAAATGTAGACGAAAAAATCTACGCAAAAACCTCACAGTAAACAAATCACCGATTTGAGACGCTTTTTCGGAAACAGTGATGAATGCGAACACCTGTTCGCAGTATGCGTTTGTAGGTCGTTCGAGAAACATTTTTTTATTAGAATGCCTATTTTTTGTATCGGTAGTAGTAGTAGTATGTATTTAAAAACTAAATTAAAGCATGCAACGATGATACGAAGTTATTGTATAGATAGGTAGGTATTAAGAAAATACGAATAATCTAAGCTACTGCTGACAAGACGGCCCTTGAAAAATGGGCCTACTTATATTTGTTAGAAAAAAATATTTTTGTTGCCTTTGCAATATTGTTTTTTGTTTATATTTTACTAGCGGCCGCCCGCGACTTCGTCCGCCTTAGAGTCGTTTATCGCGGATAAAAGGATTTTTTCCGGGATAAAAAGTAGTTTATTTCTTTCCCCAAAACTCGATATTTTACTAATTTAAATGTGAAGAAACCAAGATTTCAAGATCTTAGCGTAAAAAAACATTTACTGTCCATACAAATTTTCATCCCATTTGTCGTCCCTAAAAGGAATTAAATTTGACATACATTATAGCCTGTCCTATTCTGATATATAAGGTACATAGCTGGAAAGTTTCACACAAATTCGTTCAGTAGTTTTTGAGATTAAGTGAAACGTACATACATACTTTCACGTTTATAATATAGTAAGGATAAGGATTAATGTGAAAACATCACACTTTTTGCGTTATTGTAACATAGGTTTGCGATACCAGTGCTGACGTTTTAGAGCTACCAGTATAATCATAGGAGGCGAAACAGTAGTACCTACCCAGATAAGTGTATGTGGCAGTTATTCTCGCTATGCGGTTAAAATATCAGTTCAGATCTATTATCATTAATTTGTACTTATGTAAGTACGAGAGGAGTTATGGATATATGGTGACAAGTACACAGCAAAATTGCATGCATTGATTTCAGTTATATTTTTGCAGTATTAGGGTCCAAATCTATCCATGCAATTTTGTTGCCCACACTAGGTACAATGTGTATTATTGACGATACATTTGGCACAGTAGGTTACACAATGGCCTACGAAGCTGGCAGGTTCGAATCCCGGCCAGGGCAAGTGTTTGTGTGATGAGCACGAATGTTTGTTCCTGGGTCTTGCATATTTTATGTATTTAAGTTTTATATTTTATCTATATATTACGTATATCTTTGCCTAGTACCCATAGTACAAGCTTTGCTCAGTTTGGGACTAGGTCGATTTGTGTAAGATTGTCCCTAATATTTATTTATTTATTATCGTAACACCTTGGACAAATGGTGAGAAGAGAATATAGGAATACAAGAGAAACCGTCCTTTAAACAGGTAAAACCAATAAAAATCGCTGAGTATATTCACGGGTCGGACGCCCCGTATTATATGCGCATGACGTAAGTCGCAACGCAAACCGGCGCGTTTCGCAAATCTCCCGGTCGCAACTTACGTAACGCTTTCTTTCCGCGGCGCACCGATAGTCCCGCAATTATCAATCACACATGCTATCCTTGTCGTTTGCAATACGAGAATAGAAACGGATAGATCGACTACACAGTTTTTTTGCGTTAATTTGGTTTCGATTCGTATAATATCGATATCATTGGGCCATTGCTTTCAATTAGCGAACAATTGGCGCCTAGTTGATGCTGTTGACTTTTTTGCAGATTAGAATGGTTCGCTTAAGTTGAATAATGAAATCACATTACCGTTTTAACCGACGCATTCTATCACGTCAATTGGTTATAAAAGATGTTATTCAGTTCGATAGGTGTATTTTTGTTACAATTGTTTTATACCTCTATTGACTAGTGGCTAAATATTATGCATTTATATACACACGCGCTAGACAATATAATGCCTAATAAATGAAATTATGAATTAATCTGAAACTTGAACTTTTATTCGAAAAATATCTGTTATTTATACATATTTTCACGAAGAAGCAAAAACTGTTACAAGAACGTGTTTCCGTTTATAATTGCCGATCTCGATTATACTTTGAGAAAGTTCTATATTACACGCACTCCAATCGTAACATGATCTCGTTAAATCCGCATGCTTTTTAGAATGCACATGACGACATGACATTCTGCAGGAATGCATTTTCTCGGCTTCGACATGAGACTCTTGTCGCGCAATAAATAAATACATTACGAAAACTGGGACAATTGCGTCTATAGGGATAAATCCGACAGAGGTTCATTTGTATCTGAAAACTTTCAAACTTACCAGCTTAATGTTTGCCTGTATTGAAATAAAAAACCGGCCAAGTGCGAGTCGAACTCGCGCACTGAGGGTTCCGTACAAATTTTCACTTACCCTTACTTTATTACCAGGTACCGGTTGAGTTAAGCTTGCACCTGATATCTATGGCATTGCATACAAATGAGGTGCAAAATTAACGCAACCGGGTTGTTGAAAAAGGTTTTTGCAAATAAAAAAAATAGCTAGTTAAAGACGACAAAGACTACAATATGCTATAATTTTCGTGTAATATTTATGTTTATTAATACAAATTCCGAAAATTTCAAAATTTTCGATTAGTAAACTTCGGAGATAAAGGGGGGGAAATGGTGTTTTGTTTCACATTTTCCTTAATAAAAAAAATAATCATTATAAAAAAAATTGTTAGAAAATGTGCAGGTCGAGCCCTTTCATACGATACCCCATTTGACCCAGTAGTTAGACTTTTAATTTATACCTCCCCCTCATATTCGTCATTTTTATAGAAAATAAAAACATATTTTTAAACACTTCCTGTGCTTATACATGTGGGCTGATGTGGTCTATAAATATTCCAAAATTCAAATAGTTAGCATAAGTGGTTTTTGAGATATGGCGCTTTAATAGTCGGACCGACAGACAGACAGACAGTCGCTCCATAAGGGTTCCTTTTGTACCTTTTTGGTACGGAACCCTAAAAATGTCATACTTATCGTAAAAACCTGAAAGTTACCTCTTAATGGTTAATTTAATGTGATATTAATTCAATGTTGTGTTTACATTTCTGGTGCACGAATATATTAACAGAAACTAATATATTACTCATTGAAATAAAACAATTTAACGGATTATATCGCGTATATTATCTCATTTTAGTTCCCGACGTTTCGGAAGCTTTCCAGCTTTCCTTGGTCACGGGAGGACTGAGAAAAGATGTATTTTCCTCTGTCAAAGATACAATTTGTGCAAACTACTCATTTTTTGGAAAAACACAAATAAAGGTGTACATACATGCCAGATGGGCCTAAGCTGTAAAGACAGTTACACATGTGCCAGAAGGGCTTAATTATTTTATTCTAATAATTTACCAAGCAGCATTTCACAAATGAGGCGTACTGAGGAGAAAAGAAACGCTGCAAAGAAAAACTCCCAGGCTACCTCATTACTAATTATAATATTTAAAAAACAGAGACTATTAAACTACTTTTAAACAGATAAGATATTTTACACCGTTCGGAAATTAAAAAATAAATAAATATAAAAATTTTCAGTCCTCCCGTGACCATGGAAAGCTGGAAAGCTTCCGAAACGTCGGGAACTAAAATGAGATAATATACGCGATATAATCCGTTAAATTGTTTTATTTCAATAAGTAATAATCGCAGAAACAGAAGAAAATATTAATATATTACTATCAAAAGGCGTTTAAGAACCCACGCTTATTTACGAAGTACATTTATTAATAACATGAGGTCAATGGACGATTGAATGTCAACATCATTTATTTAATTCATTAAATTGCTGATAATCACGTTTCATTTTAAGAACATTAAAGAGCCTCTTTTCGATAAGAGACAAAGTCCTGTCTCTAAGTAGCGATTTTTTTTTTATTTGCAAAAAACCTATTTGAACAACCCGGTTGCGATAAGTTTCGCCCTTGGCAGGTTTTTATTTATAATACTCACACGTGGATTCCACAGGGGTAGAAAGAGACTACCTTATGCCAGACTCCACGGTCCTTACACACTTCATTCGCCTCATTTACATCCATGCATCTCTTCATACACGCTCGTCGCTCGTGGATACTTCTAATACGTTTGTAAGAGAATTTCCCTTAGTATACGTGGCTATTTGTTCATAAATAAAATACAAAAGGCACCGCGATTTGCGACACGAATAAGTGTCTAACATTTGAGTGTTTGAATTTATATGGCATCTGATATGGTGGAATTAAATAAATATCGGGGACAAATAAATATCCGGCACAATCTTACACAAATCCACCCAGTCCAAAACTAAGCCAAGCTTGTACTATGGGTACTAGGCGACGATATACATGACATATAGATAAATGATAATACTTGAATACATACAAAACATCCAAGACCCGGGAACAAACATTCATGCTTATAACACAAATACTTGCCCTGGCCGGGAGTCGAACCCGGGACCGCCGGCTTCGTAGGCCGTTGTGCAACCCAGTGAGCCAAACGTGTCGTCTATTATGTATACTTTTTCGAAAATACCCCAAATTCGAAATTGTCTTTTACTTTACTAATATTTCGATAGATGTTGTTAGCTGTTAGCGCAACGAAGTTAGCCGCTTTCGACGTCCTTGTGCTGCGGTTATAATTATAATGTTTATGATGTTGTTGATTATATCATACCAAATTACCATTACCCAATTTATTGATAATATTACAAACTAGACGATGTACGCAACTTCGTTCGTGAGGGAGAAAAAATCATAACCCTCTTGATTGCTTCAGCTTAGTCGAGTAAAAACTATATCCTATAACCGTCTGCACACGAATGCGTCCAGCCGTTTTGACGTGATGAGGTCACAAAAACATCTATATTCTATTATATAGTTGTAAAACATAAAAGTAAATTGAAAATATAAAAAAAAAACCGGCCAAAAGCATGTCGGACCATGCTCAATGTAGGGTTCCGAAGCCGTTTACACAAAAAAATGCACTACAGATGAAAAAAATACGACATGAAAAAAAAAAACACTCGCAAAAGAGCGTATCTCCCCGGCACTTACGTTCTTTTGCTGACAAGCGCAGTTTTATGGCAATAACTTAAAAACGGTATGCCCGATCATGTTAAAAACGATTTTCATTGGAAGTATTTATTAAGTTTTGTATTTTTTTTTTCATATTTTTTTAACGCACCGTTTCGAAAATACCCCCTCTATTTTCGAAACGGTGCGTTCAAAAAATAGGGCACAATTTTTGCTACTTTCGGAGCGAATATTTCCGAAAATATTCAATAAATCCAAAAAAAAATTGAGAAACATCAAAGTGTTTTTAAAAGATCTGTTGAATGATGTGCCATAATATTTGCTGTTTTTTTTTTCAGTTTTGGTTACATGTATGAAGTGTCCCCCCTAGAAATATATATGTATATTGTTTATTTAACTATCAAACTTAGTAGCGGCTTACACAATACATCTATACTGCAAGTTTGATCAGTATACGTCTTATAGTATCTGAGTAAAATGCCTGTGACATACGGACGGACGGACGGACGGATATGACGAAACTATAAGGGTTTCGTTTTTGCCATTTTGGCTACGGAACCCGAAAAAAGAAGTGATACTCATATCTTTTTTTTTTATGACGTAGGAGGCAAACGAGCAGACGGATCGCCTGATGGTAAGGCGATCACCGTCGCCCATAGACACTTGCATCACCAGAGGAGTCACAAGTGCGTTGCCGGCCTTTCGGGTAGGAGTACGCTCTTTTCTTGAAGGTTTGAAAGTCGCATCGGTCCGGAAATACTGCAGGCGGCAATTTGTTCCACAGTTCAGTCGTGCGAGGCAGGAAATTTCTAGAAAAACGCACAGTTGTGGACTGTCAACCATCTAAGTGGTGAGGGTGGAGATATTTCCGTGTAGGGCGATGACGGAAAGATGCAGCTGGGATCAACCCGAAGTCTACGGGCTATTTGAAGGTCACAGATTTCGTTTTGTATTTTCTTTATGTGTCGTGGCTTTATCACGCCAAAACGGCTAAACGGATTTCACCTATTTGTGGTACAGGCTAGATGGCCATTCACAGATGGTTATAAGATCATTTTTACCCGACTACGTTGAAGCAAAATAGAGGGTTATGGCTTTTTTCTTTTCCGTGATCTAAGTTGCAGTCATTTTCTAGTATAATAGTATGCCAATCTGGTACCTATATTTTTCTATCAACTGCTTATTTTGAAACAGCGCTTCTCTTATAATCTATAGATATGTGTCTTTTATTAGCCTCTCTCTTTGTCCTAGTGCTGGGCAGCTTCAGCTGGGTAGTTTCACCAGGTTTTTGAAAAGCATCTATATCATTACGCCATCCTTCTCTGTCTGCCCCAGCTTCGATACCCGTATCGTGAACTCCAGAGCGTCCTGAAGAAATATGCAGTTGAACAACATAAACATTCTTTTGACGCAGTCGGGTAACTAGGCATTAGGCAGGTGCTAACGCATACCGGCAGAAGCGTTGCGTCAACAGTCATGGAATCTGAGCACGTTACACTATCGCGGCCATTAGCCGAGTATTAACCCAGTCTCTGCTTCTGCGAGATTACACACGCCACGGGCCATCCCACCCGGAGAAACACCTTTTGCAACGTGAATAAGGAAAATACACGTTATAATTATAATTGGGAAGTTAGCTGTACACTCAAATAAAAAAAAGATGCAAAATGACAGAAATTCTAATTAAAATTGAGTGCAATACCTTTCGTGTAGCTTGTTTTAGGAGCCTTTAAAGTAGAGTGCGAAAGTCCATTTTTAAAGTATGAAAATATTAATAACTATATCATTGAATAACCCATGAAGTTTATGGTGACTTTTGTTATGAAACCGTTGCGATAAACGCAAGTTTAAACATAGCCGCAGAAACAAATTCTGAATATCCCCCATTGATCCCCAGTGACGTCACACGTTCCTAAGTATGGAACATTTTCTTAATTTTCCCATGCAAGGTAGGAGACCGTGTGACGTCAGGTGCGTCAAGTCCAAAATGAGATTTTAACATTGCTATATCTCATTGAGTTTTTTGAGATTGAAGTAATTTTTTCACCAATGTTTCTATTATTGAGAGGTCGTTCTATAACATACCACACGAAAAAAAAAATTCGTCATCCTAATTAAACATGTTCCTCCAGAGGGGCTACTCTGAAATTTGATATTCGAAGTTCGTATCGCGCCATCTCGCTTATTCAAATTCAGTTTAACATCTGAGAGCGAGAGGGATGGCGCGAAAAGAACTTCGAATATCGAAATTCAGCCCGTCTGTTCTGGATAGGAATAGCAAGACCTATTTACAGACATACACCTATTATATATAGGTGGCAATTCATACATCAGCACTTGTCCCACGACAAAGATTCGCTGTGTCTTTCCTTTCAATGCAGTGCGAGAAAGGCGGGTGATCCTATGTAGAGCGACAAGTGAAGGTGCGGAGAATTCTAGTCCGGCTGGTCTGACAAGTGACCATTATTATCCTCTAAGTGTTTCTGCGGCGGCTCTTTTCCTGCTCCTTTGCTTTCTTTTAGGGCCTGACCATGAACTGGGTAGGTGTAGCTCCTTTCCAGTTATCGTATGGGATCCAGTGCGCACAGCACGAGGACAATGGAGCTGGGAGCCACTTGAGTATCAGGTATCATTCTCTTGTAAACCCCAGAAAATATTTGAAACAAACATGACACCATACCAAATAAACAATACCAAAGAATCTCATAAGTGTCATAATCATAACGATTCGATTAGAACAGAGCATATCGCTGAAGCGGGCACATAATGGTATGTATGGTCATGTCTTCGATATATCTCGGCAACTGTTGGCTCATGAATACAACGTGTCTTTGGCTTCTGGACAAAGACCGAAATCCCGAGTAGAGTTACTTCTCAGGAATACTGTAATATTATTTAATATTTGATCAGATCAGATTTTTTTTACAAATTTAATTTAAGCAAATCAACAATTAGAGTAAGATACTGTATCAGTAGTTTGCAATGACAATAAAGATTAAAGTGACACAAGTGACATCTATCTATCTATCTATCAGCCACGGACGTCCACTGCTGAACAGAAGCCTCTCCTATAGCTCGCCACAGGGTGCGATCCTGCGCAGATCGCATCCACCGACTCTCCGCGACCCTTACGAGGTCATCCGTCCACCTAGTCGGGGGCACGTACATACTCTTTAATTACCATATGTATCTGCATAGAGGCTGTTCCGAAGTATTCAATCGTAAATCTGTCCTTTATCCGTAAATACTACTAGATGGCGCCCGCAACTTCGTTCGCTTAGGAGAAAAGTCATAACCCTTCGTTTTTTCTTCAGCGTAGTCGGGTAAAAAGTATCCTATAACCATCTGGAGATACCTAGCTACCCGTGTACCAAAAATAGTTGGAATCCGTTTAGCCGATTTTGCATGATGAAGCCACAACGACACATACAAACATACATAAAATCCAAAAAAAATATTTTTCGTTTAATGTCCTCCAAATAGTCCATAACATTTTTTTTTGAAAAATATCTTCAATGTACAGACATTTCGTTTTTACAACTCTATAATAGTATAGATGTCGTTTGGTATGAGATTTTGTACATCGGTTAGAAATACCCTAATCAACACATATTTTTCATGTTTGTCCAGAGGCCAGAGACACGTTGTACGATGTCCCTGTATATAAATAAATGAAAGAAAGCCAAGTACAACAAACCTTGACACACTCGCCATCTTACACACAACAGTGCGCGAACATTATTCATGCAAATTCACGTAACGGTCGCATTAAATCCATAAAAGTAAGTTAACGGTGCGGTGTTACGCGGTGATAAACGGTTCCGCTACGTCCGAGATTGTTTGTTTTGAGTGCTCCAGATGGCGATATGGGTCATTACACCTGAATAACTACCAGAATTCGAGACGGTATGACGTTACGTTTTGATTTTTTACCTTTATTAAACTAGGTTACCTTTTTGCCAAAAATTACGTTGATCCGTCATTGGTGTCTTTCTTTCATGTGACTAAATATGAGGTTGTCATTGAGTAGGACTGAGGCAAAGAATACGCGACCAGACATTAGGTGATCCATCTTTAAGATGGATGAACAGCATGAAACGCTATGGTGATCTTAAACGGAGGCCAATGTCTAAAGGCAGGCAATATAAATCAGCATGGGATTAATTATTCTTGACTCTGAACTCGATACTCAGCTTTGATGAAATGTTCATGCCGAATAATTACCATGTTACGAAAGGAAAAAAGTTTGAATACGTCCCTGTTTATCGACGTTGCGACCAACTTCTCGCTAACATTAGCTTATTATTATTAATTAAGAGGTCCCCAGCATACAACGAGTCTCCAGCCTCTGGGACAAACATGAAAAATATGTGTTGATTAGGGTATTTTTAACCGATGCATGTACAAAATCTTATACCAAACGGCATAGTATTAATGGATAAATGACTGATTTACGATTGAATACTTCGGAACAGCCTGTATGTAAGTACTTACATGTATATGTCATGTCACTAGTGTGACTTTAATCTTTTCGTCATTGCAAACGAGAGATACAATATATTACTATCATTGTTGATTTGTTTAAATTAAGTTTGTTTTTGTTTTCATCTGGTCAAATAGTATATAATATTAAAGCATTCCTGAGAAGTAACTCTACTGGGAATTTCGGTCTTTGTCCAGAAGACAAAGACGCGTTGTATAACTAGTCATACATCATCAATATTCAATCGTCCGTTAAGACACGTCTTATAAGTCGCGCGTGTGCTTCATGTTTTAGTACCATACAAAAACTATACATAAGTTTTTTTTTGTACAACGATTGCCATGATAGTCAGTCATTAAACTTAACGAGTGCAAAAACCTGTACCTGCTCAGTTTGCAGTTTTCATGTAACTCTTATCTTAAGTTTTCTGTTTAGTGCTTATCCTGTTAGTATATGCTACCAGAATATACAGTTGTGGGAATCCGGTAGACTGACTGAAGCACATCTCTGGTTCTGCTCGGCGAATTAGCTATTTATCAGTTGTCTTGTTTATTATGCGCAAATAGTGTCTGACCTGTAAAAGAACCCTTGAAACAAACTTGCAGAGTAACATTGAAGCTTGAGGCTGCACCCCGCTTTATACGTCTATGGTAAACTATCGATTTTATAGCCACTCATTTGCTTCAGATTTAGGATTAAACTATATTTATACTTGAAATATGACAACAGTTTGATAGTGACAGGTGACAGATACCGAACTTACTAACTACAGTTACCGAAAGCAAGTGAGTGGATATCCATCAAAAACATTAAGAAGGACTCTTCTATTATTTAGAAGGAACGTGTACATATAGACGATTTGATGTTCCATTATAATATTAGAAAAAACCGGCCAAGTGCGAGTCGGACTCGCGCACCGAGGGTTACGTACAAAATATACGCTACAAACGGCCGTATCTATGAACATCCAGTGTTAGCTGAGCCGTCATAAGCAAAATGTACGCGGTGTTCAATCATTTTATATTGGTTTCTGACGTAGACAGACTGACATAAAATTATACTGTTTTTAGTATTTGTTGTTATAGCGGCAACAAAAATAAATTATCTGTGAAAATTTCAACTGTCTAGCTATCACGGTTCATGAGATACAGCCTGATGACAGACGGACATACAGACAGACGGACGGACGGACGGACGGACGGACAGCGGAGTCTTTGTAATAGGGTCCCGTTTTACCCTTTGGGTACGGAACCCTAAAAATGACATAAGTTTCTTATCAATCCTGAACAACACGGCATGCTAGAAGGGCATTCGTTAAGTATCATAACTATGTCACCGCACTATACCATCTAATGCGGCTGCATTTATTTGCAAGGCTACCGTGATGCAAGCATAATCCTCCCTGTTACTATCAGTAATGTATCATTATATCTGATTGATATAACAAAGAATAAATTAGAACATCGCACGATGAAGTAAATGTTGAATAACGTTGCGTTCCATTTCACGTAACATTCCGGTTATGAGGATTGTGACACTTGATTAGCTATGGTGAACGTCTTGTGGAACGGAACGTCCGAGAATTCGTGACGAACCTGCCCGATTAGTGCCTAGATACCAATCTTAGAAGTCGGGCATTCCAACAAGCGTTTTGGCCGCTCTGACTTCTGTGGTCGCATTATTGTTGATACGAAGCAAGATCAGCTCTTTAAATACAGCAGCCGAACGCTAGGATTTGCAGAGAATTTATTGAAAACCTAGCTAGCTACTCGTAAAAGCATGTGTCTTAATAAATGGGACATTCCACTATTTTAACGCCACTATTTTTTCGCATCTTTGCGTAAAAAGCATATTATACAAAAAGTGATAGTCAGATTGTTTTGTGGCGTATTCATCTAAAATATCAAATATATCGGAACAGATCTTTATTTGCATGGCAGTAAGTGTGTGTTATGATGTATTTGGCCACTTTGGCTGCTACTATTAACTATATGATGCTGACTGTACCTGCAACTTCATTCGCGGCGGAGATAAAAGTTCTCCTTTTGTGAGGGTAAAAAATATCCTCTAAGGGCCTTATCACACTTGCGAGTTGCGAGCGTGTTTTCTGTACAAATATCAGTCGCGGCGAACTCGCTGCGTGATCGCCTTCATACAAAATTCGCTCATAACTCGCTAAGTGTGATAAGGCCCTAACTATCCATATATCCTCGCACTAAAAATGTCGTTTATATTGTATTACGAGATGAAATCGCAACGACACATACATACAAACATGCCTGCCTTCACATTTTTCACATTTTTTTTTACTTGTTTCCATTTACAGACATTTTTTTACAACTTTATAATGGCCTAGATGTTTATATTATACAAAAAGTGATAATCAGATTGTTTTGTGGCGTATTCATCTAAAATATCAAATATATCGGAACAGATCTTTATTTGCATGGCAGTAAGTGTGTGTTATGATGTATTTGGCCACTTTGGCTGCTACTATTAACTATATGATGCTGACTGTACCTGCAACTTCATTCGCGGCGGAGATAAAAGTTCTCCTTTTGTGAGGGTAAAAATATCCTCTAAGGGCCTTATCACACTTGCGAGTTGCGAGCGTGTTTTCTGTACAAATATCAGTCGCGGCGAACTCGCTGCGTGATCGCCTTCATACAAAATTCGCTCACAACTCGCTAAGTGTGATAAGGCCCTAACTATCCTTATATCCTCGCACTAAAAATGTCGTTTATATTGTATTACGAGATGAAATCGCTACGACACATACATACAAACATGCCTGCCTTCACATTTTTCACATTTTTTTTTACTAGTTTCCATTTACAGACATTTTTTTACAACTTTATAATGGCCTAGATGTTTATATTATACAAAAAGTGATAATCAGATTGTTTTGTGGCGTATTCATCTAAAATATCAAATATATCGGAACAGATCTTTATTTGAATGGCAGTAAGTGTGTGTTATGATGTATTTGGCGACTTTGGCTGCTACTATTAACTATATGATGCTGACTGTACCTGCAACTTCATTCGCGGCGGAGATAAAAGTTCTCCTTTTGTGAGGGTAAAAAATATCCTCTAAGGGCCTTATCACACTTGCGAGTTGCGAGCGTGTTTTCTGTACAAATATCAGTCGCGGCGAACTCGCTGCGTGATCGCCTTAATACAAAATTCGCTCACAACTCGCTAAGTGTGATAAGGCCCTAACTATCCTTATATCCTCGCACTAAAAATGTCGTTTATATTGTATTACGAGATGAAATCGCTACGACACATACATACAAACATGCCTGCCTTCACATTTTTCACTTTTTTTTTTTACTAGTTTCCATTTACAGAATTTTTTTTACAACTTTATAATGGCCTAGATGTTTTCTATTTATGAGTATTCTACCTATTAGAAATGCATTAAAGTTAACTGAGTCATAACGCGGCTATCCAGGTATCTTGTCTCGTCTATCTAGGTCAGTGGTTCCCAGCTTTTTAGACCACAGACCACTTAGATTATTCTGTTGTTAGCGGGGACCATAGGGTTCAATAATCATAAAGCGTGTTTATCTGAAAATAAACTTTAATCAAAACTTTCTACCCATTTGTTACTTTTTACAAAAACGAGATTTTAGCATTATGTAAACTAAAAGTTTAATGGATATTATATCCGAAAATAAATGAATTATTATTTTTATAGTATATTACTGAAATGAAAATTATTATTTTTATAAAATACAGGTTATAATTGCTTCAATGTGATTTCAGAGCTTGAAACTTCTTAACAAGTTGAGTAATTCTGGGACTAATATTATAGTTCAAAGCTACACGCATATCATCACTCGCCCTCAATCGATTCCTCGACTAGTTTTTAATTACCAGCAAAGCAGAGATCCTTGTTCGCATAAATAAGTTGTGGAGAGATTCAAGATCTACATTCTAGGTAAAGCGATTTCTACCCAATGGTCGAAAATGTCATACTAATCTCACACTACTGTGTAAATGCTACTTTAAATCGTTAAAGGGCCGGGCCAGAGCGGTTAAAACGCTAGCGGCTTGCTAGCTCAACTGTTAAGTGGCCAATTTGAAGTGTTCAGAAGCGATTGGATGGAGCCAGATAAAGACAATTCGTGACACTTAGATTAGGTAAGAGGAAACGCCTTTGCCCGTGAATTTCTATCTACATTGAGTGCTATATGTACTACGGAATATTGTGCCAAGTTCAGTTCTAGACATATTATCATTTATTAAAAGCAGACAGAAATCAATTCTTCTCGTGACTTCGCTTAACAATTTATTCCTTGAGAACTGCATTTTTAGAGATAGGTACGTAAATATAAGATACGTAAATATGTACAAGCAATAAATACACAATGATATATATCTCAGGAGAGGACACTAAATAGACAAAAACACTTATTTTCCTTGGTGCCTTAAAACATTTAAGCACTGGAATTAGCAAACCGTATTGCCAAACTATTTTTCCAATTTTCTATAATGGTCAAAGCTTTAACTGCTTACCGCATACCAACATTTTCCAGACACGTAAAGTACAAGCAAGAAACACACAGTTTTTTGTTTAAGTCCGTGTAGTCCTATCGCTATAACTCTTTATCGGATCGCTATAAATTAACAGAACAGAAACAATTATGATTTTTTCACCTCACCAGCTCGGGAAATTCCGTTTGCAGCACCAAATTTACGTGGAAAAGTTAGTTTTATGCGCTAGCGTGGAATTGTCATTCAAGTTGGAATTTATATTTTGTTATATGTTTATTTGTTTGTTATGTTATAAGTATATTTCGTAAGTTCATTATTTATTTATTTCTCCACACTAACAGCTATTTTTACAGAACTTATACCTAAGACAATGTCGTAGGTAACTATTTTTATAATTTTACTTTATTAAACTTTATTCTTAATCACTAGTTTTAAATTAATAAAAATTATCGGTTTGTTTTTTTAAATTGTTTTTCTTACATCTCACATTTTCCTCGCTGTAGTGAGGTGAAAAGTTGTGTGCACAGCTGCAAAATTATTTGACTTCTCATGCCTTGAAAGCCTCGTTACACTCAGGAGAATTTGAACCACTCGCTCCACTTGTGGTTCAATTTTAGATTCCTTCACTTACTAGGCTTCTTAATTCAAGCACTCACGCCAAATAACAACTTTGCAGCTTTGTATAACAAATAACTATTGTTTTACTCCGAATATGGTCTAGATAACAAGAAATCTGCCCAAAACACCTTATTTTCTTCCAACCCCGCGTTTCCCATTTTACAGCACGCTAACTCTGCAGTCCTAGTTGCCTTGTGTACCGCGTCCTACCTTACTCCTAGTGGCCGCAGATGACATTATCGTTTGTGGATTTGCGCTCCCCAGCAAAAGACACATCAGCTTCCACATAATCATTCCGATTACTACGAAACCGTATTGACGGTGACATAACCAAGGGAGGCGGTCAGTAGGCCGCGGCTCAGAATTCTCGCTCGGAAGTGTGTCAGTTGCGCGTGCGACCAGTTTACGTTTATTTACAATGCTGTTAGATAATTTGACCTTTGTGTGTTGACGCCGACAGTGCAGTCTCTAGTAAAACAACTTTGAAAAGAAAAATCTGATTGTCTGATTTGTGACGGTCATATAAAATGCATCAAAATACCGATACGATGTCACAAAGCTGACGTTTTTATTTTTTGAGACAGTTTGATAATTGTATCATAATCGACAGTACAGTCAGCACCAAATAGGTATGTAACAGTCTGTAACAACCAAAGCGCCAAATATATCGTGACACATCTTTGTGCCTATAGTAATAAAGATGTGTTGCGATATATTTGGCGCTTTGGATGTTATAAACTACTCGAGGCTGACTGTACCTAGGTACCTACTCTAGATTCTGACTTAAAAAGCCCATAATCAGATTTCGCGGATTGATAGGAAAATAGTGTCATAGTTTAATTACATTTTTAGAAACCCGTATTTTATGCACTAGTGGAATATCCCTCCCAAGTTTATACTTAGGTTTCCTAAATCTGATTTCGCTAATTTTCATACCTTTTTTGTTTTTGCTGAATTTCTGGTGTGGTTTGAGCTGCTTTGGAATGGACATGGCGTTTGTATTTCCATTATTACTATAATATAGGCCTTTGCTTTACTATCATTTCATATCTATACTATTATAAATTTGTAAAAATGAAATGTCTGTACAAAAATTATATATTGAAAGGGTCTATTTAGAGGTCACTGAAACGTTTTTTTTATTTTTTGTGTTTGTATGTATCGTTGTGGCTCCATCACGCCAAAACGGCTAAATGGATTTCAGCTATATTTGGTACACGAGTGGCTGGGCACCCACAGATGCTTATAGGATACTTTTAACTTGACTACGCTGAAGAAAAAAAGAACGTTATGACTGTTTTCCACTCCACCGACAAATTTGCATGAACCTTCTAGTTATTGATAAAAGGCTATTAGAAAGAAGAATCGTCACCCAAAATGTGGACTTTTTAATAACTTGAAGCTATAGATAACGAACATAGACTAGACAGCCAGTCTAGCACAACTCTCCGCGACTTCGCTAGTCGCGCGACAAAGAGTCGCGTATCACAGTTGTGCTAGACGTACCTACCTACATGATGTTATGAGTGATTACCATCATTAAAACTCAATTTCTAAACATTCTTGGAGTGCAAATTAATAAATAACAATAGAGAAATTCGCTCTCACGGCTCACGACGATATGCATTTTACGCAAATCCACTCTTGACATTGTATCACATGCCTAATTAGGAACAATACTCACACAACTCATAAAGATCATTACCTATTCCAATTATTAAAGAATTCCAAGAAACAAATTTTATATACAGGGCCGTTATATTTTAATATACAGGGCCGTTTTATACATGAGGCAATGTAGGCAACAACACCTAGGGGCCTCATACCACCTACATAGGTACCAACCCACGTAAGGGTAAAAAGAGGCCGTGGTAATATAGGGTTTTCAGCTCATTGATATCCTTCATAAAAAACCTAGTCAAATAAGGTACTTGACTAATAAATTAAATCTGCTCATTTTTATGAACTGTCAAAATGGTGGGACAGGGTGGGTTATCAAAGAAAAATCATTGTAATACTTCATAATGCAATATGGTCAAATACCTGCTTATTTTTTGTTTTCGATCATTTTAAAATCGCCAAACGCGTAAAAATAAGTAATCATAAATTTTTAGAAATAAAATATCTTTAACTATATGAAATAATTTATATTGACTGCAGGGAAGTACACAATTGCAAAATTCGACATTTGAACCTAGATTGCAGGCAACTGATTGCGGTGTGTAAATATTATATATGTAGAGACGTAGATGGCATAGGGGGAATGAGGGTACTTTCATACAACGAACACATGGCTAGAGCGGTCATAGCAATCAAACGAAAGATAGTTGGCAGCTTATAAATTTACACAAAGAAGCCACCAATATAACCAAAACAAGCTGCCACACAAACTCATCTTCGCTTAATCCGCACTTCACACACGGCAGGAAAAATTGTGTTTATTGCGGTACGGCGAAAAATTTAGTAGCGATAATGTTTATTGTAGTATTATTGTTAATGAATAAATCCACATTATGCAGCCAGTATATAATTTATATAAACGAATATAAATATAACGATTATTATTTTTTACATAAATTATTTCAACATTAATTTTATTTTAAATTATTTTATCATTGTTCTCGCTGGCATTTTCGTCCGAAACGAAGGCCAAAGGGGCACATGGACATAGATACTCTGTGAATGTATGAAATTAATATGTATCAAAAAACATGGCTATTTATGACTAGATTTCGATTAGACTGAAAACTACAATACATAATGACTAATTATTAACTGAATTATAAAAAAGTGCGTTGTTTTGGTTTTAAAGCCAAATCAATACTTAGTTAAAATTGGTACATAAAATAGCTGATTAGTAGAAAATAACAAATGACGCTCAGATTAATATGTAAATAGGGGTTAAAGCGAATTTATCAACGTGTTTCAAGTGGTTTTATATATTTATAAGTATAATTAACCCCCGACAAAAATATTATAAGTTTAACATGTCTGTGACTCTGTGTATCTATCTGTCTGTGGCATCGTAGCGCCCATACAGACGGACCGATTTGAGTGCAGTTATTTTTGTGTCATAGATAATTTTATTTCGAGTGTTCTTAGCTTTGTTTGATGAAAATTGAAGCACTCGTCTCCAAGATATTCAGCTTTTAATGGAACAAGTCGAGGGGTTATTATTTTTTTAATTTTCTATAGTTATATGAGTATCCATATTGTATCAGTGTGCCCTGTAATATGGGGTACTTTGGAACGAATTCCACTTTTCAGAAAATTTACCATACAATACACACTATGCTCATAATTTACCACACTATGATCATATCTGTAAACTTATTTATATGATAAACAAAGCCATATAATTATTTCACTTGTAGTTTCAATAGTTTCCATTGTATTTTAACGTCTTTTAACCGCATTACAAAAAAGTCAGCGTTTCGTTGTGCCGCAACTTCCCTTTACACTACCGCACCTAATAGTAACAACAGAATGAAATATATGCAAATACACCCTAAAGTAACAAACGAAATTCGGTCTATTGTAAAGTAATGTAATGCGACAAGAGAATCACAACATGGCGTTATGATAGTGCGATTGTTGGTGCCTTATTAATTTTATTTGTGGTGTAACACACGGCGGTGTTGGGAAATACGATTTGCACACATTTTCTTATCGCTAGACTGATTTTTATGAGCGTAAGTTTTCCAGCATGGTTATGCTCATACTTATTATGCTGTGATTTGGGTTTTTTTCTAAATTTCATCAGTTTCTTACTTGTAATGGACGTAACATACTTGTAATAGACGTCTGTCTATCCATGAGCCACGGACGTCCACGGCTGAACATAGGCCGCACCCAGTGGCATGAGGCCCATATTAGGCAGAGACACTGCCTATCCTGAACGACCATGCCTCCATATAGGCACAGAGAAACTGCCTACCCTGAAAAAAGATTACAAAATAATGAAAAACTTTGATTTTGACTTATTGGCTCCACCAGTCGGCGTACAAAATGTGTTCAGCAAGAGACACAAAAAACCGAATAGAAAATGTGTTTTTAAGCCCATATACTTTATGGGTGACTTTTGAAAGCAGTTATTGTATCAGTGTTTGTGACTGTATATTAATGATAAGAGATCTTGCCTATTCAATAAGACGAAAATACGAGTATGGTCATCAACTTTACCGGTTTTTAAGCTAGTATTCACGAACACAAACACATTCGTAACACAGACTAATAAGAGATACTTACGTATTCATAGCAACACAAGCAAAAGTCGTTGCTCCGTCATTTGAACTAATGCCTCTCTCAACCTCCGTATTCACTGAATTGTCTTTATATCTAAATGAACCTTAATCAATATAGCAGTAAGTTTATTATTCATAAAACATTAATGGAAGATACGAGGTTAACGTAATTGTTGAATGTGTCTAATATTCACGTCGCTTTGCACTTGCGCAGTGGCCTGCAATTACGGTCTATTTACTTCGGCGTAAACACCCAGTGGTCGCTTCGTTACATTTAACATGTTCCTACAATTGGACTAATGGAAACCAGTGAACGTGGTTAAGCACCTACTGAAAAAGTTCTTCTGTGCAAAGGGAAAAAATGAGTTTAGACCGAGGAATATCTTCGTACGACAGTAGTTTTACGAGGCACTATAGGTAGTTTGACAAGTTCTATCGTGACATTCCCACCCCTGCCGCGCGCACACTTCTTACTCGCCCCCGCTGTCTTTCCCCTCGTCGCCCGCAGACCATGAGAATGTCACGAAAGAACTTGTCAAGCTATAGTTAGTTACAAGGGCCGGAAAACCCCTCTTTAGGCGTAAGCCTATCAATTTGCTTACCATATGATAGGGTAAGCCTATCATATGGTAAGCAAATTCATAGGGTAAGCCTATCCAAAGTGGTAACCTTAGGGTTTGATAGAATTAAGTTAAAACCCTATCGCGATAGGGTTTTTGTTTTGGGGTTATTGGAGTTAAGCAAATACCCTATGGGGATAGGGTTTTCATCAGATAAGTCTGACATGAAGGCACAGTTTGGAGCAAGTCGCGTTGCGGCCGCGTGGGGGTGGAATGTCCGGGACAGTTAAACTGACTTCAAAAAAGGAAGTCGTAATTTTTTGTGTTTCTGTGATTTTTTTTATGGGGAAATATGAACAGCACATTATTGTCTATTGTGATATAGATAAAAGTCATATTTGCTTTTTATATTTGTTTTGCGGCTTATTATGGGAGCCAATATGAGTGTTAAATAGTATCGATACTATCGATAGTATAATGACATTATGAAATAAAATTGGAATATGTTATCCGCATAAATGACGATTGTTATTTAAAATTATGGTATACTTAATTATAATTGTTGCGCCTAATGCCCTGATTCAAACTACACAGATAGCTAGACTACACAGAAAGACGAAGTGGACTCTAAACACTTGCCTTGTATTGTAAATTTTACAATAGTCACGGATCGCGGCGCGTAGAAGTCCTGTGAGCGCAAGGCGAGGCACGCGGTAAAGTGGAATTTCGCGCGGCACACAGCGGCCGCTCTCCAGATGCTGTCACTGTAGGTAAACGGTACTCCGAGCCGCGGTCTCCACAGGCGTTACTTGAATCGTGTGAGCGTTTTCAGAATAATATCCTTCGCTCTTATCGTTAAGTAGTATTTTTACCGGCTTTAGTAGTTCCATCCTCGACGATAATTGAAATTGACTATTACTTAAAACTATTTTTATTTTATTTTAATAAATATCAATGTGTGGCACTTGTTTTAAAAGCATAATACAATACAATAACTCTTTATTGCATACCTCACAAAACAGAGTACAGAAAACAATACATTCTAGGAGAGGTAAACAACAGGCGGTCTTATCGCTAAAGAGCGATCTCTTCCGCCTTTGGGTAGTGAAAACACTGAGGTTTCTAAAAAAAATCGAGTTAGGGAATATTTTCGGAAATAATCGCTCTGAAAGCAGCTAAAATTTCATCACTCCCCCCCCCCCCCCTATTTTCTAAACCGTAAGTCAAAAAAATTACAAATGCAAAACTTAGTAAATACTTAAAATAAAAGTTGTTTTCAAAAATAAAATATTTTTGAGCTATTGCCGAAAACTGCGCTTCTCAACAAAAGGACGTAAGCCGCATGAAGATACGTTCTTTTGCTGGTGTGGTGCATCTGTAGTGGTTTTATTAAATGAAGTGGAAATAAACTATTATTTTAATAATCTGGTTTATTAACGTAACAAAAGTACACTTGCGTTTAGAATATCACAGAGTATATAGATAGTCATACTGAAAGTTACAAAACGTCAAGTTGAGATGTGACATTTACTTAAGGGCGCGAAATTTAAATCCAACACTCCCTCTAAATTTAAGCCTTCTAAAAAAAAATTAAAACAAGAACATATATATATTATAGCAAGATATATATCACTTTGAAACAGAGTTGTAATTAAACATACCAAGTTTAGACCTTAAGAATTGGAATTTATCCTTTGACAATGATTTAGTTAATATATCTGCTTATTGATAATTAGTGCATACAGATTTAAGATTTATAATTTTCTGAAAATATTTTTCTTTTATAAAGTGATACTTGATATCGATATGTTTACATCTATTATGGAAATTAATATTTTTGATTACACTTATGGCACTTAGATTGTCCAAACACATAGTGTCTCGTTTATATTCACCGATATCACATAACAATTGTTTTATCCACATAGCCTCTTTGGTGGCCGCACAGGCTGCCATAAATTCTACTTCTGTTGTTGACAGAGCAACCGTCTGTTGCCGTTGGCTGGACCATGTCACAGCCGCACCATTTTTAATAAAGACATAGCCGGTGACTGAGCGTCTTGTATCAATGTCGTCCGCATAGTCAGCGTCACTATAACCAGTTACAGCTGGTGGTTCTGATGTCGATGAGTACTACAGTCCATAATCTTTAGTACCTTTAGGTACTTAAAGATCTTCATGACGGCGTTCCAGTGTGTTTTGTTTTAGTTATTCAAAAATCGACTCACCAGGCTTACGGCAAACAAAATTTCAGGTCGACTCACTGCGGCCAGGTGCATAAGGAAACCCACAGCTTCTCTGTATGGAAAGTTTTTCTCTGGTTCTCCATCTCCCTTTTGTAGCTTGACATGGGGGTCTACTGGAACAGTGTTCGGATTAGCATTAGTCATGTTAAACTTCTCCAACATTTGTTCAACATATTTGGTCTGGTGTATAAAAATTCCATTATTGAGTATCTCAATTTGCATGCCCACAAAGTTACTTGGGTTATTCAATATTTTTACTTCTAGTACAGATTGTAATTCGTTAGTTATTTCTATCAGAGTGGATTCACTTTTAGAAAATAACAGGCCATCATCGACATACAGACAAAGGTGACATTTCTCATTGTTGACATGACCAACATACACACATTGATCAGCTTTGCTGTTGATGAAACCAAATTTCTTTAATATTGAGTCAAATTTCTTATTCCAACATCTTGGGGCTTGCTTTACACCATACAGTGACTTGTTGAGCTTGCATACCATGTTGTTTTCACAAGACAGACCTTCAGGTGGAGACATAAATATGGTCCCTTCAAGTTCACCATATAGAAATGTAGTTTTCACATCAAGTTGAATAATTTTAAATTTATTCTGGACAGCAATAGAGAGTAATAAACGTATCGAATCATAACCTTACAGTCGGTGCGAAGGTTTCTGTGGAATCGATACCTGCCGTTTGTGCAAATCCCTTAGCACAAAGTCTTGATTTGAATCGTGGACCCGTTGACTCCTCCTTTATCCGGAACACCCATTTGCTGCCAATCACTTTGGCATTCAGAGGCTTTTCAATCAATATCCAGGTTTCATTTTTCTTATGGGCATCAAGTTCTTCATAAATTGACTTTATCCATTTATTTTTATTTGTTGAATGTAGTGCTTCTTCATATGTTTCAGGAACATCAGATGAGAATAAACACAGGTAAGTATTTTCATCAGTACTTTTTGTTTTATTTCTAGGTTTCAAGGTAATATTGCTGACAGTAGGAGAATCAACACTGGTATCAGGTACGTATTCACTATCTGATGCAGATCTGTTTCCTTTCACCGTTTCATATCAACTTTCTGAATTTGTATCATCATCAATCAAGCTGTCCTGTTCGTCTTTTTCTATTTCAGTATTTGTCTCAGACAATTCTACTGAAACAAAGTCTCTCTTCACTGTGGATTCAAGAAATGTAGCATCTCTGCTCCTTATTACCTTTCTAGAATTTGGTAATATGAATCTGTATCCTTTTGTGTGGTCACAGTATCCAATGAAAATCATTTTATGAGCCTTCGGATCCCATTTCCTACGCTTTTCCTTAGGCAGGTGAACCATTGCCTCACAGCCGAATATACACATGTGATCCACAGTTGGTTTCCGTCCGGACCACATTTCCATAGGAGTCTTGAATGACAAAGATTGGGTTGGGGAACGATTAGTGATATAAGCAGCAGTGTGTATTGCATCTGCCCAATACAACTTTGGCAGACCAGCGTTGAGTAGCATGCACATTGCTTTTTCAACCAGTGTCCGGTTCATGCGTTCCGCAGTCCCATTTTGTTCAGGCGTGTATGGTGTGGTGGTTTGATGGATGATTCCAGCGCCTTTCAGGTAATTAGTGAAAGCTTTGTTATCATATTAGAGTCCGTTGTCTGTACGAAGAACCTTTATACGAGCATCCAATTGATTTTCAACTTCTTGCTTGAATTCTTTGAATTTATCAAGCACTTCAGACTTGTTGTGAAGAAAGTATACTGAAATCGTCTTGGAGTGTTCGTCAAGGAAGGTTAAGAAATATCTGCTCCCGCCAAGAGACTGGATTTCCATTGGCCCACATACGTCGGAATGAACTAATTCAAGGTGTTTGGTGACCCTTGATCCTTCACTTTTAAAAGGTAACCTTGTCTGCTTTCCTTCTTTACAAGTTATGCATGTCAGATTTTCTGTTTTTCCTGAGAAAGTTACATGCTCTGTGTTATCAGACATTTTCTTCAAACTATGAAAGTTAAGATGTCCCATCCTCTGGTGCCAGCAATAAGCATTTTGTTCATGTTCAACACTGGACATGTGCGCAAGGCCTTGAGGCATGTTCAGCCGGTACATGTTGCTTACAATGCTTGCAGTTGCTATTATTTAATTCTTGCTGTTTATAATCACACAGCCCGAGTTATCAAATTTCACTTGGCCTCCATTTTTAATTATTTGGCTGACAGATAGCAGGTTTGTTGCTAACTCAGGGACGTATAAAACATTTGTGAACAGAATCTTGTTTTCTTGTCCTTTATTGTCATACATATTTAAGCACACTTCTCCTGACTTTTGCACGGAGAGCACCTTGTTATCAGCAACTCTGACATTTTTTGTTATTGGCGTTGTTTCCTTTACAAATATATTCTGGGTCTTCGTCATGTGTGCCGAAGCACCGGAGTCTATATACCAAGCATCATCATAGTGGGACGATGCATCAAACACAGCAGCATAAGAAGAGCTAGGTTTCTGTGACTTGTTCTTTGGTTTTGATTTGTTGCATTCAGTGCTTTTATGACGATATTGATTGCACGAATAACATCTCGGTCCCTTGGAGAACTTCTTATTGACAGAACTGTTATGAAACTTCTTATTGACGGCAAAGGCTGTTGCGTTGTTTTCAGAATTTTTAACATCTTGCAATAATTTTGCCTTAACACTGTCTGCAGTTATTTTTGTGCCAGAGCTTTCGATAGCTATGATCATTGGTTCATATGATTCAGGCAGACCGGAGAGTAGCAACGTCCCGAGCCACTCGTCATCTACTTTGAAGCCAATGTTGCGAAGCTTGTGAGCTGTTGACATAATTTTGCTCACGTATTCCTCTATATTTTGACATCCACTGGGCGATGTGTTACATAAGTCACGCAGCAGACCAACTCGGCGTGTAAGTTCGGATTCATCGAATGCCGCGGCCAATTTATCCCAAACTCCTTTGGCCGTGCTTTCCTCTTGAATATGAACGTAATTAATCGGATCAATCAGGATAATTATCTTTGTTTTCGCTTTAGTATCTTGTTTCGGGTCTACGACTGACGCCGGGTTAACCTCAATGCAGTCCCATAGTTCTTCGTGTTGTAGGTATGTTTTCACCGCGAATTGCCAAGTCGAATAGTTGTCACGGTCAGTTAACTTCTCAATTAATGCCGATGAATTGTTCGATGCCATATTTATTCGTTAAACACTATAAACACGAAAATAGTTTGGTTATTGGAACAGTTTTTGCAGCCACGTTTTGTTTGAGGTTATGTTCAATACTGATTGACTTCTTTTTTTCTTTTTCCACTGTTCACTTTTCGGAAAACACACACTGAACGTCTCTGGGCTATTCTGGGCCCTTAACCTATTAAATGAAGTGGAAATAAACTATTATTTTAATAATCTGGTTTATTAACGTAACAAAAGTACACTTACGTTTAGGATATCACAGAGTTTATAGATAGTCATACTGAAAGTTAGAAAACGTCAAGTTAAGATGTGACAGTTACTTAAGGGCGCGAAATTTAAATCCAACAGGTTTTTTTGTAGTAACGGCTGCGGAACCCTACACTAAGCATGGTCCGATAATTCCGACATGCTCTTAGCCGGTTTTTAAATTCGAAATTACCCCGACATCAACGCGAGAGAAGCCTTGGGCGAAGTTTGTATTCAAGAGTAGACATCTGCATTAATCATAATTTCTTAGTGGTAGTAAGTCGTTGCCAGCGTAACTATTCAACAATGATTGCAATCATTTCTTTAAAATAAAGGGAGCCGCCTTCACCAACACGTCGTATACCGGAACCTCCAGAATGTAACAAAAACTCTTTCGAAAACCGCATCTAAATCGGTCCATCCAAACACGAGATAATCGCGGACAAACTAGAGCTCTCGGTCTACGATGGGTTTCGTGTAGACGGTTCGTGTATTCGGGTACATGTAGTACGGACACGGGTTTCTGACCCGTTCGGAATGGATAATTAAGGTCCGTGTATTTAAGATCCGTTCGGTTACACGGATCACTACCCGTTCGTAGGTAAAGCTATTATTACTGCACTAGTTTGTTTTTCTTGTTTATTTAATTATACATATATGGCTGTTTTAATCTAAAAAAAACTGGGCGCCCAATATTTTAGAGTTCCAAAGCCAAAATGGCAAAAACGGAACCCTTATAGTTTCGTTATGTCCGTTCGTCCGTCCGCCAGTCCGTATGTCACAGGCATTTTACTCAAAAACTACATGATAAACAGTTATGAAATTTGGAGTGTAGGTGTTATTGTATGTATAAACCGCTACTTAGTTTTATAGTTAAATAACAAAAAAAAACATTACTATAATAATTCCATACATATAACCGAAACTAAATTTTTTTTTTACAGATTTCTAAAAATATTTTTTGTGTAATTGAATTATTTTTGGAATTTTTTTTTCATCATGGATCTGAACGGTGTGATTTTCGGTCATAAAAATAATCACTTGAAATCACACTTTAAAATCAAAATTAGAAGATAAAGATGTTTCTTTTTTAATCAAATTATAGCCTTATTGTCCTTATACATATATTATTTTCAATATACTACACAATAAAATAGCAAATCAATCAACAAAGGTATAATCAATTCACATTCAATTAATCATGTTTTTTAATAATCGCAATTTAAAAAGCAAAGTTAAAATAGATACAATCAATAATAATACAAAAAATAGCTTTAGAGTTAAACATCTGGCCGCACCGATGAAAAAGGTAAAAAAACAAGCAACACAAAACACGAACGTACACCCACACACACGCTGCTAATGCTCCCATAATAACACAATAAGTATCTACGATTCTATGCCAAAGACTTGTAGTTGAATATTGCTTCAAGTGACGCTTAATGTAAAGTTGTTTGCGAAGCCGGTCAACCAAACTTGTTTATTACTGAGACTCACTACGAGCGATAACAAACTCGCTGAAGCTCCTGCTTGGCGCAATTATTCAAAAATAAACCAAATTATACTTGACGTAAAGATCACATTAGTTTAAACTCGTTCAAAACCCTATCATAAGGTAAGCTCATGATAGGGTTTTGAGTTATGGTTAGTACTTACCCTATCTTTGAGGTTACCAAATCATAAGGTTACCAAAATGTAAGGGTTTTTAAAAACCATTTCTAAAATAAGCCTATGGAAAACCCTGTTTAGGGTAAGTGGTTCGATTTAGTTATCTTATCTTACTAAATAATACATTCTTACGGATACACTTGAACCCAGTGGGATCTTTTGTGTTTACCCATTCTTGCTGCTCAATGGATGGTGGTTTGTTCTCCTCCATAAACCGGATGATAGATACCAAGGGTAGTGTCTGGAATTCCTTTTTCCTTGGGTACGTAATACCAAATTCCTTGATTCTCTGTCTGGCGAGGGCATGACATTCACTAATGATATTCCGTATGCGTTCTATATTGTTTCAGCCTCCTCACCGCAAATTTTACAATCCGTGTTGTCAGAAAGGCCCAGTTTGTCCAGGAGTCCTTGGACTCCGAAGTAAACACACCCATTGTGATTCTGAGTTGTCTTTTGGTGTTGATCCACAGTTTCTTGGTTCAGCTTGAATCTACTCTTTCTATGAATAGCCTTGCATGGCTCAGACCCGCCACCTTCTTCCACTCTTGTTGGCGGTCTTGTTGGTATTTGGCATGGTCCTTAATGGCCGTTACTATGGTTCCCTGTGAGAGTCCCACATATGGTTCAGGTCCTACGAACGTAGCTGCAGACCCTAGTTAGTAAGTTGACCCACGATCTTCCTTACATAGTACAGGATTAAAGTTATGTCTTTTTTTTCTCACCTCTCCTGTTTAGAATTAGAATGTATACATTTATCAATGTCGGAGTAAAATAGCATTTCTATACAAATTAAGTCAACTGATATCTCTGTATATGCTTTTTGTAATTATTATACTTTTTTTAAATGGTGCATTGAAAGTATTGAATCAGGCTCTCTGTCTCGAGGCAATGGTAAAATCTGAAATAACTTGAGTCCATTGTCCACTCTGGTCCCTCGGTTACTTAGATACTGTTTAAAAATATATAATCACATAGAAGTGTAAAAATCAAATGTCTGTACATAATAGTCTATTTAGTTTAATTTTGGCATACCTACTTACTGTAATACTGTTGTTTTTGTGGAAATAAATCATTTTTTATTTTTAGTAAAGATGTTTTCATAGAAATATGTGAAGTAGACTATATGCAAGTCACTGAATCGAAAAATATTTATTTAGGATTTTTTGTATGTTTGTATGTGTTTTTGCGGCTTCATGACGCCAAAACGGCAATACGGATTTCAAATATTTTTGGTTCACAGTAGCTGGGCATCCACAGAAGGTTATAGGATTATTTTTGCCCGACTACGCTGAAGAAGTTACGGGAACCTTCTAGAATTAATATACCTATACGTAGTGCGTATAGATATGTTCATATATTTACCGTTATATACCCACTAACTATAAACGTTTATTCAATGAATAGGTACAGTCAGCTGCAGAAAAACGTAACCCCTCTGCCATATATATGTTTGTATGGCAGGGGGTCACTTTACTCTGCTAATGATTGTATATCACCATCTAGTCTTGTGCCGTCACTTTTCATCTTAGCCTTATCCGATGATAAAGTGGCAACCAATTATCTAATAGAATATTAGCGTTAATGTAATTTTGTGAAACAGAGTTACTTAAACTACTGTAAAGGTCACCAGGAGCAGTAAAAAACAATTTATCGAGGTTTTGGATAACTTTTCTATTCAAAATTAGAACGAGCCGGTCGTTATTCTTAATTTAAATACATCACGTACTTTTAAATGATTTGATTTGATTTGATTAAAAAATAAAACCGACTCCAAAAAAAACTAAAAAGTTAAAAATAACGCCATAATTCAGTTTCTTCAAATTACTTACAAGTAACCGTTTGTATACTCAGTCTATACAGTATATACAATTAATCTTATTTTGGCGTCGGTGCCATATAAAGAATCTGTAAAATATTGAAAATTGTCGATTTTAGTAAGTTGTGACACGATGGCACCGACTCCAAAATAACATTAATTGTATATACTGTATAGACTGAGTATACAAACGATTACTTGTAAGTAATTTGAAGAAACTGAATTATGGCGTTATTTTTTACTTATTAGTTTTTTTTGGAGTTGGTTTTATTTTTTTATTTAAAAGTTTATTTATTTCACACTTTTTAGTTAATCGTTACTTAAAAGTGTATCTCGTGACGATTCTAACAAGCCCAAACACGGCTAGGATACATTATTTTATTACATAGATCTGGTGCCTACCTTCCGGCTCCATCATCAAATCAATTCGATGGTACCATTCTCATCAGGAACATTTAAATTTGTGACTATGAAGGTGCTTAGCTAAATTAATCAAGATATTTTGTCGCCACCCGTAAATCATTTATCATTGAGGAGTTCCGATGGCATTCTGTGGTCTTCTGCATCAGTTCCACTTCACCAATTTACACTTTCTGAATGCAAATGCTTATTATGTTTCTTATAATACCAAAATCGCTATATGTATGCCTACAATATTTGAGGAGTTCCTTCAATGCCTCATGGATTCCATCATCAGATCTTCACCAAAATTAAATGGGACCAACTAGAAAGTACCCTCTATAAAACCAAAAAAAATTTTTTACATCGGTCAAATAGTCTTTGAGTAATCGGTGAACATCCATAAAAAAAAAAAAAACATTCCGTCGAATTGAGAACCTCCTCCTTTTTTTGGAAGTCGGTTAAAAATATCCCCCTGTCTGTCTCGCATACTACCGTGGAGGTTGTCATAATATCAATGTGATTTCCAACCTCCACAGTACGTATAGATAGACAGAATCAGTATGTGCGTATTATATGCATGTGTGTGTCCGTGTTATATGACGTATGTGGGTTTCAAAAGTCAGTCAGCCGGAGGTGAAATGGCACCTTGATGGATTGACGTATTGAGTATCGCTAGCTAAACCTAGGTAAGTGTTACGTGCCTCGCATTTTAAAATATATATTCTCAAAATTTGATACGCACCTGTGGACTACTTGCTAGATTTCCTTGTCGAAAATAAAGATCCCTTTTTTCTTTCAGTATAACTCAACCCTTTAACAAAGAAAAACAGAGTACAATGTGCGCGAGTGAACTTAAGGATATTTTATGGACTATTTAATATTTTATGTTATTGCACAGTCTCCATAATATCTCGCAACTACTTTCCAATAGATGGTGCTGGCTTCCCAGTGCGTGTATTTTTGCAAATTCTTGATAAGATTTGACTAGTGCAAATTTTGAAATTGACATAAATATGTTTTTAATCATGTTCTGTGACCACCTAAAAAAAATCATATTTGTTTCACTTATTATTCATTGCATTTAAATTTAAAAAAGTTTCGTGGCAAATAGGGCTCGTGAACAACATTTTTCTATTGTATGTTATAGAACGAGCTTTCAATAATATAGATAATGGTGAAAAAACTACTTCAGTCTCATAAAAACTCCCCGAGACACAACAATGTTAAAATCAAATTATTGGACTTTCCCAAAAAAACGCTTCATACTATTAACTTGTGACGTCACACGACTACCTTGTATGGGGAAATTGAGAATTATGTTTTGCAGCTTGATCAAACTTGCGTTTGTCAAAACGGTTTCATAACAAAAGTTAACATACATTTCATGGGTTATTCAATGGTATTATTAGTTACTCGTAATTTCATACAGATTAATATAAGATAAAGATATAAGATCAGAAGTTAAGTTATTGTATACATGAGAACTTGTTGTGAAATAAACAGTTTAAATTTTTTTAATACTTTTAAATGGATTTTCCCACCCAAAAAAGGGTCATAAAACAAGCTACACGTAAGGCACGAACTCAAAATCTTAACGTAGTTTCTTATTTTTCTGGTTTTATCAGGATCTTATATATTTTTTACAAATTTTGAGAGCATTCTACACCCTATTCTAATGGACGAACTAACTGCAGACCCTACAACTTATACGTGTACGTCTAACTTTAGAATAAAATATAATTATACTTGTATATTTTGTTCTTTGAGGTTGACTCGCTAAGCGATTAATCATGCTTAGCATCGTGGTACTTATACTACATTTACAAAGTGATTAATCTTCTAAAGAAAACCCGAAGTTCAATAGCTTACGAAACACTTAAGAAGTTGCTAACTATACAAGTTTTTTAATACTATTCCTGGAAAAATATACGATGGAATTAGATTTCTCGCTATTATTAGACTTGCTAATTGTAGACTTTTATTGCGGATAACTTAAAATTCAAGATCACAATGCGTTAACTATTTTATTCATTTATTACATCTGGATATACCTATTGATATCCAAATCTCGAAATTTCCTTATCATTTGGTATGGAAATTTCGAGGATCCATGGGCATAGATTAATTGTGTATGCTTCAGTCACACTCGATGTGAAGAATTAAAGTATCCGATACCAATACCGAACGTCATTTATTCTTCTCAAAGGAATGTGAAAGATGACAGGTTGGTTCTACCTGCTTGATTATTTGTATACAATAGTTCGTCAACTGTCAAATTAAGTATCGGTTGGAAATACGAGATGATACAATAGTAAGTAGCTACAATAGTTGTCAATGTACTTTTTATCCCATTTTGTAAACGTAATGACTATAATTTGTTACGAAAAGTTATGAATATTGGTTACAACTTTTTATGACCCGTAAAAATGTATAGACGATTTTTTAGTACGGTTGAAATCAGTTGGATGATGTTTTTCAGTAGACTTGATAATTTGTAGCAGAATTTTTCACTAACAGAGTCTCACAAACAAGCATCATAAAAGCAACTGAACAGTTAGGACAGGACCAATCAGTACATGTACCCCGTGCCTATAGGTCATATCAGACGGTTCACTTGAATGAATGTTCAACCGAATGAATTCATTCAGCATTTTTGTTTCACTTTTCGTACAAACATATCACTTTGAGTGAAAAATGCAAAATGAAACAAGAAAATGAAAGAAAAGTGAACCGTCTGATATGACCTTATCTTTTACCGCGGGGCCTAAGGACTCGTTTAAAAACGGTCAAGCAATACAGGGTAAATTTTGGACCTCCTGCCAAAGTTTAATATGAGTAAAGAAATATATAATTACGAAAACACATTTTATTATTCTACATTTTAGAGCCACTTTTCTTAACCTAAAATGTCCTAGACCCGCTTGGTAGCCGTCACTGTACTCAGATCGCTCGACGATGATGGTGTAGTACCTATAGTAAAAGGCACAAACAACGTATGACGTTATCATTAGTACAGTCGGTGCCCTCACATAAGTATCCAGGCATACATAGACTTAAGTATGCTGGCCTGGATACTTATGTGAGGGCACCGACTGTACAAGCGCAGTGACAGTGACCAAATATTTTATTTCGTGAAAATAAGAAAATATATGTCAAAAAAGTGAAATTTTTTGTAACTCTCTATAAGCGAGAATTTACTAGAGAGTTGACATGTCCACCAAATGGATGAGTACCCGATGCTTGAAACATTGGATAATAAAGGCATATAAAAAATATTGCGTTGGGTCCGTCATATTTATGTTTCATTTTGATTGATAATCTATTATTCATAATCTATTTTAGCGCTGCATGCGAAAGAGAGGACGAGGACGCCCGCCAACTATCTGGATGGGGACCATCGCAAATAAACATTACGACGCTAGGCACATAACACCTGAATTGACAAAGTATCGCCAAGAACGCCGGAAGAGTATTAGGACGACTGACCCCAAATAGGGAAAAAGCAAGGACATTGATTAATATTTTATCGCTGCATTTTCTAGGATAATATTAAAATTTTTGGCAGGATGTTAAAAAATAACCCTGTATAATGTGTGCACGTGTATGAATGTTCCACGTGAGTCGCTTATGGACCCCTGCCGATACTACGAGTTACAATCATAGTATCATTATACTATTGAGTTACTCGTATCTGCGACCTTTGATCCAGGATTGGCTGCGTAGCAAATAGTTGTAGTACTAGTACGTGTCATAAATTGATAATGGGACCTGGATATCTAGCAAACTCTGGCGTAATATGTCTACATATATATTCGAGTATGTGGTATCAAGAAGTTACGAGTATGTTCTTAAGTGTTGTTGTAAGCCTGCTGTTTAACTAAGACAACGCTCTAACGCTAGCGGTAACAGAGAGGCGAAAGGGTATGGCTACAAAGGACCCCCTTTGGGGCCGTCCACAGATTACCTCACGCAAAATTTAGACGTTTTTGGTTTAATAAAAAATCATAAGCAGATATTATTCGTTTTTAAAGAATTTTTCACTTGTTCCGCATACTTCTAGAGACACAAAATATGACAGTGTTTGAAAATATAATCGTAATGTATAATTTTTTTGCTAGTAGTTGATTGATAAGTTTTTTCATGGAATAAAGATTTAATACAGAAATAAATCGATATTATATGAATTTTTATACGCTGTTTTCCGCTATTGATTTGCATACAATATCGTTAAATGTGATGACAATGTATCATCCCGACCTTAAAGCAAGATCTTCAAAATAAACAATAGCTTTGACGACGTGAATAACCGTTAGTGTAATATAAATATATGTGAGAGTCTCACGGAGTTAAAATTCTTGTGTTATTAGTTCAGTGCTCATAACTTGTTACATAAAAAATCCCAAGTTTAACTATTCACTTACCTTGCCGTGACCTTACCTACTAAACTAACTGTAATGATTAATAGTGATACTTTCGATGTTGGGTAACTCTTAGCGGCAACCCTGCGCAAGGGCATACACCATATCGCTGCTCCAACCTCGTATCTGCCAAGCTAGCAGTCAGTTGACCACAACTTCACCAGTCTTTGTCACAATGTATTGAACAGAAACAAACAGATAGTTATCGCGCGACACACAATCGCTTATCAATGTTGGGCTAGAGGTGCAAATCTGCTACATAGTTGCGCGAACTTTTTGTTAGCAGAACTGCTACTTTAAACTTTCCTGATTAGCTTGTTTCATCTGAATTTATTTACGTGTATAAGTATATATCATATGAATATGTAGATGTAGGTACCTAAGAATGTATTCTTATAAAATATGTCTGTAAATTAATTGCACCGCCCACAATTTATCTGCTTTGCCTTAAGGTTGACTAGTAGATAATGCCCTACGGCATTAAATCCCCCTTTTGTACGATATATTTTTCTTTTCTGCAATCAAAATTAAATCAGCTTGCTTATTTACAAAAATGTTACCCAGATCGCTACACCCTACTAATTTTGATCATGATGATAAACATTTTTTTAAGGCAAGGCTTGTCCATGTCTATGTAATAGACGCTATTCCAATTGCACCTATTTATAATATTAAGTTATAAAAAGTTTCATAAAATATTATTTTACTTTTACAGGAGGAATATTCAGCACGAACATAAAACAGATTTTTCATTTTCACGGGGTGATGGATTAGGTATGAATGATGATAATAATAAAAAAAAAATCTCCATGAATTTGTTACCATCTGAAGGCATTATTTTTCCAAGGTTTGAAGAATTTTATGCAGAGAATTACATATTTCTTAAGTTAATAGTTACTACATAAATTATAAGGTTCTTTGGCGTAACACATTATGTTATAATTAAGGTTTATTAAGCAATCAACCGTTATGTTAGCGTTGTGCCAACACACAGTCATTAATTTGATGCTCGACTACGGAATAACGGCTTTCAATTAGATTTAATACGGCTTACAACTTCAGAGCAGATTTGCTTGATTTTATATAATAGTGGTATGCACAGGGCCAAAGTAGTCAGTTCTTCTGTGCTTATATGGAGCCATGGTCGTTCAGGGCTTCAGGGTAGGCAGTTTCCCTGTGCCTGTATGGAACCATGGTATTCCAGGGTAGGTACTGTCGTTGTGCCTACATGGACTGCACACCACTGTTTATATATACACCAGAGGCGTGGCGTTAGGGAAATTACAAGTCAAGCCCAAACGTAATTATTTACTCATATTTTAAGAAAAAGGTGGTTACGACCCTTTCCTTGGGAAACCCGGTGGGAATCGGCTTATATGGACGCCACGCCACTGATACTCGTACATCACGCTTCTTGTCCGTAGGCAGATATATACTAGTTACTTTCATCCACTTGCTAGGAGATTTGCGTGTACCTGTTTCCCTTCAGCAGCTTTCATTATATTTTTCATACATGCTTGTCGGTTTAGAGTACTCTTGGCCTCGCCCTTTTAAATTCATCTATTTGGTGTAGCGATGTACGCCTAGGTCCTCCTGTCCCACCAATGTCGTTCGCGCTCGCTACATTTTTTTTTAACCTCCTCAATTTCCTTAATTTCGTTCTCCTCATTTTGGTCGGTTTTCTTTACGTTAATGATTAGTTCCAAAGAAAGAAATGGTGAAGCGGTGCAATTTCTGTTTTTTGTTCGCAACACACATCTTTAGTATTTAATGTGGATATATCGTATATGTCTTTACATCGATATATGCCTATCTATGTAAATGATATTGCGAATTCAAGTTTTTTTGTCTTAAACATTATTTTTGCGTAAATGAGAGCCAAAGAGAATAGTTAAGGCTATTACACGTCAAATAAGATTTGAGATATTTTAGTTTATTTTGTTTGACCAAAATAATAATGGAGTTATCTTAACTAATGTAACAAAATACCTTGCTCTTATACCAAAGATAAAATATACCAACCACCATCACAAGCCACCAGCTCAAACCTACTCCGATAACACCGTAAGAGAGCCGAAAGAGGCCGAAATACATTGTTATAAAAGTTATTCTAAAAGTGTTGCAGTCCTACCTTATTTTATTCAAAACTGCCAATGTCTCGCTCGACACGCGCCAATATGTTGTGCCAGTAAAAAAAACACTTGGATACACGAATCACAGAGCGACCACTATGTCTGTTTAGTATTCAAATGTATACACTGGACAAAATATATCGATTGTAAAAAGTACCTATCTATTTAGATTCGTGGACTCCAAGGTTAATTTCTTTAAGGTATCTAAATCAGCGTCTGATATGCACTTATAGAAACAAAACAAAAGCCATCGTGATAAATCGAAAAGTAATATAGGTCAAGTTTATAGTTTTGTAATAATCGTAATAAAATGCATTGTCACTTTTTGTTTCCTTTTATTTTTTGCATGACAATAGCAAATTAGCGGCCACTGACTCAGAAAATCGGCGCTACCGAATAACGATAGTACAACTATAATTAAACCCTGACAAATCGCATAACTATGCACTCCTTAACTAGTATGATTGGCTGTGAATTCAAACTTCACCCATCCTTCTTGCACAACAATTGTCGCGTAGCAAAGCAGCATGTCACAGTTATGCTACTCGTAGAAGTACCTACTAGGCTCGCTGCGACATATAACCACCATGACATCTTTCTAGCAGTGTTCTCGATGGTTATGTGTAAGAAGATAATATTTGTCGAGCTTGATCTACTATTAGTACAAGTTGAAGAGGGAACGCTATTAATATTTTTAAAGCCAATTTTCTCAAGCCAGTAGTATCACCTCTTATTTTCATACGCACAACACTCATTTCGAACTTGTCAAATGATGCCCCGAAAAATTCGGAAACAATTGTATAAGCGTAACGCAAGTACGCGCCATATTCTTGGTGCTTTTACCAATTGTATGAATAAAACACATTTATATTTAAGTATCACTTGATACTCAAATGTATACTGCTCAAAACAATATAAATTAGTCTGTAAAAATATTTCAAAAAGTTTCCAACTGAAGAGGCTTTTGTTTTTGTTTACACTAATAATCGATTAATTGAATAGTCATTGGTTTCAATCGGATAAAATAAGTTTATTGTAACCACAAAAACTGAACAAAAATTTGTTTATTTTATTTTGTTTTGAGTAATATATTATTCTTTAGTTCGAGCCGAGTAAGCACAACGGAGGTACCAAAACACAAAGTTACGTAAACCGTAGTAACATTGTCCTATTTATAGTAATTGCAGGTTATTTTTATTCACAAGCTAATTATGACATTTACAATGATTAACGTATTATTTTCATTTTAGTGTGCATGCGGGCATTACGGTGTCTTTCTTATTAGTATAATGGCGTGGTAATTTCTTGATGGCCGGATGTCACAGGCTCTTAAAAACATTAAAATTATACGAACTTAGGGGAAATATAAAAATCCTAGGTAATTAAAAATGAATGGATGTGTACAAAGTCAGGTTTATTGTCTCTCAGGCAACCTTATAAAAAGGATCAGAGATAAATAGAGGTATTGTTGAGCCTATTAGTGTGTAGCAACATTGTAGGTACAAAACATTATAATCATGAACCTGATACGTATGTCTCAAGTATGTGTGTGGGTCAACCAATTGTTTTGCCAATTATCTCCGTTGCTATTACTGGCGGTGACATTGATACTACAAACTACTATGAAGTAAAGTAAATGCATAGGAGTCAACATTTATTAATTACTTATTATAAGCACCTTACAAAGTAGTATAATATAATAATATATATTTGAGTATCAAAGGTCGGGACATTTAGATACCTTAATTGGTTATATAAACCAACTAGAAGATCCCCGCAACTTCGTTCGCGGAGGAGTAAAAGCCATAACCTGTCGTTTTTCCTTTAGCTTAGTCGGGTAAAAAGTATCCTATAACCATCTGGAGATACCCAGCTACCCGTGTACCAAAAATTGTAGAAATCTGTTTAGCCAATTTTGCGCGATGAAGCCACAATGACCCATACACACATACAAACATAAAATCCAAAAAAAATATTTTTCGTTTTAGTGACCTCCAAATAGTCCGTAACAATCAATTTTTTGATTATATCTTCAATGTACAGACATTTCATTTTTACAACTTTATAATAGTAAGTATAGATTATACAATCGATATATTTTGTCCAGTGTATTCATTTGGATACCAAACAAACATCTGTGATCCATGTATACAACTGAAGCGACATCTGATGGCTTTTTGTTTTCTTACTCTCATTCAACTTAAGTACTCATAACTTTTTCTATAATATCTAGTTCCACCAAGTTCCAGATTATATAGCAAGGTAACAGTGGGGCGGCATCTTCCAACGATGACTGGTCTATCTGTAATTAAAAAGTAATTAGGGTTAGTCCAGCGATAGTGGTGGAGTCATGTCTAAAACGACCCGTCACTTCGAACCGATTTAGAAAGACTTTACCCTATAACTTAATCGTTCCCAGCATTACTTTGAGTAAAAGCGTACTAAAATCCATCTTAACGAGACTAACCATTATTATGATAACATTCCTACAACAAACTGGTAACCTTTGGGATGCAACCGGTTTTAAAATGTTATATTATACTATGACTGTGAAATGATTTTAATTTCGCTATCGTCGTTTGTCGTTAACAATACCACACATAATAAATTAAGACCATTGCCGCTAAAACGTTTAACTGTACAAAACCGAATATATACTATCGTTAGCAAAGGAATAAAACAATAAGTGAGCAAAAACTACCTATTAGGAGTTTAACAAACTTTATATGTGATAATTATGTATGCCCTTATCAATATAATTTTCATATACATTTTTTTTTAACAATCACATCGTTGTGTTTATCCGTTAGTCTGAAGACACTAATTTGGTTTTTTTTTGGATTCCTTCGGGACGTTTTTCAGACAAGTAGGTGAACCAATGAAAACCCCCCCTCTAGAAAAAACTGATAATTCTTAAACTGCTACAGATACGTCAAATTTATAACGTCCCGTTTTTTCGTCGGGGTTAAAAATACACTGCTCCTGGGGAGACCGAGGTGAGTTGTGAAATTGTTGCTTTTTTGGAACCTGTTAATTGTCAGCGACCTCGCAACAGAGCGCGTTTGTTAGCTCAAAACTGGAACTAACAAACGCGCATTAATACGAGCTCGCTATCAGTTAATGGATTCCAAAAAATCGACGACGTGATGTGTCAACTTCCGGTCTCAGTACCGGCTTCTCCCTTTAAACGGCATTCAACGGAAAACGACTGGTATCGTCGGTTGCCAGTGCATTTCAGATCGGCTTAACTCCTTGGCACTGCGTGGAGATGTAGCCTCGCTCGGCATTTTCTACCCCATGTATAACGGGGAGTTCTCCGAGGAATTGTTTGGAAATATTCGTGTCGCATTTATCCGCCATCGTCCTACACTACGCGATAATATTTACATCCTCACCACCTAGATGGTTGACAGTCCACTATAGTGCGTTATGCTAGAAATTTTCTCGCACGGCGAGGCGTTCAAGAAGCGCGTACTCCCACCTGAAAGGCCGGCAACGCGCTTGTGACTCCTTTTGTGTTGCAGGTGTCCATGGGAGACGGTGATCGCTTACCATCAGGTGATCCGTGTCGTTTGCCCCCTACAACATAAAAAAAACTGTCTTCTGTCACAACTCACCTCGATCTCCCCTAATTGGACACAAACAGGCATTGGGTTTTCATAAGACCCGTACTGTAACTACCCTGTCTAGGTAGAAATGAAACTACTGGTGGTACATTAAGTATACGTTCCCCACTACCAGAGGCTTGTCAGGAAGAGGTAGCTGTTTAGGTTTTTAGCGATAAGGCCGTCTACCTTTCATTTAACACTTTCTCTGCCAAGCTTTTCGTAGCGCTACGCACTTTCCTCTACATACGAGCAGAGCTCTAGCTAGACGGGTTCCTGGCAGTGAATGTGTTAAAGTATTATTTTCCTTTATTAGTACTCAGTTTTGTGTGGTGTGCAATAGAGAATTGTATTGTAGATCTTAGGTAAAATATTTAGAAAAAGTTTTATTTAATTAACTATCGACACATTAATCATTACGCTGTTTTGTTCCAAAAACTGTTCATGCGATGGATTTTAAGTAGATGTCTTAAAAAAAAAGATTTTGCTTCAGCTTTAAGTTTACTTTTTTTACCTATTTTTTTATAATGATCTATAGGTATTAAAAAATGTGTATAATCCAGAAACTGCATTATTACAGAGTCACTCGCCTGACATATTTCTTTTGTTACTTCTCTAGAACCACCTAGGAAATCCATAGATGTTTTTTTTTGTTGGCTTATCTGTTTGTTCGTTTCAACAATAGACTAAAGACTTGGGTGCTTTTTAGGGTGCTGTACTTAAAGTGACCCTATTACTAAGACTCCGCTATCCGTCCGTCTGTCCGTCTTTCACCAGGCTATATACCTCATGAACCGTGATATTTAGACACTTGAAATTTTCATAGATGATATAATTATTATTTTAGTTGCCGATATAACAACAAATACTATAAAAAGAATAATTTTATGTCTGTCTGTCTATGTCAGTAACCAATATAAAATGACCGAACACTGAATTTTTATAGATACGGCGGTTTGTGTCGTATAATTTGAACGGAACCCTCGGTGTGCGAGTCCAATTCGCACTAGGCCGGTTTTTATGTTAAACAGGCCGGAGAGTTACGTAGGCTACCTTTTGTTATAAAAACACGCACAGTTCCCGAAGAACAAGAGGGGCTACTACGAAGTTCGAAATTCGAAGTTCGTATCGCGCCGTCCCACTCACTCAAATACAGTTTATCACGAGAGGTCGAGAAAGAGGGCACAATACGAACTTCGGATTTCAAGATTCGGAATAATCACTATAAGCTTATTGTGGACAGTACTTTACTTTAAACATCCACCACTCATCGAGAGCCCAAACTCGGTAGGATTACGTTATTTTACTACTGTAGTCTCCATCATCAAATCAGCCCGTATTGTTACCGAATTTACATTAGTATGCCAAACTTTAGCTCAATCTGAAACCGGGAAGTAGGTCAAATTTAACTTGAAAGATTTACACATAGTAACACGGCATGACTTGTGCCACTTAGTTGAAGTCGCAGAAAAACCTAGTAAATTATAATTTTAGGAACTGTAGATCCTCTTAAAGGGATCCGTGTGAGGTACCGGCCCACACGTGTCCCTAGACGTGGGGGACCCGCAAATTGGAAATGTCCGCTCTCTAATCTGACCTGCGTATGCGTGGAGTGCGTGAACTCACGTTGGCAACAGGTCACGGTGGTACATAAATAAACCTCGTAGGATTAACGGTTAAGTAAAAATATTGAATGTTTTACCACCGACGCACAAAGGGGGGTTAAAGGGATGGACCGATTTTGCAAAGTTATCATCATTTTTAAGGCGTCTTTCAAAATTCAAATATTTAACAGTCATCAGAATGAAGTTCTGCACTTTGTTAAGGCCTCAACTTGCTCCGTTAGATTCAAATTCGATTATCTCTGACAATGTCAATCATTTGATAGCTTAATCAATCATGTAATAAGTAACAAAGTATAGAGATATTTGGCCTAAACTTCATAGAATTTTCATAAACTAAAATAGTCTTTTTTAGAATATGATAAAAGTATTAAATATGGGTTTGCATAAATATTCGCATATATCTCATTCAAAAAATCAAATCGATTATAAAATTTCTCGGGCAATTTTTGTGTGACTAACATTATTTTTTCACTTTCACGTATCACAAACTAGTTATGGTGTAGGTAAATATGAAAAGTAAGCTGTAGATAGTATCGGGCGTTATTAGAACTGGCTTCTCTGCGCTTTATTGTGTTAGCTAGTTTTGAAATTTCCAGGATGTAAGCATTTGTGTAATCTATGTTTTCTGTTCCTTTTTTCATAATAAAACCCTTCGGAGATTTTTTTTTGTCAACATATTGGTGCACGAATTAAACACGTAAGCTACCTTTTTCTTTTCAGTACAGAGAGAGAGAGAGAGATAGTTGATGGTGAATAGCAAGCAGCCCGATCCTTACGGTAAAAAAAAGCTCTCATCCGAATTAGACTTTATGAACTTAACATCATTGTGATAAGATTGAGAATGTGTAATAAATGAATACACCTGTGCGCTGCTTGGGTTGGATAATTTAAATGTTTTTTATGACCCAAACTGTAGGAATGTGGTTCCAGGATTTCCCCAAAACCAAAATCTCTGACCCACGATATGGTTAATTATAGTATTTTTTCTGAATAAGGGGAAGGCCGTGGAATGACTCGTTCTTCCCAATATCAATTGTTTGTACACCCACAAGAGATAAACATGCATACAGCCCACCTGCTGGCAACAAAATTTGTAGTCATATATATAGGACACACTTGAAGATGATCGCAATTTTGATCGCGGAGGACAAATAAGTCATAAACCTCTTTTCTTCTTCAGCGTAGTTGAGTAATAAGTATCTTATAACCGTTTTTGGATGTTCAGCTATCCCTGTACCAACTGTTAAGCCATCTTCACATGATGTGGTGACAAGTTTTTTCGATTTGGTGACCTTTAAATAGCTAATCAGCATTGCTTCATCGTCAGCAAAAAGACGTCAACTGCTGGGCATAGGCCTCTCCCAAAGAACACCTCTATGGTCCTGTGCCGCGCACGGATTCCAGCTACCTTCGCCAGGTTTCGTTCTTCCAGCTAGAGCTTTAGTTGTGGCAATATCATGAAATTATTCAACGTGCGAGCTTAACCAAACCATGATCAAGCTACATTCATATTTCTCAAAATAATGAAGAAAAACCAAAAAAGCCAATTTCACTTAGTTTTATCCGAATATTTTCAATAATTACATTTTTACAATGGTAGCAAAATGTTGCAGAACCTGTGGATGACATGTTACTCCGAGAAATAAGACTTATCTAATGCCTGCCTATGCCTAATTTAAATAATTGTCTAACCTCTTATTAGTGCATGCATATGAATTGCAGAGAGACTCTAGTTTATTAAAAATGGGATTTTTTACCTAATACGTCGATTATTCAGAGATAAACAGAGAAACCGGATTGTAAGAAACAGTGAAGGCTTGGGTGTAATTAACTAAAATTAGGTCCAGACTGACGCAACGGTTACGCACCACTGCTTTGGGGGCAACGCAGTAAGAAATTGCTGAAAATACGTATTACTAATATATTCTACCAAACATATACATATGTAGTATAAGCAGAACTGTATAAATACTTAATTGTATCATATTAAAAATGAAATGTCTGTACGTAGAATGCATTTATATTTTCATTAAAATAAAGACAGAAAACGAGTTTTTTAAACTTAAAGAATCAGAAAATGTATTTTATTTACCATTACGTCAAAAGCTGGACATATTGTGCCCATTTTTGGTACAGGAATAGCTGGATATTTACATACATAGACAGAAAGAGTATCATGATTTTCCGGTAAACAGTAAATAAACGTGGTGGTGAGTCGAGACTGTCGAGAGAGAGAAACGTCAAAATCCTCACACTACAGAATTTAACATAGGTACGTACCGAACTCTTTTGTTACTCATAATCATTGGAAGTCATAACGCAAGCCATAAAATCATTTGTTATAATCAAAGGTTTGAATTTTCGCAGCAAGACATAAAACTATCGCAATGTAGGTAACTAGTGTTAGAAACATATTTTATTGATATAGATAGTTGTGAGACAGAAGAAAGAATGGTCCATCAAACAAAAAAAATCTTTTTTCAATATAAAACCATTTATGTGTGCTTAAAAGAACGTGCAACTTAACTCGAGGTCAAGGGAACCAATTTATACAACTCATTGTAATGGTTATGATGTCCAGGTTGGGTTGGGAGAGGTTGTTAGTGATTCTAATTAGTTTTATTGAGAAATTCATGATCATTGCCTTCTATCACAAAATAGATAAAATGGTATCTGCTAGTGTACCGTGGCTGTGTACCGTGCTGAACTTTGAAGAAGAAATTGCACCTGTTTCTATATAACTCTGTACAAAACTACAACGACTGCTCAGGTAAGAGTATTTTTTTATTTTATTTAGTAGCCCTTTTTTGCGATTTTTTTCTTCTATTTTACAAGTGTGAATATCCACAAAAAGAATGCTTGTAATGCTAGTGTTATAATACATAAGACTTTCGCAATCTAACTAGTCTATTTGCGATAGTGTTATGTTATATTGTGCCAGCTGTTTTGCCGTGAAAATTCCGACCTTTGGTCATAATTCAGAAACAGTCAAATTTACAGGATCTTTCCAAAGGTTATCCTGTAGAACCCATTAGCTTAGGTTAAGTTTGTTTCCTCAAAATCCTGAAAAGTGAACGTTTTCTCAGGAAAATGCGATTACGACTAACGAAATTTCGGATCATTACATTATTTTAAATTGTTTTGGCGGTCAGTCAAAAAATGACAAAGGTATTACTAATTCTTCCTACAAAATACTTAGTGCAATTATCTAATAATGGGTTTTAAATACCTCCTTATTTTATATCGCATTTTAAAGTTCATCTTCCTAATAAAAGTAATAAACAACACTAAAAGAATGCGACTCATTTATTTCTTTAATCTAATTGGCTATCATCTTAATCGTCTTATTCACTTTCTACTTTCTTTTGATCGCAGAAATGCAGTCGGCTCTCTCAATAGGCGATTGCGCATGTAATGCAGATTTTCTTGTTTATATTACAATGAGTCGTATACTCGTACATATTACACACTCTAGAGTTAGATTAAAATATTTAGGATTACACAATCATTCCGAAATATTTTATAAGTAATTTTATTAATAGCAAAATTAACATATTGCATAACTAAAGCCATCCAACTGTTGCAGAGATATGACAACTCATAAATGTTTAGCCCAAACTCTTGAACAAAAACTGTTGTTTATATTCCCGTTATGGTTTAAACCAAGACCTGTTAACTATTAGCGAATCGACTCGAGGAGTTAATAACGAGTTTTTCGTTATTCCAACGAGAGCAAACGTTTTTTTTATTTTCTAACTCGTTCGGTGACAGTACCTTACGTAGGAGGTGGTCCTCATATCTAAATGTCCTAATAGGCATCTATAGTCTCCCTAACTATAATGTCTGGTTAACTATAATGACCACATGAAAGAAAGACCAACAAATGGTCCGCAAATAAAAAAGCCCTTAAACTGAGGATCTCACTGATGACGCCGATATTGAAAGGGAGCGCAGGACGCTGACAGTAAGAATGAATATGAATGAATAATGATTGGGGCTGCCTCGCTTTTGCAGTGCATCTGGGATGTTTGCAGAGGCTCGCATGGATGATTTCTACGCGATAATGCGAAAGCGAGTGGCTTCCCAATTGAACCGCCTGCGACGCAGTACCAACGGTTATGACAAAAAAGTTTATGCTAGATGTGGTTAAACCATTAAAAACAACCCGTCTGCAATTGACAGCTGTACCTAATATGCAAAATACGAATTCCCATTTCAACAGGTTTCTATTTCTACAGATTGCTATTTAGACAGATTCACATTTCTTAAGATTCCTATTAATTTCTCGTTCATGCTCAGACGAGCGGTTATAAGAATACTCTCATAAAATGTGAATTTAATTAGGTAGGTACCATTTAAATTGAGGAAGTTCTCTCCCGTGACCGTTTAAATTGCGGTCGTTTGAACATAATTTTGCTCTGCAAAAAGAGTACCTATTAAATTTCGTACGTTTTGTTTCCACGAGGACGCTACGGTTTTTTCAAGTGAGGACATTTTGCATTCAGGACCACCTCCTCCTAATTGGTCAATATGTAGACTTAACGACTCTTAATTGACAGTACTGAGAGCGAAAGTGTTAAGCTAATGAGTTCAGAACAGTAATGATTTTGATCTCCCGACAAGTACGGGTTTCCGATAAGGTCTTCTAAATTTAGGTTTAAGGTAGCTAGATTAAACGAGCTGTCAGTCGAGGCTATACATTCATAGGTATGAAAACAAGAATGGGGTTGGTTGGTACTATCTACCTAAGCAAGACCAAGACTGCAAAACAAGATCACCCAAAAAATTCCGAGTTTCATATGTCCGAAAGCATAGTTTTTCTTAAGTTTTCATAATGCCTAAAGCGATTCTCCATTAACAAATTGTTTGATGTACATTTTACGATATAATTAGGTAAGGATAACATAATAAATATTTTACTTCAGGCCTACAGGCCCATAAAAAATTGTTAGTAACATAGTTTTTACATATAAAGTTAGTATTATTTTATTACACACGTAGGTAGGAGTTATACCCTACTTAACATATTTATATATAGGTTTGACTTGCCCAATCCAGTGCATTAAGATTGGGCAGTCAAACCTGCCAGCTATAAGTCTCAGGATGCTGTTGTGACTCTTCCTGACCCGGCTCATAAGTAATGCAATTTTTTTCCTCATTATTGCTAAGAAGTTTATGATCCCTCTCTCTCATTTAAGAGATTTCTCTTGTCAATGTAGCAATCGCCAGCCATTTCCATTTTGGCATCTTTTTTACTTCTTGAAGGAAAGCGTTTTAACACGGTTTGGAACACCAAGATTTTTTTTACAAAATCCCAACAAAAAAGATCCTTTATCAGATTATCGATAATTCAGGTCCATTTCGGAATTATGAAAATACGTAATAATGACGGACATATAAATCTAGTAAGTATGTCGTGTAACCCTGCAAAACTGTGTCTGATTCTTAATTATTATTTATTTCAGTTTCAATTTCATAAATCGGTCGTGATTTGGTACGAAGCCCAAATCGCTGCGCGTGAGTTCACCTGTCGGCCGTTGCATTCAGGAGACGCCGCCGGCGCAGCCGAGCGTGCACGATCAGGCGTCTAGACCAGTATTTCCCAAACTATGGATCGTGGTGGGTTGTAACTGTTGTGAGCGAATTTGAGTGGGTATCTGAACATGGGGCGATAAACTGACCTTCTTGATGCAGAATGACTCAGGCCGGTGAAACTATTTTAAAAAGAAGCTTTTCAAGGAATTGCATCAAATGTGTTGTGATTCTAATTATGCTTGGGATTTGGACACATTTCGTACAACTACTTCTAATTTCCGAATCCCTTTTCAACCCTCAACAAATAAGAGGATGTTCTAAAATTGACTTTTCTGACATCTGTCTGTGGCATCATAAACGGATTATGATTTTGTTTTTTGGGTTTGTAAGGTGTCTTGGTCGACAGTATTCTGCCGTTAATGACATCAGCTTTTTGTAGACGACACGTTTTTCTAAGTTCGTTGCACAACAGCTTACGAAGCTGGCAGTCCCTGGTTCGAAAAGGGTCTGTGTGACGAGCATGAATGTTTGTTCCTGGGTCTTGGATGTTTAAGGGTAGTGTATTAAGAATTATATTTATCTATATACGTGTACTCTTATATCGTCGCCTGGTACCCATAGTACAAGTTAGTTTGAAGCTAGTTCGATTTGTGTATGATTGTCCCTGATATTCATTTTTTTTTAACAATTACTTGCTTATCTATCAAGATTTCGTTTCTTATAACATACTTAGTGATTATAATTTTTTTTTTGAGACGACCACTGATGAAATAAACTTAAAAATTAAAACGCCTGACCAAATATGATATCATGTAAGTTACGGAACGGATAACTTACTGCAAAATCGCTCTTTAAAAATCAAAACAAGCCTTATCCAGTCTAAAGAGCGATTTAGAGATTAAGGGACAACTTATCAAAGAAATTTGGAATTCTAAACTTACAAGTATTATGTTATGATTAAAAGGATTTTTAGCGATAAAACAAGGAGGCCTAGGATGGTCATTGTTTATTAGGCGATAAATAAATGATTAATCATTTGCCACTCACGTTCTAAGTAGGATAAAATACATAGTTGCTTTGTCATTTATCCATCGCACTGTGAACATAACAATCATAGGCTCGGTGTTCAGCCTACCGTTTTTACCCCCGCCGCGAAAAATAATGTGATATTTCTTTGAAGTCGATCTTATCAGTCTCGATCTATTCAAGTTTGGAAACCACTGATCTAGCTAAACAAGTGACGAGCTATTTAAAACGACTCTGTTTTATTTTAATGCATAAATAATTGATGTTTATCTGGTTTCAAACAATGAATTGAATTTTGTATTTTTCTTAAAGCCAGAAAGTCTTGCATTAAAAGTATATGGACGAACTAGTAAGTTTTATGTAATAATGTTAGTACCTATCTCCCAATACAAAAAAAAATTACTTTTATGAGTTAGTTTTATGCTCTCTTTTGTTTTGGTGCCGTTGAAACCAAATGATTTTATTTAATTTTAAACGACGTTCCACAGCAACCAGTAATATACTCAATTATAATATAAAACATTATGCACAACTGCAATAAACGGAGCCACGCACATGAGCCTCGTTTCTCGAACACCAGGATTTTCCTCACTTTCACTGTATGCGCAAGATTGCAACAACGATTACTCGAGATATCGTCGGTGTTACTATAAAGCTGCTAATACTTGTATTAACCAATCTCGTACACTCTATTTCGTTTGAAATTTGAACCATACTACATTAGTACAGTCAGCATCAAATAATCTGTAGCATCCAAAGCGCCAAATATATCGTCACGTATCTTTATGCCTATGAGTATAAAGTTGCGTTGCGATATATTTGGCGCTTTGGGCGTGACATACTAATTTGATGCTGACTGTACCTAAACATATAGCTGAACAATCACAATATCGAGGAATAATAAGTCGTGAAAATCCAATATGAATGAAAATGTAAACTAGATACTACAGTAAACGCTTACCGATGATGTTTCTACCTACAATAGAAAGTTAAACGTGTAAACGTCAGTATCAGCGCATTACGTAGTAACTAGCTAAAAAGTTACTGTATGAAATAAAGAATATAAAAGCTATAGTTACTACTTTTTAGTTTTTTTAAGCCAACCTCCTTGAATATCGTGACACATTTTGAAAATCTATGGGTTAATTAGAAATTCAAGCCGTAAACGTGCTGACGTTCAAATTTTATTTTATGCATTATGCGTTTGCTGTGTTCTTTGTTCTTTATTTGGACTGTATTTAGTTCCTATTTGCATTTTTTATATAAGACTTCTTTTTCGTTTTGTTTTTTATACGCTTTGTTACCGACTCCCAAACCAGAGGACTGATTATAAAATTATTTTTTTCGATTTTATTATTTTAAGAAACAAGTTAAGCATTCGAACGCAGAAATATAAATTGGTGAAGTGGAACTGATGAAAAAGACCCCAAAAGGCCACTGGAACCCCGTAATGATGAGTGATTTACTGGTGGCGATAACATATCTCGATTAAGATAGCGCCTCCATAGTCACAAACTTAAATGTTCCTGGTGAGTATGGTACCATTGAACTTATTTAACTGTCGAACCGGACGGTAAGCGCCGGATCTCGTTGGAATTGTCACGAGATATATAATAACACCGACTCCAAAAATGCACTACCATGCAAAAAAAATACTGCGTAAAATAGTGTCTTAAATTTCCTTACAAGTAACCTTTATTTTGGAATTAGTACAAACAGTGAATTAAATGAACAACTTGCTCTAATCGTCAATATTGAACATTTTTCATTTTCTTTACACGGCACCAATGTAAATAAAATAAAAATAAAACACGCAGTATTTTTTTTACTTTTCTAATCCTAGATATTATAAATAGGATATTTATTTTTTATTTTTACCATGAATTTTTGGTTATTTCTCATTCCAACAATTTCATATCTTTATGTCGAGATGGTACTCTTATTTATTTATACTACCAAGGAGGCGAACAAGAGTACGGCTTCTTAATAAATGTTTTATTACATAACATGACAGTCTTAAGGAAAATATGATTTAGTAGGTCAAAACAAAACAGCTTGAGCTCTGTACTCGTGCAAGGTAACTGGTTTTCCTTACAAACTAGTTTATTTACATTATTTATGGCAAACGAGGGTTACCTGAAATTTATATCGAACATCGATTGATAAACGAAAACGTTACTTTATTAGTTTCATGAAAAAGGCTCAGTAAGGGAAACTCAAACATGTACAATTTTAGTCCTTATTGTCATTATGACAAGATCAAAAAAGCGGCCAAGTGCGAATCGGACTCGCCCATGAAGGGTTCCGCAGCCGTTTATACAAAAAAAATGAACTACAGATGAAAAAAAAATACGATATGAAAAAAAAGAGCGTATCTCCCCGGCACTTACATCCTTTTGCTGAGAAGCGCTTTTTTTGGCAATAACTTAAAAACAGTATGTCCGATCATGTTGAAAACAATTTTCGTTAGAAGTAATTATTAATGTAATTATAAATTAAACTTTATATTTGTAAATTTTTTCATATTTTTTGAACTTACCGTTAAGAAAATAGATTTTGGGACACAATTTTTGCTACTTTCGTAGCGAATATTTCGGAAAATATTCACTAAGCCAATTTTTTTTTAGAAACCTCAGTGTTTTTAGAAGTTCTGTCGAAATATGTGGCACACCTTGATATTTGCTGAATTTTTTTTACAGTTTCGGTTACATGTATGGAGTGCCCCCCCCCCTAGAAATATATATATTTTTTATTTAACTATCAAACTAAGTAGCGGTTAACACACGACACCTATGCTCCAAATTTCATCAATGTAGATCTTATTATAGTTTGTGAGTAAAATGCCTGTGACATACGGACGGACGGACGGACGGACGGGTTACGGTTATAAGGGTTACGTTTTTGCCATTTTGGCTACGGAACCCTAAAAAGGTGAGTGTTTCAATTTCACTGACTGTACCTCTGAGAAAAAGAAAATCATTTATTTTTTAATTTGCAATGTAACTAGGTATATGTATATGTTCGGGTGGAATCTTGCAAGTTAAATTTGGCCTACTTTCCGTTTTCCAATTGAGCTAAAATTAGGTGTTTGGTTACAATGCAATAGTATGATACCATACCATGAGTTTGGGCTCTTTCGAATCGTCTCGGTGAGTAGTTGATGGATGTGCAAAGAAAAGTACAATTTGCAATAAAAGCTTGTCACCACCAAAATGAAACTTTTGACAGAAACTTATGCATGATATGTTTAGTTGCTCTAGTGTCACTGTAACTAAGGTACTTTGATATAGTGGTCTAAGAGAAATAGTTTGCGACAAAGAGTGTTAGAATACGTAGTATCATCACGTCGAGACCCTGGGCCTGTGGGGTCCATGCGCCTGGCTTCTTATCGAGGAGCTATCAAAACGGCTTGTTGACACGTCAGGCGACCAAAGGGCTGGCAGCTTCTTCGTTCAGCGAATCAGTGTCGCCATACAGCGAGGAAATGCTGCCAGCATCTTTGGCACCATGCCGTGGGGGCCCTTTTGAGATATTATTTCATTTATAGCTTTATTTTTAGTTATTTATATCTTCTACTTACTTACGGACGTAGGTAAACCTAGTTTTGCCTTAATTTATCCACGGCACGACGTATCATTCTGGTACAAAATCGCGGCTATATCTAGGAGTATTTAACAGCAAAAAAATAACATAAACCTAAAAAGTACTGTGGAACTTGATTCCATATCTTTTATTTTCAATTTATCGAAAAAAACAGCTTTTTCTCCAACTTGCTCGGAAATGTTCCCATTAATGTAGTAAAAACACACCGCGAAGTCCATCGTTAAATACGTTGTTACGATAATCAATTTAAAAAAAGTGGCATTACTTCCCGGACAGGCCTGGGAAGTGAACATTATTGTGCAGGTTTTTACTTTTAATTGCATCCAAGACTTTGAAAATTCAACATACAGCCAATAGTAAAGTACAAAAATCGAGATTTAAAAAAAATAATTGTTTTCTGTGTTTAGTTAATGCATGGTTAATGCCAATAATAATAGAAAAAAACTATAATTATTGTGTCCAAATCTAATACAGTTTATTTAGTCTTAATGATCTTCTGAGTGAGACTGATAAATACTTTGTAGCAAAGGTATGTTTTTTTAAATGTTGTGCGTTTAGGAATTGCCGATTAAACTAAAAGAATAATGCATATATTTATTTTCATTACTATATTTCATGTGGAACCAAATATACAATTCGGACCCAAAACTTTTAACTTTAATCTTGCTTAAAAAAAAATTAAGGCGGGAACGTGAATTTCATTTTGTCAAAGATTGTCTGTCGTGTGATTTTTACGAAAATAAGTTACATAAACATGTGTCAACTTTCCTCGCATATTTAGTGAAAAGCAGTATACATGCCTCGGCAGGGATGTAATTTCGTGGATTCGTATCTATTGAAGGACTCGGCTACGCCTCGTCCTTCAAAACCGTACTCATCCACAAAATTACTTTTTCTGGCCTCTGCAGTAATATACTATTAATCTATCAAAAAGCAGCATAGGTCATATTTAACTTTATATGTATAACACTGTTCACCTTTTAAAATATATTACAAAACATTGATCATCTGTAAGCTTGTAAACAGCACAATGTGCACATTACGTTCGTTAGTTATTTATAACAGTGTTATTTGAACAATTTATGCACAAGTCTCTTTATTAAGACATAATCATCGCGTAAACGATATTACATCAATACCGATCTCAATACTTGCGTGTATGCTTAGGGTTCCGTTGCTATGAAGCATGTACGACCAAACATTACAGGGTCCAAATTCCAAACATTATTGTTTGGTTAATTGTAAAAAGACTAAGAGAGAGATATTAGATAATTATGGTATGCTATGAGTATTGAAATAACCCGGTCTTTGCTGTCGCACATCCGTACGTATATACAAGATATCTTGTTTTAGTTTATTCGTTTGTAAAATGGAGCTGCATAAAACATCCTAATAAGTGTCAAGGATCTATATTGGAATCCGTAACGTCGTTTGTTCTAATGAATCTATTGTTCTAACGCATTTTTTTTATGAAACCAAACTCTTCAGAATTGTTATAAAACAAACCTAATCTAACCTGATCTGTATAGGATGATCTTTTAAAAAATCCGGAAGAATTTACGGTTTCCTAAAAAAAATGCGTTAGGACAAACGACATTAGGGATTGCGAAGGAGAACTAAGCATCAATACATGTGACATTTAGTAAACTTTAAACAGTAAAAAAAAAAAAATGTACAAAATGTCTCATCGTTGCTTGCGCTAAAATTACCTACCTACCAAATAAATGTATGAACAGAAATGTATAAATTTATTCCATGGTACAAAACTCTCGGTAAACGAGGCTTATTCACGCTTGATCGTTTCTTACCTGAATGTCTGTTACTTTAGTGCGCGCGCACCCAAACTGTTCCCACGTAAATAATGTCAGGTGACTGTGTGATCTTCACAGAATTTTACACAGATAATAAAATACAGAGCTTCAATTGGTAACATTAAGTTTCCTAGAGGTGTTCATATTCGATTTTTTTTTCTTGATATAGCGCGTTATGTGGGCTCAGAATCTACGGATGGTAAATTTTTATATCATATTGTTTTTAGATATCATTTTTTAAATCCTGGAAGTGCATCTGTTCTCGATAATCGACTGTATATATTTTTACTTTGGTCTGTGCTGATTATCAAGAAAAATTAAATAGTTGGCTGTCAATGTCATGTTTTTTTTCTTACTAAGCCATATATTCCAAGGTAAAAATTTACACAGTCGATTGTGGTGGACAAATGTCACATCGAGGTTTATAAAAAAAACCTAAAATAATTATACGAAATGGAAATAAACTATTTGTAGATTACTGTGTCCATGTAATGTATAGAATGGCGTAAAAATATAAAATGTATACCCCTGGGAAACGTCATATGTCACTTTACGACCTACTACCATCTTTTGTTAATAATTGCTGCAGTAAAGTCATTGATACTTTTACAATCTTTTTTTATAAGCTTACGTAGTGTCCCACAGCTGGGCAAAGGTCTTTTACTTTTACAATCCACGTTTTCAATAAACTCAACGTTTACAGGTAGTACGTGTCGCAGGTATGTTTGTTTGTTAGGCTGTGTTTACTTTGCAAACATCTGGTTTATATATCAGGTAGTATTTACGAACTACCTGGATAAGGTATCATGCAAATTATGGTGGTTTTTTAGAATTCCGTACCTAATAGAAAAAAGAACGGAAGCCTTTTAGGATCACTTCGTTGTCCGTCTATCTATCAAGACCTTTTTCTCAGGAACGCGTGAAGGTATCAAGTTGAAATTCACATCAAATACTTAATATCTGCGTTCCTTTGAAGCTGTAAGAAAATCTTGTTTCTAAGTCAACGTAATCTAAAGATACAGTCATTAATTAAGGTATTTCCCTGCAAATTGCTGATCATGGACAGCTTATAGGGTAGTTTTAGTTGTCCTACAAACTTCGATACGGCCATTTTAGCGTATACTTTGTATAGGACTCTTGATGCGCGGGTCCGACTTGCACTTGGCCAGTTTTTTATCAATATCACAACAGTCACGCGACTCACAAATAATACTGTTATTGAGTTGCTACTTGCTAGGCAACTTAACCAGGTAACGCCCATGGTTGCTAAGTGGGCAGGAAGAATGTAAGAGATGACAACCCAGATATGAATCTGACGGTATTCACACGTGTTAACCACACTTACTGTAGCTCTGTAGGCTAAGTCTGAGCGAATGTTACCCAGGTTAATACAGGATCACTTTCTGCTTAGTATTGGAGGTAAATAATTGTCCGAATAATCGAATTGCATTGATTTTGCTAGCCGGTGCCTCTGTTTATGTTAGCATTTCACAAATAAAATTCATTTCACATTTCAATTTTTTTAGTACTACTGATATTAAACATTTACAAGCCCCCGTACAGTCACACTTGTTAGACCCTATTACACCTAATAATCATGTTGTTTTTATGAATGACGCAAAGTCACACCTATCAAACCAGCTACGATACCACTGTTCGACTACAACTGGTCGCGCTATATTTTTTTATCTGTGCGTGGTAGGGTGTCTAATGGCTGGTGATGTAACAATCTCGCCGAGAAGGAAGTAAGCTATGAGCGAGAACTAAATAATTGAGACGTCGATGACGTTATGGTCGCATAGACCGACAAACAACATGACCCTAAAAAAGTAAATAATTCGCACTAGAATAGTTTTTAATCATCACTTTGCAAATTTTTTTGTTAGTTTATTGCCGCGGCTTCACTTGGTGAGGATTTTGCAAAAATCATGTCGAATTGTTGATGGATTACAGCAACAGTACCTTCACTCCTAGAAACATTTTTTGTATTTATGCAAGGGTCAAAATAAAATCAAGTCAAATCATTATTTATTTGCTAGAATATATATACAGTGTATTCAGCCTGCTAGTGGGCATGCAAATGTTAAGTAATACCATAAAATTAAAATTATGCACCTACTAAAATTAACTAAGATAATATTCTTCTATAACTACGACTCAGCATGCGAAACAATAAGAAATAGAATATAAACCTAATATTTACTACACTTAATAAATATACGGTGTATAATCAAAGTATTCTTTTACTGAATAAAAAGCATTTTGTACCAAAAAATCCAATAAATATTTCCTGAATAGAGGCATTTCAGATTCTCTAACTTGGTTGGGTAACTTATTGTACAATTTGGGTGCCATGCCAAATACACTTTTTGCACGCAAGGCTGTTTTTGATTGCTGACACACTTGTTTTAGCATTTTATGACGCTACCGTGCACTATTAAAAACAGAAAATTGGCTAAAATTTAACTTTACATACATAACAATTTTAAAAATATACAAACATGGCAACGTTAATATTTTCAAATTAATAAAATGTGGCTTGCATGAATCAAGCATCTTTAGGCCACAAGCAGAACGCAGACACTTCTTCTGAGCTTTAAACACTAATTCGCAAGGGTATATAAATATGTCAAATTACAAATGATATCTCTGTTTTTCTGGATCATGTCACAGACATTCTGACTTCAAAAACAGGCGGAGTGGAAAGTAGTAGAAAGTAAGTAGTACTCGGGAGTGGTCGTGAGGGTTTTGTTTTACCATTTTTGGTCCACAACCCTAAAAACATTGCATTTTTGAATATTCTTTTCTCTAATCTTAATAATATTACTAACCGACTGCAAAACAAATTTTCAATATATTAAGAAAGTTTTTGCCAGCAACACTTTAATATTGAGACATCAATGGACGCCGAAAATCCCTAACCCCTAATTTAGAAAAAAAATGGTCGACACGTGCACACTGTGCACTCCACTGGCACAGGTGCGGTCGATAATGCAAAACGTTTTTTGTATATATTTTTTGCTTAAATAAAACTTAATTAAAGCCGATTACGGCATGAGCAAGTTCACGAGTTTCTTTTATATATTTTTTAAATTAAAATTAGAAGGTTAATTCAAGTTTTGGTGATATCGTAAATAAAGTTGATATTTTACTATTATTTCACATGAATTTGATATATTAAAGTTAGGTGGAATATGCGGCATACTGGGTAAGTTATTGTACGCTCTAAATATCAAAAATTGCAAAAAATCACTTGAAGTTCAGGAGAATGAAATTTTGGTGGTCAAAATAAAGTTCTTTGGTTAGTCAAGTCAGTCGGGGGGCTCATTTTCACCCATTACATACCCCTTGAATCTGCGCTTGCTTGGATGTAAAATGTTGTAGCTGTTCGTAATCTGTTATATTGTTTATCTCGCCTTGAGTCATGGGCTCGTGCTTTCTAGATTTTTGGGAGGCTTGCGTGGGCATATGGATCCAACAAGTAGAGATCCTTTCGAGAAGTTTGCTGTGATTGTATGACGACCGGTTTAGCTTAGTAGGAGTAACGTTGCCTGCGAAGCTGAGGTCCTGGGTTCAAATCCCGGTAAGGGCAAATATTTGTGTGATGAGCATGAATATTTGTTCCTGAGTCTTTGATGTTTTCTATGTATATATGTAATATATCTATTAAATATATCGTCGACGTCGACACAAGCCTGATTGAGCTTACCATGGGACTAGTTCGATTTGTGTAAAAATTGTCCCGTAATATTTATTTATTTATTATTGTAAGTTTGTAAGTACTCCTGCTGGGTCTTGCTCCTGAGCATTTGAATGAGCGGTTCCCAGCAGATGAAGGAACTGTTGCATTTTTAGGAAAGATATGATAATGTACTTTGGATGGACAATTTGTTTGTGCTATTGCAATAGGGATACGTCACCCGTGATAACCACCAAGTCGATGGTTATTTGTGACAGGTGGTGACTCGTCACTCACTTGATGGGCTCCCGTAATCGCCGTCAATCAAGACTACCGGAAGCAACACGGACGTGAGGGCTCAGGGGTATCAAGAGGTGTGCAGCGCTTTTTCCGAGGGTCAGCCAGCGATTATCTAAATTCAGAGCTTAGAGTCCTACACTATTTATTATTATTATTATTATTAAGTAGGGATATTATTCGAGCGTCTCAACCGCCTCACTTTTTTGTCAAAGTGTCTGATTTTTTTCTGGCAATTTGAGCTATTTGATGAAAATCCCGGACTTATAAAAAAACAGGTTGACATCATATTAAAATCTACAGAGATTTAGAAAGGTTGAATTACGACCATTGACAGGCATGCAATACGGCTTAAAATACTTTTATATATCTCTTTTTAAGTATCGTAAAATAAGGTTCATAAATACTCAAGCGTAGTGAATGGCGATGTATGTAACTGGATTTTTAAACTGACCTCGGCCGAACTAACTGATATTTATAAACATTCACTGACAAATTATAGCACCTATTTCCTTAAGTCGTGTTAACCTTATTAATAAAACGTGTACAATGATTAACTATATGTACATTTGTTTAGTAGTCATGGGAATAAGCCTTGAGTCTGGGGCTCGTATGTCCCGGATTTTTTAGAGGCTTGCGTGGGGATATGGTTCCAACACGTAGAGGCCCTTTCGAGAAGTTTGCTGTGACTGTCCTTCTGCTGGGACAACGCTCCTGATTATACCAATAAGAAGATACGTCTATAAGGGAACATTAAGCTTCTCTAAGGTATATACATTTAATATTTTTTCGCGATTCGAACAAAGTCTAGAAATAGTTTATTTTATGTCGTATCCTTTTTTAGATATAGGTTTACATACATTTAAAACTTCGAGGTGTATGGCATATGCACAATTTGCTCGACTATATATTTTTTGCTTTGGTCTATAAGGATTAAAAGAAAAATAAATGTCACAACATTGACCGGGAACTTTTTCATTTATCTTGTCCCCTTCCCTTCGTGATGTTGCCCTTGTAATGACTGATCTCTTATTTTATTTCTGGGTTATTAATCGAGCGTCCCTATCAACTTACAACAGCCTCACTTTAAGTTTGGTTTACGCATTTTTGTGCCATTTCGCTCTATTTAGTGGAGATCTTGAACTTATATATATTTTTAATCCCTTTAAAATCCACAGGCGCTTCGAAAAAATTGTGTCCACAAATGTCATGCGGAACACACGCTTGATCAATAACCTTTTGAGTCTCTAATTGGGTCAATTGATATTTTTCTCTACCTATTTGCCATAGATACGTCTCCTGAGATACTCTTTAAAACAGCAATTTCAGACGATAGAAAGGCAATAAAAATGTTTTTTTGTAGCCAATATATTACGTCCATTTTTCAAGGGCCCAATTTCTTCAGTTTAGTAGCCTAGATTTTCGCCGTCTTGCCGCCGTTTGAGTATGAGTATGCGTATACGTCTATTTATTTCTTAATTTAATTAGAGCTAAAGGCCCGTTCACACGCTACCATCAACTATAATTATATAAGCGGCACACTCACGTGATTTCATTGTGCACAGGAGTTTGCTGCGAAGATCGGCTACATAAGCCATCTTCGGGTGCTCCAGCGCCCGACCGATTAGGAGTCAAAGTGGTCGCCATGGCCGAAAACGGTCGGAAACGGTAGTAGTAGTAGTAATTTCGTTCGACTTTTATACTCTTTTTATGAATTCCACTTAAGAGTCCCCAGTAAGCTCGGTTCTCCATACAAACGTAGTTACGCTCCCAATTTTAAAACGACTTGCTAGTTTGCTCAGAAACTTTGTACTAGAATAAGTTAGGGTATACGCAGGCCTGTAATTACTTTATGTAGCTTCAGAGAGCATAGTAAAAAAAATACGGTGAATTTAAGTTTTTCATACAAAACTTGTTTTGGTTGTATTTCGTTTGTTTTATAAACTGGAGCCATATAAACTAATTGCACGCCTAGATATATCTCATGTCATTGTGTATGCAAAGTTTCGGTACAATCCAACTCGTAGTTTTAAAATGAGAACGAAACTCCGTTTGTATGGGAAGGTGAAATTCGGCCGAGCTTGCCGTGGACTCTTAAAATACTTGCAATTTCAAGTACAAACAAACATTCCCCTGTGCTGTGATTGAGCAGATACACTATTTCTCCCTTGAAAACATTTTTACAAACGTTTCCGATGACGTATTTATGTAGGTAGCTAATTAAAGCTGTGAGATGAGTAATTTTACCCATTAACGGATCTGTTCCGATTCGCTTGCCTGCTTTTTGCTCCATTGATAATAATATAGGTAGATTCGAGATGCGTTTCTATGAAATTTAATAACAAACGGGATTCTGTTGCGCTCTAGTTTCTTTCTAGTATAAATTGACTATGCATATATTATATTGCAAACGGTCGTATGCGAACATGACATGACTCTGAGGGAATATAATGTTAAGATGCAGTATTTCTAAAGCTAGGTAATTTCTTTGTCAGAAAGGGTATAAATACAAATAACTATTAGAGAGTTCACGGTAAACTCTATAGATTTATAATAAAATTGACAATGCCTACTTCCATGATTACGGGAGGCAAATTCTAGGGATGTCAATTGTTATTAGCTATCCATTAATGATTACTCAATAGGTTAATAGCTGACGGTGTTTGCTTATAACGTAATTGTCGTTTACATCTCGACAGAAATTTTGGGTGTCTGGATTTCTACGCCCATTCATAATATGTAGGTACTAACGGGTTATAAAAAAAAATGATGATAGTTAAGGGCATTCATTAAAACAATTTTAATTTAAGTGATGTGCAATTTGTAGTACAGTCTTAAGGTCGCTATTATTTGTGTTTGCATTTTACATTCTTACTAGCTTCTGCCCGCGACTTCGTCCGCCTTAAATTCGTTTATCGCGAATAAGGGTATTTTTCTGGGATAAAAAGTAGCCTATGTCCTTCCCCGGGATTCAAACTATCTAATTACCAAATTTCATCCAAATCGGTTCAGCGGCTTAAGCGTGAAGAGGTAGCAGACAGACAGACAGACGCACTTTCGCATTTATAATATTAGTATGGATTTATTATTTATATTTTGATATTCATTTTTAGTTACAAGATATTGCTGTGCCCAACAGGGCTCATGTTTTGAATTTTGAACAGTAATTAAATTTAAGATCTGTTATGTACAACATGAACTGCAATAAATAAAATGAATTGAATTGGTGTAATTAGATGACCTTACGAGTATGGCTTGCCTCCCGTGAGACTAGAACTCGGAGAAGGTTCCAGGGATTGTTTGCAGCGGGCCCTAGAGTCCGCCGTGATTTGCGCAATAGTGCCGTATACCTAAAATACGCCGATTTTGTCACTGACTCACTCACACACTCACTCACGTATCAAAATTCTAGGATACTTCCCGATGCCCTAGAAAGCTCAAATTTTGAATGGAGCCTAGAATTGACATACAAAAAAAAATCTGGGGGCACGGTATTTTTATCTATAGATACTAATATAAAGTTGTAAAAAAACATGTCTGTACATTGTAGATATTTTCAGAAAGATAAATCAAAAGATCACTGAACCGTTTTTTTTATAAACTTATACGTACATGTGTTTTTCCGGCCTCTTCACGTTAAAATTTCGTGACGGATTGTGACTATTTTTAGTACAAGTATAGCTGAAAATTCGATAAAGTATGGCTTGTGTGAACGTTCTTGAGTCTATGTACCAGACGCAAGTTTATGACTACACCAACTCTCGGTACGATTAGATTAAAACAATAGTCGCGATGCCCAATGTTGTAGTAAGGCAATATTTACATGGGGCTAAACTTCTAGGATATACATTTATATATGTAAAAAATGAGTAATATATTTAGTTCGGAATATTCAAGTATTTTTTACGTTGGCATAGAGTTTCGCGGAATTAAAACAATCCTTTGATAAACACTCTTTTCAAAAAGATTATTTACGTGAAAAATGAGCAGCCGCTTGGTCAAAGACCAAGTCTTTCTTAATAAAGACGACCACATTTGTTAATCAGCCACATCCTCTTATCTCAGAAGTTCAAATGAACACGTTTTGCAGCGCTTTGGATGAATCATTGTTTTCAAATGTTTTCGTCAAAGTAACCTGAGTAATTTCATTTAAAATGTCACATTTGCGACATTATATCAATACATATTTTATTCGAATTAGAGAGATAAGCATATATGTTTCATATTCTAATTTTAAAGTAGGTACTTTTTGCCGATCAATCTTAGAATAGTTTCAATCGACTCCAGCATCACTTTTACGTGTAAAGGAAAGTAAAGAATTGGAAAGAATGGACATGCTGAATCTCACTGATACTTTCAACTCTGTGAAAAATCCAAAATAGGATTTAAAGCCGTTGTTTGGCAATACAAGTAATCACCTGTTTTTATTGATTTTTTTGATTGAATTTGTTTTATAGTAAACTAGTAAAGTATAATTTCTATATTTCTCTTATTTAGTAGGTAGGTCTCGCCTTAACTCCACTTCCAGCTAGCAGTGGGTGTACTGACCCCGCATGCCAAATGTTTGATGTAATTTGCCAATTATCGTTTTCTCAAAGCCAAGGAGTCGCCAAGCCATTCCAGCAAGTAGGAAGGTCAGGTTTGATTGAGGTTTGCGTTAAACTGCCACTTCAATCGGGGAAGCAGTAATCACTATATCGCTTTTACTGAATTAACCTTTGTCGTTCTTATAACTGTTAAGCTGTTCATAACTGCGCTTATAATGTTCAAATTTTAAGTGCATCCTCGTCTTCTCATACATCTGTGAGGGGTGCAGGGGGGCCCGTAGTACCTTGCGGCATTTTGGGCTGTGGCTGGGTCGCGACCCGTAGCGACAGGTCGGGAGTGTGCCCTCATTTTGGGCAGGGCGATGTAGTTGGTGCGAGCCGCGCAAGGCTCGCGGTCGCTGCGGCGGGCAGCAAGCGGGTCTGGTCGGCTTCTTGAGCCAGTTACCGATTTTCCCCGGGGTCAAGTTTCACAGCACATTGTACCCTCAAAGCCAAGGCCAAACCCCCCCATAGCATGCCGCTGAACTCGATCTTGAGCTTTTTGTTTCCATCTGCTGCCTGCCACTTTTCAGATGTCGTTGCCCCACCTAAATAGCTGGCACCCTAGACTACATTTCTCAACACGCGTCACCACTTCAGATTACATTTACCCCAACAGTTGCCGGTTTGAAACAGTTCTTACCGGACCACTGCCAGTTCAGTCTGCTAAAACATTCAGCTATAGCAATACCTTTGGATCTCTGTCAGATGACCTCTTCTCGGATCCGACCCTTCAGATGGACTGAACATAGCATAGCCTTCTCCATAGCAGCTAGCTAGCTAAGCAACCTTAAATTGGTGTACTAATCGCATTGTGCTGTGTTCACGTCTCGGCACCGTATGTCATAACAGGTACAGTTCGTTTTAAGGTTTTGCGATATCGATGACGAAAAGAATTGATGAAGAAAAAAAAAAGTCATCTAACGTGGTCGTGGGCGCATGGGGCACTTATATCTGTCATCATGTCATGATTGTCGGTGGGACAGGTTAAACTGCCATTCCAATGTCAGGACGCAGTTGTCACTATATGCTGCTTTTACTGAATTAGAAAGAATGAGAGAAAAGTAAGACAACACATTTATTACAGTTAAAAGAATACACCATTTCAAGGATACTTGTAACGGTGTATTCCTATACTAAAAATAAGTTGAACAAATGTATTTTCGCGCATCACTACAGAACAACTGCTATTTGGTTAATTATATTTTTTGTGTTTGTAATTTTTAGGATAAGGTTTTGATCTAAGAGAATGTACAACAAATTTCAAGGAAAAGTGAAGATTTTAGGTTTGAAAATCTCCATATAAGAAGTGAGTGAGACAAAAGGTACAAGGGAGATCTTCAAATCATGATGCATCCATAGAGTAAAGGGAAGTTTAGACCTCAACTTCCTCCTTAGTACACCGTGTGAAGCGCGGGCAGGCAGCTAATATATTCAGTGGTGCTGCCATGTCCATCGCAAACGGTCACCACGCAGCATAATGCTGTGACATAGGGGTAACATTGCAGCGCTGGTCTACCGTGCGACCCAAGGTACTCAAGTAAGAACAACAACAACAAGAGATGACGTATCTGCATTCTGCATGACTAAAAAAATAAATGTATATAAAATATAAGGACATTCTTCATCATCGTCCGTATTGTGTATATAATTTTACGTCTTCCTCTTTAAAGCGGGAGGCAGGTACTATTTACGGCCAGGGTCAAAGTAAAAACTTGTTTGTCTTCTTATAAGATCGTTTGCGTGTGGAGCACTTCTAGAGCTGTCATTTTATCATGACTGGCGGAGAAAAGGTTAAACTGTAATTTTAATGTTGGCAAGACGTAAATAATCACTTTATGTTGCTTTTACTGGATTAACCTTTGTCATTTCATTACTGTTAATTTCCGTAACGGTTGTAGATTACTTTTTTGTTGGCTGCGGTGTGATAAGTAGACATTCTTTAGTGGTGTTTTCTACTCTGTGGTTATTGACTATTATTACTTAATAGATATTATTACTTGATGTGGTTGAGCAAAAAACTGTGCTGTAATTTATTTTGCTTAGTTTTTTTTGTATTGTTTTGCGAATTCCGAGGCTTAATAACTTAAAATTTTAAACTAAAAAGAAAAGGGTCTGTATATAATATACCGTATGACACCGTTTCTCACAGTTGAAATAATTCTTACATTATGATAACTGATAACTTGATAAGGTTGTGCTACGTTGGTAATTACTCTCGAGGCTATCTTGCAGCCCGAGACGAAGTCGAGGGCTGTATAAATCCGAGAGTGTAATGACCAACGGACACACGAGTTTAATACGTTTTTCAACATACTTGCGAGGAAAAACGCATAAAAAAGAAGTACCTTAATTTTTCAAGTATATAAAATTTCGTCAAGGTTATACCGGGGTAAACAATCCTGAGGTCCGTCACCAGTACCTCAAATGTACCTACATAAATATATTTTAAATTTCAATGCAGCAATGCATTGCTTTGCTTATACACTGTATGGTCATTTTTAGAAAATTATCACAGCACCACAAAACAGAGCTTAATAGCGTATAAATATGAAGCTCTCCTTCTTTTTTATGCTCTCCAGTTCCTTCGAGACCATGGTCGTAACGCGACGTCCGAAACGTCTAAGAATTACCAACGAAACGTAATTAAATAAATCATATTTATTCGCAATTAAGCCCCGTTTTGTTGTATTGTGAATTATCACAACACAACAAAACGATCTTCACTCATTAGAGTGAAGATCGTGTAAGTTTAAATCAATATTTTTAGAAAATAGAAAGTAATATGAAATATTTGTAAATATGTCAAATCAAATCAAAATGGCGCGCTGCGGCCGGTGCAGTGACTAAGCGCGTAAGAGCTACCACCATCACGCAAAGGCTAACTCGCCAATCAGCCAAACAATAATAACAGACTGAAAAATTACTTCAATTTAATATAAATAAATGTAATATTGTTCAGATAAATAAATTATGTATTAAAATTGATTATTGTATGATGTCAGATTCAAAAGAAGCAGTTACTGTAGTTTTTAGGGAATCTTTGAAGATGATGACTTAAAAAAAACTGTAATGAAAAGGCACTAGTGCGATTATGTTATGTAGTGGATTACAGTTATAAAAACGGTATGATAAGAGCGAGAGTATAGTATTGTAATAAACATAATCTAACTTATTATTATTTAATACACGTTCAAGGTAGGTGCAGGTGCTATTGCATTGTGTGGGTATAATTTATACCCACACAATGCAATAGACCCAGATACAGGTAATATTTTAATTGGTTGTTTTAATTTTATAAAATTGGTGTATTTTTATCCCCCGACATGAAAGAGGGGTGTTTTATATTTGACTTGTGTATCTGTGTATATCTGTGTCTATTTTTTAAACGGGTGGACCGATTTTGATTTAGTTTCTTGTATTTGAAAGGTGACTTTACCTAGAGTATTCTGGTTCATAGCTACAAATAGTTCAAGAAAATCGATTCGGCTTAAAAACTATCACTTTCTTTCTAGATTTGTAGCGATTTTTTATTGGTTCACTAGATACTGGTATAAATATCAGTTAGGGAAATCACCTCCACACAAGGTTATGTTAATCTTACATTGTAACTATCGGAGATAGAAAAAAAATACGAAACTCAGTAAGATTTCTTTTACAACTTAAGTTGACTGCCTACATCGTGAGTTAAGAACAATTATTCGATTACTTAATTACTGCTTATAAATACGTTAAAAACCTAACTGACAGTATTTACAGTTGACATGATAATGGTATAATCCCATCAAATTATACTTATGTCCTTAACTGTCAAGTGTTAAAGGGAGAAAAAAATATGATTATTTGTAAAAAATAAGGTCAACCGGATGAGTATGCAATGCACAGGTGCACCTGTGCATTACAGACTCATCACTCAACTTGTCCAGTGAAATGATAAAACGAGTTGACTTTGCGAGTTCGTTTTATCAAATCACTGGCGTGTTTCAGGGATTTATCAAATCACTAAACAAATCTGGTGAAATGTCAAAACGAGTTGCCTTTTTTGGCTTATTTCGTCATTTCACTAAACTGATCCAGGGATTTAATCAAATAACTGACTTTTTCTAGAAAAATGATAAAATTGATTCGCCATTTTAACATCCTGCGTGATTTGGTCATATCCCTTAGGAATCTGATCAAATCTCTGTTTCGGCTATTTCCCTGCGACATATGTCTGTCTATGTCAGTAACCGATGTAAAATGACCCCACACCGCGTTTATTTCGATAAGGAGTAGGGCTCCACTAACACTGGATTTTTATAGATACGGCCGTTTTAAGCGTATAATTTGAACGGAACCTTCGGTTCGCGAGTCCAACTCGTACTTGGCCAGTTATTTTCTATTTTCATCAAAGATCCTACTATTCTTTGGCACTTTGTCTGCGTGGCAAATACATTTTGCTTCTCATTCGGAGACCATGCATTTTCTAGGATAAAAAGTAGTATTTAGCTCTCATCTCACTGTTCTGCTTTGTAATAAAATTAAGCGAAAAAAGGAAATACAAACAAGCCTATAAGCAAACAATCGCGATTTTGGATTTTTGTATGAGTAGGTACTCGCAGAACTAAGACGAAAGCTTTACATTTCTAACTACTATAACATATTTGTACATACCGTTACGTCTCCCAAACACAAACCACTGATATTAAGTTCTAGAAGCAATCGAGTTGTTATGATTGTGCGTCCACTGACTCGGATGATGACTGCCCGCAGCTAGTGCAATCCGTCAGTTATACAACGAAACTTGCTTCAAACTGGTTGAACAAATAAAACAACTATGACAACGCAAGAACAACAGATCAACGAAATAAAATAGTAAAAACAGAACTGAGGAGTTAATTGATTTTAGCGACGATTAAAAGTATTGGTAAATAAAATTATATGAAGTATTTTAAAATGTCTGAGGTAGTATTTTCACACAGTCCCGAAGGGCAAAATACGATGGAATCTTCCCGATGTTATTAATACTTGTAAATATAAGAAAAATGCCCGCACTTAAAGACGTCAAAATAAGACATACTAGGTATATGACACGACAAAGAATATCGAATGCGTGGTATGCCAGTTTCATTTCATTAAATTGTCGTAAGGACCTCTACCGCTTCTACGAGTTGTCTTCAGATTCATGCACGCCCCTTAAAGGTCCCGTTAAAGGTACAGGATGTCATTGTCTCGTAAGCGTGAAAGATATACAATGGGGAACATACATGAAATGTTTTCATCGCTTTCCTTAACAAAATATCAAAATACCGTAAAAACTATTCCAAAAAGTGAAATTAAAATTAAAATCGGCCAAGAAATACGCATTTTAAACTACTAATTAAACAGCGATTTGACAGAGAGGTCCGACATGTACTGTTACGTCACAGTCCACTACGGTCATACAAACTCCATATTAAAGTCTGTTTTGCTAGAAAGAGATAAAATTAAATGTTTGATAGCTTATATATTGATTATTTTTATAGTTATTCGAAAAAATATTGTTTGTTACATGAATGAGTTTTTAATAAAGCGATAAGAAAAAAATATGCATCTTCCCTAATAGGGAATTTGTAGTCACAGGTATAAATGCGGAGTTCAAAATCTCTTTTACATAGGTGCAATATATTTTGCCGTTGAATCTAAAAATGTGGAATGCTTTGTCTTGTTCCCCAGATAAAATATAAGTTCCCAACTTGATGTGTCTTTTAGTAAACAATGTGATACGCTATCGGGTACATATTTATTATGCTTTATTACAAAATACAAGATCATACAAATGGCGTACAATCTTCCTAAGGCATTTGTTACTAGTCAACCATAGCGTCAAACAGAAAATAGTGGTTGATGGAGGATTATATACTTCATAGGATCGGGTGGTGGGAGAGAGAGGCTTTTTTATCCATTTATTACCATTTTTTGTATACATTTTATTTTCTATTGTAAACTTAAACCACCCACATGGCACTAGAGGAAGCATAAACTATCAGATTGCCATCACGTGGGTCGTTGGGCACGTACAGGTCTCTGCTGGCGCTTTTGTTTCACCCGAAAATATCATATTGTTAACCAAGGGTATTAAATAACATTTTAAAGGGTTTACATTTAGGGTGCCAGATACGACCACCGAGACGAGATAAAGATAAAACAATGCAGCAATAACGCAATTTTAAAAAGTAGGTACTGCTCGGATCTCAACGAAACTTGTCAGTTTTGTTGTTTAGACATCAGAATAATATATAGGCTATAAATTGCAAGTCTACGTGGACGAAGTGACGGGCAACAGCCAGTACAAATTTTTTTGAACGAAAAAGAGGTGGCCCTTAAGCTACTTAATTTTGTAACGTCACATGTATACCTATGTTCCTGCAAACTACACACTAACGTATTACTTTGACATTTAGCTACAATAAAGCAGATAATTTGACCTGTCAGTTAAATACTTACCTTATTCCACAAGAGAGAAAAAGTCGGGTTATACTGGTAAAAAATAAATCAGATAAGGCGAAGTCTATCTCGTTTCGATAGCTGTGGATTAGAAAATAACAAAACCTAATCACCAATGTTACTCCATTATTTTATCACCTTTATATTCGCGCCATAGTTTAGCCCGCGTGGTAGATGTAGTTTGCCCCCTTTGAGAACCGCTCATTTTCACAGAATAGAAATTTCCTAAAACCTGTGCCATTCTTCGATTATTTCTGTGGAATAAAAGAAAACATAGCTTAATTATTTTTTTGTGCTTGAATGGAATGGGTGGTTGTTTAACGATACATTTATTGCATTTACAATATGCGTGTGACTATATTTTATTTTGCAGCAAATACAATCATCGCCTTGAATTTTATTGGAGCATCGTAAAAAAGCCGTTTAAACTTATTGTATTCGAATTGCTTTGGCAGTATTTCAAAATTGCAGTCGGAACTAGCCCATAAATTTAAGAGTAGCGTCAACACCGTGACGATCGCAGGTATGTCGTAGTTTACACACCAAATAAAAATTCGTAGAACTCCTCTAGACAATCAGAAAAAAACAAAGTTCATAGACTCTAGAGGCCAAATCCTTTGGGGCCTTCGCAGCGGGAAGTCGGGTCCTTATCTTAAGTCTTGAGTAGAGAGGATGGTGGGGCGCGCGAGAGCCACAACACTGCGCGCCGTCACCGCCGCCGTACGCTTGCGCCCGCGCAACCCAATTTCAAACGAGTTCGAGTCGATTTTCAAATTTTTAAAATGCATTCGTTTACAGTGCTGAGGTGAATCTGTGAAACGCATCGGTGATTGCGATTGTGCTATTGGAACGCATATTTTGTGAAGGATTTATTTTTCGATTGGAGCGACCCTTTCAACATTTAAGGTAACTTTTTTTATATTTAGTAGGTACTCAGAAATAGTTAAATAATGATGTTTAAACTATTTTCTTAGTTATAAATATAGTGAAATAAGTAATTACCTTGCGAGTGAACGCAGGAAAAATGAAAATGTGAACGGGCAAGTTGCAGCAACGCTGACAAGTTGTTGCACATTGCAATTTCGTTTGAGGGTAATTACAACATACGTCCATTGGCCGACACTTTCACGACGTTACATAGAAAAAGGTATCTAGAACGATATCTATACTTTAAATCGGGTTATGTTGACCCTAATGGAAAATCAGTGTTTTCACTTAACATAAGACCTTGTTCGCAAGGAGAGCGGAATTAAAATAAAAAGGTTTCTAGATGTGAAGCATTGAAGTTGGATAACCTTTTTTTTACATTTTTGTCTTGTCATTTTCTGATGTATAGGCTACTAAATTATAATAATGATACAAGGATAATTTTCCGGCGAGTAAAGCTAAATTGGTTTAGGATAAAAACGTAGACTACAAAAAGAGCCCGGAAATTACTAGCCGCTTCGGTAGTGTGTCCGTCATTACTAAAGCAGTCGATGACTTGGAAAGTCTGTGATCCTCGTTATTACGAGTAAAATTAGTATACTTTAACTTCATGCTAGAAGATGCCCGCCACTTCGTCATCAGAAGAGAAAAAAATCATAATTTTCGAGGGAAATAGTCCGGTGATACTCGCAAAAATGGATTAGATAAGGACAAAATTTATCTCGTTTAGATAGCTGTGGTTTAGAAAATAAAAAGAACTAATCACAAATGTTATTGAAATATTTTACCACCCTTATATATATTTTATAACTAGAAGATGCTTGCAACTTCGTCAGAAAAAAAACGTAACCCTCTTTTACTTCGGCTCGACGAGTAAAAAGTATCCTATTACCATTTGTGGATGCCCATCTACTAGTGTACCAAAAATAGTTGGAATCCGTTAATCCGTTTTGCCGTGATTAAGCAACGACAAATTCAATCTTACAAAAAGTATTTTTTTTTAATTCAGTGACGTTCCAATAGTACGTACAAATCACTTTTAAATATTTCCAATGTACAGACATTACATTTTTACAACTTATTAGTAGTATAGATATTGTTTGCTCACATGTGTTTTTATTAACAATTGTTATTTACGTGTTTATAAAACCGTTTATAAATAAAATAACGTTTGATCCATTATTTATTTAAGAATTCTAACGGTTTTCTTGAAATCATATTGCCATGGCCTTTATTTTATAAATAGGACCTTGTTAAATATCGTTAAAGGTAAACTCTATTGAGTAGGGTAAATGTCCCAGTGCTCGACACTGTCCGATTAGTAGCCATCTTTAACCTAAACTCGTATAGCGGTGACCAGCAGAGTGCCAATTTTTGGAATAAAGATGTCACTGTTCTTGGCTCGTGATATTTTTAAAAACTTATAGAATATCCAACTATAGGGTTAGGATCCCATCTCAGCTCCAAGCACTTTCTCGTCAGCCATTAAGAACGTTTTCGTATTTTTGGTAGAAAAAAAATATCAGAAGCGGATTTTCGACGTTGTATTACTAAAAAACAGAATACTTAAAATTATTATTTATTTGCATAAGTCAGTTCCTATTTTGTAATTAGCTGCCTTAAATTGAAGTAGCAGTGAAAATTTTAACAAAACTTACCCGACAGTTGTTTTCTGAAGAGCGCCAGAAATCATAAGTTTGAGCTGTCGATTTTTATGATTATGTACTTTTAAACGCCTAGTTGTTTAAATGTGTATGCACAATTAAAATATGTAGGATATACATATATTTTACACTATGGACTCAAATTTTCGTTATTGTGTATATATAGGTATAAATCGTTATCTATATAAATCGTTTTTATGATACCATACTTTTTAACAAAACCTCACTGAAAACACCAGGCTATTGATTCTACTAAAGAAAATAATCGCTACTATATTTGTATGCTATGTTCAGTTTTTCATTGCATTACTTCCCTTCCAAAGTAGCGTAAGTGGTAGTTGGATGATTCGGTAGTCGTTAGAAAACGGAAAAATACACGGTGGCACAAAAAAACTTTTTTCTCCTAGTAGAGTTAATAATACTCGTGAATGCTATGTAGGAACTACCAAAGATTATCAACTCGAAACAAAAAGAAAGCTTTATCTGAAAACGTCCAGATACGACAGCGATTACGGTATTTTGTTATCCTCTTGGATTACTCTCATCTGGCTAAACTTTTTTGTCATAATCATCGTTTGTCATAATTCATCATTTGGCATAATGCATTTTTTTCAAAACGTAACTATTCAGGATTGTAATAAAACAAACCTAACCTAACCTAATGCATTTAACAGGATGACGGCTTAAAAAGCCCTGAAAATTGTACAGTTGAGAAAAAAAATGCATTATGCCAAATGATGAATTATGCCAAATGATGATTATGACAAAAAAGTTTATGCCAGGTGAGCATCATCGGAATAGGTAGAGTTAATATACCTAAAGTTTGCCTAAAAATATAATATAGAGTGGTTGCAACCGACTAAACTCCACCCACCTACCTGTATAATGACGCTGCTACGTCCCTTTGAGAAGCAATGAGTGCGAAAACACAAATTGTTTAGTCTATTCCAAGCTACTTACTATACTCGTATACTTCATACTTTAGGATTTACTACAAACTAACATAAAATATCGCGTAGGTACTGTGAGTATAATATGTAAATTTAACATTACTAGTACCAGAATAATACTGGAAATCCGGGTTACCAGGTTGAAACCACTCCATATTATGTTCTTTGGTGATTTTTAGGTATATTAGCTCTACCTATTCCGATCGCTGCAAATGAGGGAAACTTTATCCTCCTCACCAAAAACTAAAAGATAGATCCGTATCGTAAGAAAATTGATCCTGCATCCTATACTAAACTTCAATTGTTAAATGTACTATTTAGTTTAGTACGGCTATAAAGCAGCTAGTAACTAATGGTCTGGGTTTAACGACCGGCCCTAAAATTATCTAATATACATAATGCAGCTCAATGAAGACATAGCATCTGTCAAGAGCCCTTGTTCTACGGCGTATCCTGCCTTTAATACGGTAATAATATATGGGTTACATCTACGTTCTCACATACAGAAATAGAAGGCAGTTTTTTTAGAATCATGTTAAGGATAATCTTACACGAATCGACCTAGACCCAAACAAAGCAAAGCTCGTACTCGACGATATACATACTTATCAGAGATGGACACCAATTTAAATTATATGGAATCAGTTTATAAAGCCTGTTCCCACCGGGTTGTCCAAGGAAAGGTTTATACTCATAACCAACATTTTCTATAACCTCGTGCCGCGCAGAGTGATTATTGCATTTAGAATTTCGAAACTTCTTGAATTTTATGAGAGTTCATAAATCGATTTTAGTTTGTACATTTAATTGTACACGGGGCGGCACGATATGAGTAAATTAATGTGCTTCAGCTTTCCTTGTAATTTTCCTGACGCCACGTAATTTTCCGTTCGCGGAGGAGAAAAAGTCTTAACCCCTCCTTTTTCAGCGTAGTCGGGTAAATAGTATCCTATAACCATTCCGGAGATCATAGTTGAAATCCGCTTAGCCGATTTGGCGTGATGAAGGAAGCCACTAAAACATAGGTGTACAAACATACAAAAAAATCCAAAAAATACAAATACAAGAAAATATCTTTAATGTACAGACATTTCATTTTTACAACTTCATAATAGTATACCTAAAGTCGTTCGCGGAGGAGAAAAGACATAACCCCTTTTTTTTTCGTCAGCGTATTCGGGTAAAAAGTATCACATCACCATCTGTGAATACCGAGCTACTCGTGTACCAAAAATAGTTTAAATCCGTTTAGCCGATTTGGCGTGATGCAACAAACATTAAAAAAAAACAAAACAAAAACATTTTTTTTTATATCTTTAATGTACAGATATTTCATTTTTACAACTTTAAGTAGTATAGATTATGTTTTATTAAATTATTCTTGAAGAATTACCAACGAAAGGTAATAAATGATATTTATACGCGATTATGCCCGTTTGTTGTGGGTTGTGGGTTTGGGCGTGCATTTGTGCCCGACTAACAACCACCAACCACGATCATCAGTCATGATGGAGACGACCAAGAAGTTGTGTTGTGATAAAAGTAAGTTGTGTTTTGAACTATCTTGGTGCCAAGTTTCACCGAAATCCGTTAGACGGTTAACGCGTTATTGAGTACAAACATCCTCGCAAATTTTCAATCCATACTAAAATTATAAATGCGAAAGTGTGTCTGTCAGTCTGCCTGTCTGTTACCTCTTCACGCTTAAACCGCTGAACTAATTGGGATAAAATTTAATACGGAGATAGTTTGAGTCTCGGAGAATGACATAGGCTACTTTTTATAACGGAAAAATACTTTTAACAGCGATAAAGAATTTAAGGCGGACGAAGTCGCGGGCAGAAGCTAGTACTATTATATGTTTATATGATACTTGATGATGCTGCTAACTTATTCCAAATATATTCTATGGGCCTAGGTTAGAACTCACACGTTTCAATAAATACATACAATATAACATTCCATTATTTTACACTCTTTTGTAAAGTAAATAAAGATCAACATTTCTATTGAGTACCACATAAAAGTTTTCTATACGTACTAATTTTTATGATGTGTCGCTGTGTCGTGTACCAAATTTGATGGAAAACGAAGTATGTAATTTGAAATTTTGATCATGACATACTCCATTATACTACAACTTTTTTTTTGTTGATATATCGGTATTTAAAATTGGTAGGTAAGTATTCTAAAAATACCTTTTTAATTTGTTTTTGAATCAAAATACAAAGTAAATGCAAGTAACTTTGAAGTTTCCTAATTTTTTTTTTTTTTCATGTTATTTTGGTATTATAGCAAAAGATAACATGAATCAACTTCCCTATACATATCTTAATATTGTCAGAATCCATGTCGGGAACGAAAAAAAAAGCATACAGTTTTTTTGTAAATAAGTGTATTAAGTGTATACAAATTTGTTTTTTGTTTTTGATTAGTAGTTTTTTTGTTTCTATAGTATTCGTTTTGTAAGAAGCTGTTAAGATTTATGTTTAGGCCTGCTGGAGCTGACAAGTTCATTTCTATTGACCGAAGCTCCTCAAACAAAGATAAAAAAAACCTTCAATAACATAATACCTAGTTAAATACTTACTTTAATTTGTCCAGTTGACATCCACAAAGCAAGGGTAAGCCGAGTATAATGTTTGAATAGTTTTAAAAAGGATATCCTACTTCCTTCATTGTTCTATTCTGAGTACGTTTTTTTATCTTTTTGCTTACATTTATCATCTTAGCGTGAAGGAAAACTTAAGGTGAAGTACCACTTTGGAAATTGAAGGCGATATTATTTGTCGCATTTTGAATCAATGATTCCACTAATTTTGTTATTACATAGGTACATTAAACGGGTTTACTCGCGAGACTAACTACGGATTCCCGTGGCTTCCCTCGCAAATGAAAAATATTGACTTAAGGAACTCTGCGATTACCGTGAATAAAATATAGCCTGTGTGAAAAAGAAACAAAAAACTTGTAACAATTCACTATGTTACAAAATAACAAAGAAACAAACAATATCGCCTCTACTTTTAAAATACTCTTATCTCATTTTGGTCGAACAAAAAATGTAATACATAATTCTATATGACGCTAGTATACATTTACTGCATTTTTCCCGAGATAGGTTTCAGATACAAGGTTTTTCAAAGTAGTGACGATATGTATTTATAGTATATACATATCTTACAATATAGATAGGTATCGTTTTTAACCCCCGACAAAAAGAGGGGTGTTATCAGTGAACGAAAAAAACATAGAACGCGAGCTTCATACAAAATTGCAGTACAAAACGGGGTAAATATTCTAAATGCGCATGCGCGTTGTATGACAAATAAGAGTTGGCCAAAATATCAGTCTACTTTCTATTACCCAAAACAAATAATTGTGATTGGGCAATTTTATAATAACTGGCTGTGATTGGCTTCTAGCGCTGACGTTTTATAGTATCAACATGACGGCGACTATGAAAACGCATACGTAGTAGATGGTCACATGCAATAAAGTGTAATTTCGTAAGCAGAATTGTCGTATTATTTAAATTGAATTTTCAGTTTTATTTTATATTTAAATAATCATAGAATAACATTACGCCAATCAAACTAGTCTCCAATTAAGATGTCGCATACTTATACTGTGAATACTAGACGACCATACGAGTATGCATATATTATAGCTTGCTAAATACTTAAATACAAACAGACAATCCGCCACTAGAGTCTGGCAAATGAAAGATGAGAATGAGATCAACCGCGAAATTTAAAAATGTAGCTGCAGTGTGCCTGTATGAACTAGATATAAACAAATTTAAATGCTTTTCTCAGTAACTATTAACTTAATAAATAATGACAAAAGCAATGATTTTGTGTAGCAATCATAACTTTTGTAGTACGTTAAGACAACGCAAAAATGAAGCTTGCGTACTTTTATTGTTGCCGTGTTAGTATGTTTGTATGGGTCAAATATTTGACAAAATTAAAACCACTTGCCGGTTTCTAATTGTACTAAATTTTTGCATTAATATCGATCTGATATGATGATGGAGACGGAAGGTGGGCCTAGGAACTTTGTAATAAGTTACCGCAATCCTACCGAGTTTGAGCTCTTTAGTGTGTGATAACTTTTAAATCAAATTGCACCTTTTTCGAACACTGTATATTAAATAGTTATGTGCATGAAAACATGTATCTCAACACATGATATATCAAATGTTCAATAGGTATCATAATACCTTTTAATTTACATATTAACATTTTGATGGTATAAGGTGGCTTAACACCATCCTTATAGGTACAAAATCTCTTCCGACTAAAAAAAATAAATAATTATGTTTACGGTATTTTTTACATGTGAAAAGTGATTCCATCTTTATTTTTATATTTTCTAGAATGATTAATACACTAGTTTACAGATCAATAAGCCGTATTTTTTCACTTTGGGAATTGAAATAATACGACAGTCATGCAGAGCCCCCATATGCAACCGACAGCCCGTTTGACCCAGTTTATACGCCCCGCCTGTTTCGACACAGTTTTCGTGGGGTCATTTTGCGACGCTAATTGTGCTTCTATGTTTTTTTCGTTCGCTGGGTGTTATAAGTTGAACGTGTCTGTGACTCTGTGTATCTGTGTATCTGTCTGTGGCATCGTAGCGCCCATACGGATATACCAATTTAAAAGCGTCATAGATAATTTTATCCCAAGTGTTCTTAGCTTTGTTTGGTGAAAATCAGAGCACTCGTCTCCAAGATATTCAGCTTTTAGTGGAATAAGTCGGGTGGTTGTTAAATTTTTTAATATTTTTTAGTTATTTGTACCGTAACATCGATTTTTAAAATAGTATGGTTTTAACGATACTTTACTTCACCTACTCTACACAGTTTACGATAATTACTTTTATTTCACAATATCTGGTGCAATTATCTAAATCATACCTAATCTGCCCCAGCTAGGATTGAAGATGCCACTCACGAAACATTCGCAATGCTCTTGCGCAGACCTGGTCGGCGTTTCTTGCGCACTACTGGCATTATTAGTAGCGCCTTGAGGGCTATTGCCAGCGAAATACCTAATAGTGTCGTACTGTGAAATTTTGCCTAGCTTCTTTCTATAATAGTATAGTATAGACTATAGGTTATCCATGTATACAATGCCTTGATTATTTAACCACTGGAAACCCTCTGCCAAAGTATATCCATACTAATATTATAAATGCGAAAGTGTGTCTGTCTGTCTGTCTGTATGTCTGTCCGTTACCTTTTCACGCTTAAACCGCTGAACCGATTTGGATGAAATTTGGTATGGAGATAGTTTGAGTCCCGCGGAAGGACATAGGCTACTTTTTATCCCGGAAAAATACGCTTATCCGCGATAAACGAATTTAAGGCGGACGAAGTCGCGGGCAGAAGCTAGTGTGTATATATATCACTAGAAAGTGCCCGCAACTCAGTAAGCGAAAGAAAAAAAAAGTATTTTTTTCCTCCGCGAACGAAGTTGCGGGTACATTCTAGTACTTTAATATCCCTAAAATTCCATCGATCAGTATGAAAACAGTGTGAAAAAATTAATCTATCCCGCGTAGAAAGCTGGTGAGATAATTACCGACCCATTAGCAATACACCACTTATGTAATTATTAGAAAACATATAATGGCATGTTTGCACTAATGGGCAATTGTTATCGGTTGATGTTATAGGTCATGTTATTTATACCTTGAAGTAAGTAAGCTTCATTAGTTCCTCAGTATTTTTTAGATTTAGATATGTTAAGATATGACGTTAACTTTTGTTAACACGTTTTAAATAAAACAACAAGAAACGAATTTTATCGCATATACGCATTATGAAACTTTACAAATAATATACACGATATCATTCGTTTAAATTATTTAATTTAATTATGTAATAAACACAGGAACCTAAGAGAAAGTTATTAATACGGATGAAAAGCTTTAAAATACCACAGGATTGTCTGGTCACGAAAGTAAGAGCATATTATTAACGGAAGTATTAATAGTTTAATTCAGATATCTATACTATTATAAAGTTGTAAAAATGAAATGTCTGTACATTACAGATATTAAAAATATATATTATGACGGACTATTTGGGGGTCACTGAATGGATTTTTTTAATATATACGTATAATGTATAATGTGTATGTATTGTTTCATTACGCTCAATCGGTTAAACAAGTTTTTAACAATTTTTAGTACACGGGTCGCTGGGTATCCAATCAGGTGGTTATAGGATTATTTTTACCCGAATACAGAAAAGAAACAAAAGAAGGGTTGTGGATTTTTTCCTCCTCGAAAAAGTTGCGGAAACCATGAATGTGAATCAAATTTTAGACCCACACAAATGCGCACTACTTTTTTTCGTTGTACAATAACGCCTTTAAATAAAGGTATGGTGTAGGTCGCTAAAACGTTGAATGTCACATTTGTCAAACCCAAGAACAATCTGTTAACGTATGTAAAAAGAAAAATATCATACTAGATGCCTGAGGCCAACGAAGTTCCATCTCAAGTTTAAGAGGGTTTATACCCGCTTAACTGGCAACGTCGCATATTTTTTGGTTTTTCCTGACTATTTCGAGAAATATGAATGTAACTCGAACATGCTTTCAATACATTCATTACGTATTCGGTAGTTAAGTTGGCACAATTCAAAATTTCATATGCTTGCCTTAACTAAGGCTCTAAAATTGAATTTATGTCTATCTTGTTTTGTAATTAAATAAAGGCAAAAGCGGATGATAGGTGAATTAAACGCAACATGAACCCTAAAGATTTAGGGTATGAATTGAACATACCTCCAAGTTTCATTCATGTACCTCAAAATAATGAAGCAAAATGAAAAAATATGCGACGTTACCAGTTAAGCAGGTATAAACACTCTTAATAGTAGACATCCTTTCAAAAAATCAAAAAAGTGATTCGTCTTATAAATTACTCTCTTTCTGATTGTAGGATAGGTATTTTACTACAAAACTATCATTCAAATCAAATCAAATCAAATCAAAGTATTCTTTATTCAAGTAGGCCTAGTTACAAGCACTTTCGAAATGTCAGTTACATGAGAGTGAAGTGTTTTCTGGGAGACATACAATATGAAACTAAATATATGATTAGTTTATTTGGTAAAATAAATAAATTTAATATGTTTATTTTAAACACATTAAATTTAATACCAAGAGACATTAACCCTTCTTTTGACGCAGTCGGCTAACAAACTGAATGTGTCACGTCACGGTTGATCGCGCGGCAGATTTTAATTACTTTATAAACTATCGAGACTCCTCATTCTTAGCTAATGTTGACACCAATCCAATAGCGAATATTATCTAATTAGGTGCCGGTAGCAATTGAATTTGATTGCTGTCGCTATTAACATTAAATATTCAATGACTCTAGAAGAAAACTTAAGAAGGTGCCGCAACTTCTTACGCAGAGGAGGTAAAACAATCCTCTATTTTTATGCATCGTTATTGGATAAAAAGTATTTTCGGATGTTTCGCTATCCTTGCTCCAAAATTGGCTAAGATTCTTTCAGCCGTTTTGACGTGATGGCGCAGCAAAGATATTACGACCGAAAGTTGGCGCTGTTTATTCGGAGATCGCGCAATATATATTTTTCTAGTATTTTATAATGGCGCACCATGAAAAATACCATCTGTTTTTAATTTAAAAAAATATTTGCTTCCTTAGACATGGCCATTTCTAAAAATTTGCCGCCCTGGACACTAACCCCTAATGTTCCTATGCTAATACTTAGATGATCATAACCCTCTTTCTTCTTTTGCGTAATTGTGTAACAAGTATACCATCCTTTAATGTTTAACTATAATATTGTATTTTGTAATGTTTGTCCGTCCGGCCCTTTTTAACGTGACGAGACCGCAAAGTCACATACACCTATCGTAACAGAATTAGTAATACTGTCTTTTCCTATCTAGTACGAAGCGAGAGAGCCAAGTGATAATATGTCACGCGACAAGGTAGTCTCGGCGAGTATGCTAGCAAGGCTGGGCGTAATTTAAGTCGCTAGACATTTAAACGCGCGACGCGAATATACTTCATTTGTCATGCTTTTAGGCATGGTACTTAAATAGGTACTAGGTATTTAAAGTGTGCAAAATATTGAGTCTGCTAAAATACTTACGTATATTTAAGAATTACTACGTGACAGTCACGACCACTCTGGCTTAAATGCATAGAAAACATCCAAGACCTAGGAACAAATAATCGTGATCATCGCACTAATACTTACCCTTACCCGGATTCGAAATACCTAACTTATTATTTTACTAGAATATGCCCGCAACTTCGTTCTTGGAGGAAAGTCATAACCTCTCGTTTTTTCTTCAGCATAGTCGGGTATACTACTATACCTTCTGTGGATACCCAGCTACCATTGTACCAAAAATAGTTGAAATCCGTTTACCTGTTTTGGCGTTATGAAGCCAGAACGAGACATAAAAGCAATACAAAAAATAAAAATGTTTTTCACTTCAGTGACATTTCATTTTTAATAGTAATACGCAACTTTATAATAGTACTTATAGATAAAATCACTTGTATGTAAACTATAACCAAAGATGATGCCGTAACTAATAGGGAATATGCATGATTTTTTATTTTTGCTTTATTAAAAGCTCATTCATGTAACAAACAGTAGAAAAAAAATATTTTTCGAATAACTTTAAAAATAACCAAGACATAAGCCATCAAACATTTCATTCTATCCCTTTCTAGCAAAACGGAATTTAATATGGAGGTTATATGGCCGGCGTAGACTATGACGTAACAGTAGATGTCGGACCTCTCTGTCAAATCGCCGCCGTCTAATTAGAAGTTTAAAAGGCCTATATCATGCGTATTTCTCGGCCGATTTTAATTTAGATTTCACTTTTTGAAACCGTTTTTACGGTATTTTCATATTTTGTTAAGAAAAGCGTGAAAAAAATCATGTATATACCCTATTATTGTGCATTTCTTAGCTAACCGCTTGTCGGCTATAATTCAACAAACGTATATCTTCACATTCTAAATTTAATGATGGATTACTAATCGTTGAGTAAGTTAACTAAATAAATTATAGAATTGTAGTTATATTTACGAGTACGTAAATATTGTATTAAATATTGTGCAAAGTTCATATTCTTCATTATGATTAAATAACTGGAATGACTAATTATAGTTAGTGTAAATATTGATTTATAATTGAAACACGAGTAATAGAGTCTTTGTTTTATATGTTGATAAATGCCACACAACTTAGCAATCGATGATATCATTATAACCTATTTCTTTAGTAGTGCTGCTTAAGTAGGTGCTGATATCAACATCCATTATACTCGGTTTATAATTAAACTTCGTTGTTAATTAGTTTATTTTGGCAACACAGCATATACCTACATACATTAAATACTTACATTTGAAAAACTTAACCATTTTTCTGATGCAGTCGGGTAAAAAGCTTTTAATCTCACCTGATGGACAGTAAAATCATCTCGACATGAAAAAGTTCAACTTATACATCGGGAAAATCTTTGCTAGAAGAGTTTTCCACTCGTTGCTCATAAGTTTTGTAGGAGTTATGAAAAACAGGTTTCGACGAGAAAAATATTTAAAAGAGTAAGGTTACGCAATATCTATGCAAAGTGTAGAATAATTTCAATGATGGTGGCGTTCATCCAAATATTAAATATATTAGGTGATAAAAGGCAATTTAAGTTCGTGACCTCTGTGAATTTGACACACTCTAAATGTCGTCAAGTTACATCTACAGAATACTATGGAGTGCTAGTTTTGACATTATAATATAACTCATACCTACATCATGCAAATCATTGGTTAGGTAACAAACCACTTTTACTTTATAGAAAAAAAAGTAATCTCATATTACTTTCGCGTATACTGCGTCAACTTTTTGCTCCACCGTACTATAATAAGATTGCTGATATTATCCACGCGATCTAATCCCTACTAACAAAATGAACACCCGTCCAATTGGTTACAGCGTGAAGGCTTGATTGGATAACCAAAGTTTCACTTTTATAATGTTACATAGGATGATTTTGCGATATTTATTTTGGGAATACAATGTTATTACTATTATCTCCATCATTACTCTTAGATAAGAAAATCATTCTTGTCACAAGCTTTTCTTTCCAACTACTTTTCTGAACATCCATCAAACTACACACCGAGATGATTCTTAAGTAAGAGCGCCATATCTCAAAAACTACTTATGCTATCTATTTGTAATTTGGAATATGGTCTGTCTTACTTTTTTTTAATCACTAAAAATCATTTTTGATAACCCGGTTTGGTTACATTTGCCCTCAATTGTACGTGACGCCATAGATACCAGAGGCAAACTTAACTAAAACGCCAAGTTAAGTCGGAATAAGTGAAAGTTTGTACGGAACCCTCGGGGCGCGAGTTAGACTCGCACTTGACCGGTTTTTTTTAGTACAGAGCTTCTATAACTGATAACATCTTCCGACTGCATCATCAGACCAGCTGACGTGACCGAAGTTACGTGCTCTCGTCACAGAATGTTCTTTACAAATTAAGGACAATTAAGGATTAATAGAGTATAGGTTTTCCAAATTTTAGCACAATTGGTCCCCGAGAAGCAGTTTAATTTTTCTTGCAAGATTTGTAAACATACTTAAACAAAAGTGAAGTTACATAAAAGATTGTAAAACATATGAACGTATTGAATTAAAAGATAAATTATATCTACAAAAACTAATTACTTCAAGCAAAGACCCAAATCTATGACACCTTAAAAAAAATTGCTATGCCAGCAATGTTAAAACTTATCTAAACGGTTTCATAACAAAAGGTACCATACATTTCGTGGGTCATTCAATGGTATTATTAGATATCAATGTTTAAAAATGAATTTTCTCACCCAACTTTAAAGGCTCATTAAACAAGCTACACGTAAGGTATGCAACTCAAAACTGTTTTTTTTAGGAATTATATCATAGAAACTGCCATTTCGAATTAAAACTTTATTTTTATTTGAGTACAGTCAACATTCCTATTGACGACGAAGCCGCTCAAATGTGGACTACTAAATATAGATGCCGGCTACTATACTGTTGACACATCGGCAACGACCTACATTAAAAGTATTTTATTACCTTATATGACCATTGCATATCTTTCCACTTTCGTTTTCTAATATGTTTGCCATTGACCTTCTCTGACTTCAATACGTAAAACCTGATTTTGCACTTTGATGATCAGTGCGAGATCATATAGTATTATTTGCTACAAGTAGGAAATGTATGAACTCGCAGATTTTTTGTCACTCATCAAAGTATGAATCACCCGTGAAATACAAATTCAGAGCAGCCATTAGCTTAAGGCATCAAAACCCATTCATTATTTCCTAAGCAAAAATACCATAAAGACTCCGGTTTATGTAATTTGCCGTCATGTTAAGATTCCAGGCTGTTATATAAGCGGTATGGCAAGCTTCGGCCAAAGCGATGCATACGATGAATAGCTAAAAGCGCAAATTGCTAAGCATAATCGGTTCTAGAGATTGCAAATGACTTGCTAATCAAATATTTTATCCTTGAAAATCACTGCGACACTAACTTTACCATTGATTTGGTAAAATTGAGGAACCGTACTATCCAACTCTTAATGCGAAAGTGTGCATTAGGTACTCAATAATAAATAGGCTTAAGTCCTAAAAAATATAATTAGTTCGTCAATAAGATTATCAGTAAATATTGGACACGTATTTTTTCTTTTGACAATTAAACAAAAAAAAAATATGAACATACAGCACGTTAAAGTTCCTCATGACGTCACGCCGTGCGGCCGGTTTTCTTTTCTGATTTACTGAACGGTCTTAGCCCGATGCCCTGTGTAGTGGTCGTTTGTCATCAACAAGGTTCAGGCTGAAAATCAGCGTTGCGACCTCCCGGCTGTGGTACATGCTAAGCTTGAAACTTTTTGCTTGCATACTGTCGCAATTATTTAACACCTTTTATTTGGTTTTATGTATGTGTGGATGCAAATAAATTATTTCTTTTCTTCTTTATTGTCTTGAAGGTTATAAATGAAAAGTGAAAACGACATTGTTATTTGTTTTGGAAAGAAAAAAATTTAACTGTGTAAATACCAAGCGGTTCAAGCAATTGTAATTGTCGTAAACTGTATACCTGCTAATCATATAAAGACGTCTACCTGCTTTAAAATAAAAAAAGTCAATCGGCAAAAGGTGCATCTTACAGCTGAGCGGCAAGTGCAAAGAAGTTACGCCTAAGTTCGAAATTCAAAGTTCGTATAGTGCCGTACCCTTCGCTCTCGTATTAAACATTATATGGGGTAGCGGGACGAGGAAATACGAATGCCGAATTTCGAACTACGGAGGCCTCTCCCACTCAGGTTCTTATTTATAGCCTATTGTGGATTGCACATACCTGTTCGAAATATGAAAGTCATTGAACAGGTAGGGTCAGATAGTAAGAGCAAAGATTATTTTAAAATACCACGAGCCTTGGCCTTTCATCAAAATATAATTTCCTCCGTCGTCTTTGCTTAAAAAAATCTTTATTATTATTATTATTATAAATGCAGTAAATGGATAACTAGCAACATTGAGCTAAATGAGATAAAAGATTTCTTTTTTCAGATCAGTTAGAAAGAAAGAATATTTAATCAGTTTATCCCTTGATGAACTTATCTGCGTATATAAGAAATCGTCCAAAATGACATGCATTTAATTTCAATTGCTTAGGATGTCGATTGTTGTTGAAGTTTTTGTTAACATTTAAAAGCAGACACCTGCAGTTCCTAAAATACTTACAAAGTTAAAAGTTAGGATAAGTCCAGAGTTACATAACTCTGGACTTAACCTAACTTTTAACCAAGTAAATCTTACACATAACAATACAGGTGGGCGAAGAAAGTGTCTATAAAAGTCTTTTTTTTTTCAATATAGAACTGCCAAGAAATTTTTGAGAGCGAAATGTGTATCTACCTTAAAATAATATAAAATATCACTACGAAATTGACGCTTGACCAATAACATTAAACACTAAGGATATAAACAGACGGACTGCATTCCAACTTACTTATATGATTATTGCAAGCTATCTATGCTGCCAATTCACGACGACATGCAGTTCCCATTTCCCATATGAGTTGAACTAGCAACGCCTGTCTACTCCCTAGTTATTTAAACACAACATCGTCACTATAGCTTGTATGTAGAGCTTAGGGAAAAGGCATTAAGCGCCCATTAGCGTCGTATATAGTTACTACGTCTTTCGTTTGATTAAAATGAGATATGAGTTTTTTTATTAAGTAATGACGGCATCGGCATACATATATTTTAGTCAAGTCTTCAACGCAAACTGGGCCAGCGTGGAGACTACAGCCCATCCTTTCTCATTCATGAGAGGAGGCCTGTGCCCAGCAGTGGGATGTTTATAGGCTGATGATGATGATGTCACATTTTTGTGAAAATTAGCTCAGTTTTATAGCAATAACGAAAAGCTAAAGATATCAAAAGATGGGTCTCCTTCGGAATTCCTAATGTCGTTTGTCCTAACGCATTTTTTCAGAAACGGTAAATTCTTCATGATTTTTTTTTAATTAGGTTAAGTTAGGTTTGCTTTATAACGATCCTGAAAAGTTTACAGTTTCATAAAAAAATGCGTTAGGATAAACGATACATTAGAAACGACGTTAGGTATTCCGATATAGATCCCAAAAAACGTCTGATAAACGAATACCTAATGCAAGTGACACAAACTTATGTATATGTCCTATTCACGTGCTATAAAACTTTATATACGTGTCCGTGTGTCTGATCATTTGTGTTCAGGTCACGTTTCCTTGTATAATAGTGACGTTAACTTATTAAGACGCGCGCTGCCAACTGATTGGTTTCGAAAACGGATTGGTTCGGACTCGCATCAAGGTTGTTTAAGAGCTGGTTTCGTACAGCCCTTTGTTGGACCGTTATTTTGCGATTACTTTTTACGTCACCTGATGTGTACCGTTATTCGCGACACGAGTAAAATCGGTCTTGTTATGGGTATATACAGTAGCGACTAAAAGAATTTTGACAACAGCAAAAGCTTTGATATTGCATGCGGCATATTAGTATACTCAACTTAATTCTTTCTAAGGTAGTTAAAAGCTTAAGTAAATTATAATATTCTAAATACACACATGATACCTTATTGTAACAAAAATATGCCAACCTCGTGGAGTTTTTTAGCATGATAATGACCCCAAGCATAAATCCAAACATATCCAGGCTTTCTTAAAGCGTAAAAAAATCAAGGATTTTGATTGGCCTAGTCAGAGTGAAAATCTTAATTCTATTGAGGTGCAGAAATTATTTCAATAAAGAGGTTTTTTTTTCAAGCAGGGGGCAAACATACTATTGAACGTATAGAGAAGTTAGTGGACTCTATGCCGGCTGCCGATGTACTACTGTTAGAAATGCCAGAGGATATGAAACTAAATATTAATGATTTTTTTTATTTAACCATCGTACAAGTTTGGCTAAATTATATTGTAATATCAAAGTACTTTTGAGCTACCTGAAGTGTTTATTTTAATTTTTTTTTGTTTAGTTTCAGTAATCTAAGTGGAAACATAACAAATAAAGGCCCATAAAATGTGATTGGGAAGTAATGATTAAATATTACCTTGAAATATTATATTGATTGAAATATTTTATTAAGTCAAAATAATTTTGGTCGCTACTGTAGTAAAATGTAGCAATGACTATTGCTGGCAAATGTGATTTTAGATTTTAACCAGTTAATGAACAATCATCCCAAATTTCCAACATATTAATGATTTTGCCGTAAGATATAATCTCAAATAGTGTCAAACTCGTGACTTGATAACTGCAAACTACGTCTTGGCCAAAAAAGATGACTTAGCTTGACTTCATAGAAGTATTGCATGGCACAATATTATAATATAGCTTTATTTTTTACCTATATCTGTTTGTTAGCGGTAACGCCACGCCACGCCACACATCATTACTCTTTTTGATGTATTATTTATTGTTCAAACGCGAACTATAATCAGAGAGCTTGAAATAAATTATTTATTTCATAGCAGCAGAGAGCTGTATAATAGATTTTTTTTGTACGTCAGGTAAGGGAGACGTCCAGTGTGACGTCCTCCTCGCCTTCCGTTTGACACCCTGTTTTTACTTCTATGGCTATAAATCAAGGATGCAGATGCCAACTAATGGGATAATGTCGATCACTGGGATATTTACCTTGTATGAATGTTGTGTTGTCGTGTTTTGCGGAAGGCTGTATGTTTTATCTGAATTAGATCTGTCATTGAGCGGGTCATCGCGTGGAGATCCGAATCACGCAGAATTAAGCGACCGTGAAATTAGCCCGCGAATTATCATTGACGTTTTGTATATTTATCCATAAAAATATCATGTTTTTTTTGTGTATTCTGTATCTGGAATAATTTCACCGGATATCTTTATATTTGGCATAGTTGGAAATTCGTGTTCTAACATTGATAATTTCATTTGGTTCGAATTTGATCCCGGAACAAGTTATCTGAAGTCGTAAAACTATTTAAGATAATACTTAAATAATATAGCCATCTAGGATGTAATAGACTTATAAAAGATTTGAAAGAGTAGAGTTGTTGAAGATATATATATATATATTTTGTGCATCCTTGATTTTTTATCATTCGTCGAAGTTACATGCAAAAACTTAATATAATCCTACTTATACCTTGATCTTCTTAACTAAAACCACACTCAAACATTTACCTACCTAATACGCATTGAGGATTATCTCGATAATATTCATTACTTTTCCAACCCTACCAATATTTAAATATCCCTGAATATCTCCTACGTGTATTAAAATGTATTGTAACGGTAAATTCGATTAAATCCCCATAGTATTGTTCTCGAACCATCTAAGTGCGCCTTAAGGTTTCTCATTGTATATTGTGTTCGGGGCCTCAGGAGAACATTCCAGAGATCCTTTCAATGGGAACAAACCGGAATCGATATCTTCCGACAGTGTAGCAACTATGATTTATTTAAATTACACATTTGATATTAATATTAATATGGTTGCACAATGTTGGATATTAGTCAAGTAAACAAAAACATTAATGGCGTCCTTAATCAAATCGTTAACTCTAAGGTTCTTGTTAAGAATTCATTTCATATTATTTTAATGTATTAATTATGCTTTTACACGTGCGGTGTAGCTATAAAATATTCTTGGTTAAGTTTTGAAAACATTAAAATAACTATACTTAGCTTGGTATCTTATACAATGCAACTAGTAAATGTTACTTAAGTCGACTCGCGATTACAATATTTAAGGTTCTATTAGTAAGTACTTCTTCCTATCATTCTCATATGCTTGGCGGTAGTCTTTTATACAATCTTGTTTTAATGTCCTGAGGCCTGAGCTGACTCTCATAGCCATAGTTCTAATTTGGGTCTGACCACATTAATTAAGGGGAGCATTGGTCAAGTCAGAACATGAATCTTTAATTAATCTGTAATCATGGTGACCATCAAACTGCCAAAGAGCATCATCGGAACAATCAAACCACATTAACTTAATCATTAGTGGTTTTTAGTTATTGCCTGTAAGTCACTTGTCCAGCTATTATGCCCAAACAGGTATATGTCAACGACCGAAAGTCGAAACTGAATCCTTGGTGAGTTCGATTACCTTATCCGTCGATCGACGAGTAAATTACTAACCTAGGCATAACGTAGCATAATTACTTCCGACCATAATAATCCCAGTAGCTTCCGTCATGAAAATATCACCGAGCCTCCCAGTTTTATCAATCGATTATAACCTCTTTTACAATCGAATAAAGTCTCACGAACCTCGTTATTAAGTCCCAGGTCATGGCATAACAATGATCAGCCTTCGCCTTGGGACCATCGAGCTATTAAAGAAAGATGAATGAGGTATTTTCGGAACTGGGAAACAAATTAAACTTTCATAAGAGTGAATCTTTAACTTAATTGGCTGCGTCAAGGTAATTCTATGCTTGGACATGTTTTGGGCGCATTAAAAAGAAAAAAAAATTCAACGTAGCTACAGTCATTATTTAAATTGTCTTTGATTTCTTATGGACGTCATGATTAATTTTTATCGTTTTATTGCTGTTTTTAAGACTCGTATTTTTACGTTCCTATGACGTATGCGTTATGTATACCGGCTTACATTATGAACCAACAACACTAGCTCTTTGTAAATGTTTATAATTCGTATGATTAACGTAATAATTTATTCTTAAATATATACCTAAACACGTGTATGTATATGTTTAAAACTTGTTTTTTTTAATGATTACTGCAAGGCAAACGTGCTGGAGGCCTTTCGTACATATGTACTCGACAACATGTTAAGAACGATCATAAATTATCATCAGTTGTGGTGACACCACGTGTGGGATGGAATTACGATGGACTTCCATAGAATATATATTGTTACTAGCTACTGCCCGCGACTTCGTCCGCCTTAAATTCGTTTATCGCGGATAAGGGTATTTGTCCGGGATTAAAAGTAGCCTATGTCCTTCCCCGGGACTCAAACTATCTCCATACGAAATTTCATCCAAATCGGTTCAGCGGTTTAAGCGTGAAGAGTTAACAGACAGACAGACAGACAGACAGACAGACAGACAGACAGACAGACAGACAGACAAAAAGACAGACAGGCAGACACCCTTTCGCATTTATAATATTAGTATGGATTTTAATGTATTTAGGCATAAATTCGTTGAATTATTCTAAACTACCGCCTGGACATGCACAGATATTCTCAATATTCTTGAATGAAATTAACAAATATATATACATAATAAGAGGTATATGACTGGTATTTGCACACGTATCTACCGGCCCAAAAAAATGAGTTGCACTGCGGCATTACTTTGAAAAAAAACTCGTATCGGATTTTGCTTCAAATAAAAACGCCATAAATGTATGGACCTAATATGTACTTGCATTGATTTTTCAAGGTTGCTTTGAGATAAAGCTTTATTAAACTAATAATGATTACACGCCCTATCTATGACACAGGCGAAAAAAACAGATTTAACTATTGTTTAAAAACCAACTGGTAAACCAAAACATGTGTAAGTAAAGAATTTTATCTCTTTTATTTGAAATGATGTTGGTGTAGTATGCATTTTTTTTTTTCAATGATACCAATCGATGCGGTTTCTTATGACTAAGATATATATACAAAACTCGCTTCTGCCCGCGACTTCGTCCGCCTTAAATTCGTTTATCGCGGGTAAGGGTATATTTCCGGGACAAAAAGTAGCCTATGTCCTTCCCCGGGACTCAAACCATCTCCATACCAAATTTCATCAAAATCGGTTCAGCGGTTTAAGCGTGAAGAGGTAACAGACAGACAGACAGACAGACGGACACACTTTCGCATTTATAATATTAGTATGGATAGTATGGATATATATATATGAAACCCATTGAAAAATAAACGCGTGTCGTCACTCGTGTCACAAGTAAATCATATACGGAAGATTATGGGAGCATTTTCAAGTGCGTTTATGTATATAATTGCTTTACATTTTTTCCTTCATTCAACCGTAAAGAATAACGAATGAAGTTGAATATTTTTGGACAAGAAATAAAATTGTATCTAAAAAATGTACCTTATTTTTTTTCACCTTTTTGGGCTCAATTTGACATTTTTAGTTTGTTTAATACAGTATTTATGAAAAATTTACGTATTCCATCTTCTCTATTGGCAGTGACGTGCGGTGCATAAACTAAAATAAACCAAAAAAACTGTGCCTACCTTTAGCCATAAACCCTGTGCACACCACTATATACGAACTGGTGAACTTGGTGATCTTATATTTAGTATTTTTATTTCAACAACTTAAATAAACACCACGCGGTGGCCTGCTAGCCTGATCGGCAAAACTGATAACGAAGCTGGTCCTTTAAGGCAAATATTCACTAAAAGTTAACTAGGATATCAGCGAATTAAGCAAGAGGAAATGCTAATCTTGATGGTTTAATCTGCATTAAGGTTTACACTAAAACCAAAACAAGATACAGCAGCATACGCGAAAAAGAAAATACATTTTCCAAGAAAATTTTACTACATATTACAAACAAACAGTTTTAATATATATTACAAACTTTGTGTGGAACTATCGCTACTGATTTTTTTTCTGTGGGTTATGTTAATACAAAATGTGCAATTTTACACTCGTGTAATTTTAAGATTTGTATTGACATAGAAAAACTATACATTTGAGGTTTGACTCTCGACTATTACCGGCTATTATATAGTAAGAAAGCATAGTACTAGATGTCTGTTTTTTTAATAACGTGTAATTCGAAGGTTTTGTATGGATGTATCCCTAGCTTGCGTATCTTAACCCCTTGAAATATATAGACTGCGTCTTTGTTCTTCCTGTACCAGATGGGCTTGACAGCAATATGTAGCTTTGATTAGCTAAAGCTAACTAAGAACCTAATCAGATCAGATCTACACGCGTTACAACTTCTACGGTTGGCCAAGAAATTGATTTACAAGTTTGGAACCTTAATACATATGAAATAGAGTCACAAAGTGGTGAACCAATTTATTTTCCAGCGTACAGTTAGCTGCTTAGAAATTAACTCTCCTGTTACCTATACATAGTGGTATGGCACGGTGCATACCTCTCTACTACATTTGCGAAGGATAAAAAGTCATACCTTTATTTTTTGCTTCAGCGTAGTCGGATGAAGTTTTGTATAACCATTCTAGTATATACAGCTATGTTTGTACCAAAAATAGTTGATATATATCGAACCATTTTTACATAACGAGGCCACAAAAACACAAAGATACAAAAAAAAAACTTCAGACGGCTCAATTTATCTTTATTTTAATTAATCATGGCTAAGAACGAAAGAGTTCTTGTCACTTTTTAAACAAAATATTAAGTCGGTCCATCCATTCAAGACCAACCACGCAGACCAATGCCACAGACAACCGTGACAAACACACAGATACACACACACACACAGTCTTCTTTTTTCGTTGGAGGTTAAAACATTTACCTCTCTCTTTGGTTGACTGTACGTTAAGCGATAGTGCTGTCAGCGACAATGTCACCGTCTTCCTGTTCAAAGAAAGCTGTTAATTATGCGGTTCGTAATTATTATAATGGACAGCTGCATTAACTTTGCTATCTCGATGCATTGAAATTGCTGTTAAAACATTAATACAGGTTGTATACTTAGTACCAAGTTGTTTACTAGTTGTGAGCCTGCTTATGTGGCAAACGTATATAACTCAACCTGTACTCTTCTTTTAGTCATATACCCAAACTCTGATTTTTAATTCAAGTTACAAAATCTGACAGTTCTCATCTTGATTATTTCATCAAATAAACATTATTTCATAAAAATATGAATGAAAAATTGTACAACCAGTAATATTAGGGCAAGTTTTTTAGATAAAAATACCAACACTTAAACCAGTATGCAGTGATCACAGCGAAAGTGCGCCCGTTGACATCAAATTTTGGTCTTAAATTAAAACTCAGTATACATTATGCCAATATGGCCCATATTCCCTCGTTCTCTGCAAAAACAAAAATCTCTATGCAAAAAAAGATATGAATCTATTATTGATGAAAATTTAAGATTCCTTTCCTATTTACTTGCTATATTAAGTTATATACTTATCTAAGAGTCCTGAGAAAAATTGTATGCGATAGCCCACCCGATTTAGACTGAATTGTCTCTCAGTGACATCACTCTTTATTAACAAGAAGATATATTCCTTGTATGCTCTATCCAGTAATGAATTTACTTCGCAACACTTTCGTCGTCAGTCAAAAGATAAATGCCAATCGCTATCGGAACTTCATAATTTACACAACGTACACTTTACTTATATTACTATAGATTGTCCGGAAAAAGGTGACAGAAACTAAATTACAGAGCGACTACAAAAAGCGGAAACGTAGGCACTGGAACCGTGGTGTAACTCGCAGTTACCGCGACTTTCTTGTACAACTGAAGAAGGTCATAAAAAATACAGAATCCATACATACTTATTACCTTCTTTCTTAATGTGATTGTTAAAGCGTTGCCACATGACGGGAACTTACGCCCGCGTCGTGTAAACACGCCTTTCATGGTTTTACAAACCTGCGTTTCCGCGGAACTTGCGCATGCGTTTCAATGATAAATGGACGCCTTTTACGAATCACGTAGGTATGACAAGGACAAAGATTACAGTTGTCTGCTTGGTTTTTTTTTAAGGATTGTTGATTTTTCGTATTTGATTACAGGGCACGTAGTTTTGAACTACGATTTATGACGTCTCTACTTTATACTTGTCCTGCTTCCCCAATCCTCGATTCGTCGGAGCCCGCGGGCGTCTACAACTATACAACACTAACAGAACAGGTGCGCTCGCGCAGTGAAAGCGTTCTGACCTACGACCGGCGATCGCTTACGGTAGGGTGTCGTAAGCGTTATCGTGCTAGACTGTGCTCGGACCAGTTTTTGTTGCCGAGTCAATTGTGTACGCAAATGCATCTTTTTGTTCGCGGCCTTACTGATCGTGATCGTGATTATTTTCAAACAGCTGTCGCCATCGGCCATGCTCAGTCACTTGATGGTATGGATAGTGCAGCTGTGACAGTTTACCTACTTCAGATTGTTTGTTTGTTTGTTTGCGACTTAGGCCTCGACAAGCTCTTTTACCTTTCATGTTCTCGATCGCTCTCTCACTGGTATGAATTGTGACGTGATCTTGTGAACCGTTGTTGGCATCAGTTAACTCCAGCTCTTTGGATATCTGATCGGACCATCTTTTAGGATTTCGGTTTCGAGGTCTTTTACTCTCTATCTCCCCCGTCTCCATTAGTTTTTTCTGACTAAATAGTGAGGGAAATTGAGTTTTTACTGTTAATACATTTACGACAATCTATAAGGGAGTAACCAAATGCTTGTTATTTTTGTATTTTTATTCCTTTCAATTTGTTTGTTAGGTTTGGTTATTGGTAATGGTGATGCAAACGAATCTTTCGATAAATAAAATATGCTTTTAATTCTTTGAACACGTTTCCGGTGAAATTATTATGGAAATTATTCAGGAAGTCTTGTGTGACCTTTTCACTCAAAAGTTAATCATACCTTCATAAAACCTTAAAATCATTATCAGCGTTGCAATTTAAATAAGGAAGTGAATGCGTTTCCCGTGTCTTCTTTTCCATTCATATAATACTCATTGCCGTTATTATTCATAAACTGCCTAAAAATTTTCGCACAAATTTATGTAAGATTTATTTTTGGTTAAATATGACGTAAAGTTTTTAATTTGCCAACACGAGATTAGAAAATTTTCAACGATATATGTACATATAAGGAAATTCTGGCCTTACACGTCAAACTGTCACCTCGGAATGAAACAAACATGCAATCGCAATGCATGTCCCACCTGTTATTAATCCAATAAATTAGAACATGACAAAAGCTCTATTTTTTTGATACAAGGTCATCAATCACACAATAATCCGATTTTATAATCTTAAAATTGTACGTACCATTCAATTATTGATCTTAAAGAATCGACTGAAGGTTCTCATGCATCTTATATGCTTCGTTTTCCTGCGCATGCGATGATCGCGTGTCGGTATTGCTCGCGCGTGTTCTCGCTTTCTCTGCGCCGACCATCATTGACGTATCGTCAATTATAACACTGATGGCATTTAAAATTACAGGTAGCAATTGCTACACATTACTTCTCACCAGAGTTGGGTCCGGGTTTAGATCACGCGAGCTGACAAAACAAATCATGACAATTCCGGAATTATTAACTGTGTTTCATGTATTCAGTGTCACAGTTTTGTCAAATATATAATATAAAAGTCTAAGCATTTATTGACACACATGCAAGTATAAATAGCAAAGCTACATCGAACACAAACACAATAAAAAATAAATAAACACATGTTAAATTAAGAAAATACGATTACAAAACCTGAAAGTAGTCGTGATGGACTCAGCTACTACTACTTTGCAAGATAGCCTACCAGTATCTCGTTTTATAAAGACATAAAAATGTACCGGATCCCCTCATTCTACAACATAATTTACATTTTACCAAGTACATCGATTACCATCCGTGACGATGTCAAAGAACTCATAGACACGGTCTTGAAGGAATCCGAAGAAAAAGTTGTAGTTGTTCGTGCTCCCTTTAAAGGAAAGCTATCAATATCCTTGGTAGTTTTAAGTAGGTACTGAACATATTTTGAATGAAATAAACAAGTTAAACGCAAAATTCATGTAGCATCACACAAATTCAAAGTTTTTAAGGCAGATATCGTGGAAAAACAGTTTTCCTTTCATTAACATTGTGCTACTTAATCTCTGAAGTTTCTCTCTGGCCTAATGCTCAACTCAGTCAGGTATCACTCTGTCACAGCCAATAGACTAAATAATCACGCGTTAGAAATACAAATTCGTTTAGAAGCCAAATTGTTATTCCGCACATTCCGCTGGAACTTTGTTCCGGTAGTTCTTAGTCAAGGAAAGCCCAGCAGAGCCCACCCAACCTCGGACTAACCTCGTAAGAACGTGCTCCATATGCCCGCCCGAACATCCTTGCTGGAACCTTGCCTGCCGACCTATGACTTGGCTTGAACCTGGGCATTACCCATGTGTATTTGAAATTCTAGAGTTTCTAAACAGCGGGAAGTTGTTAGTTGACTTTTAGTAATGACGTAAACGCGCTAATTGTGTCGTGCTGTTCAGAGTGCAATTTTATAAAAAATATTGTCTGTGTAATGAATGAATGTATTTATTTATTTATTGCATTGTACTGCGGAGAAGCAAAAATTATATCCCCCTTTTTTTCATCAGTGTAGTCGAGTAAAAAGTGTCCTATACCCATCTGTGGATGGCCAGCTTCTCGTGTACCAAAATTAGTTCAAACGGATTTGAACTTCAAATCCGTTTAACCGCTTTTGCGTGATAAAACCACAATGGCACATACCTACCTACAAACATACAAAAAATCCAAAAAAAAAATGTTTTCGTATCAGTAACCTCCAAATAGTCTGTTACATTTTTTTTTTAATATCCACAATGTACAACTTTACATTCTTACAAGTGTATAATAGTACAGATGAGGCAGTTATTTTGTAAATTAAAACAAATATCACAAAAGTAACATGAGGTTATTGATAGTTTTACACTGAGGGCGAGAATATATAAGAAATGAAAATGTAGGCTTCTAGTTTTTTCCACAACGAAGTTCGAAGGGGGTAGAAAATGGCCCAAATGGCTTCGAGAAAAGGATGTTACCGCCGTGCCTTTTACTTGACTTGGCAGGGGCACTGCCGTGCCCCGAGATATCTTGTTATAGTAGATACCTATCAATGAAATAAGATCAAGCGATAATCTATCCACATATCTGTCCTCTTGTTTTTCTTCAATAAATCTTAATACAAAATAAAAAATATGTAGATGATATGTGCAGTGCACAGCACATAATCTACAATAGTAGGCAGTTTCTATTCAAGTTAGGAATGCTAGCGTCGGGGACCACGATATTTACTTACATTTTGCATCTGAATAATTGCCTACCGTTAACCTTAATGCATCGGTAAATGTTGATCCTGCAATCACTAACGTACAGCTGCTAAAACAGAATATATCTAGCAAGTATTGATATTTTAATTACTAGTTCGCAGATAACCTAGATATGTCATCTTTGACAGGGTCTGCAGTATCCAAGCAAATATAATAAAATTGAGAATGATTTAATTTCTGTTTTGCAAATTCGTTTTTACTTAAAGTAGTTTTTTATAGTTTTATAATATCTACTTTTAGCACAAACGTGCTAATTATACAGAATATGAGTATAATAAAATAATACATGTATATGTTTATTGAGGTTGTGATTTTATAGAAAATCGGACATTGTACGAAACAATATAAATAGACAATTCGCGAGTCCTTGTTTCACAAAACTTAGGGGCTCGCAGGTCATAACCGCTTGTGAGACAGTATAGAAATATTAAACAATATTTTCCAGACTGCGCATGATACCTCCGGCGTTCTATTGTTTGCTAACGATCACTACAATTTACTTCACAAATAAAACAGCGTATATACATATACATATCATGTATATATCTGCCTTTTGTTTTGACCAGTTACGCGCTTCTTAATTTCACCGTAAGGTTGATATTATATTAGGAGGTCAATGAGCAACTATTTCTTCGAGTGGATGCGTGACTAGAATTGTAATTGATAAAAAATTTCGGTAGTTCGAGTTTGTTGGATAATATCTGTTCAGCTTTAAACATAAGTACTTAACTTGATGATCTATTCATCAGAGATTTTGTACTGATCTGATATAAATATTACGTAGACTTAGGGTTGCCGTAATTTTATCTCTTGATTTTGTTTAATGTGATTGATCCATCCTTATTTTGGTTCTGGCAACGTGTTGATGATGAACATTCGAATTTTAAAGCAATGACATTAAAATTCAAACTGCGTCCCTATTGCATAGGTTAGCCAATGTCATAAATTACCCACGTGTTGCCAACCTTTATGCAATTTATTATACGTTACTATACCTTTTTACAAGTTTTACAGATAATGTAAAAGAACACTTCACATCTGTGACCTAAGTATACATATAAAAACTTTTCAATCAATAGGTGGGTTGTTAGTATTGATATCCATTAGAAGATGCCCGCAACTTCATTCGCGGAGGAGAAAAAGTCATAACCCCTCCCATCTTTTTTTCTTAAGCGTAGTCGGGTAAAAAGTATCCTATTACCATCTATGGATATAAAATAGTGGAAATATAGCGGTTATACACCGATTTGGCGTAATGAAACCACAACGACACGTACAAACATATTATTCGATTCTATGTGACCTCCAAATAGTACGTTACAATATTTTTTTTGATCATCTTCAATTTTAGAACTTTATAATAGTATAGATAATACAATATAATAGTATAGATAATACATTTCATTTTTAGAACTTTATAATAGTATAGATAATTCACTCTATCCCAGACTAAGTATTATATGATGATGAACGACATGTTCCATAGTTTGTATTAAAAATATTTACAAACTCTGGAACATGTCGTTCATCATCGCACATACTTGCCCTACCGGAAAACAAACCCAGTGACGCTAGTTTTTTTAGGCAGCGCTAGCAACTAGAAAAATATTACGTGGCGTGCGTCGTCAAACAAAATTTCAAGTTTTCCCTATTTTTATCCAGATCTCGATCTCACCGATACAACAGTCATGAAATCGGCGGTAATTCGCGACCCCTCTTGTCTTGTCGCTCCAATAGATCAATTTTATTCATAAAAAGAGGGAACTTCTGTGTAAGTCCATGATTGATTTCGATTTGGCCTAAAAATCGGAAATGTCATTGCTATAATAGCGAGATTTTGATCGCGATAGGTCAGCATATGTTAAAATGCTCCTATATCTATATCTATATATATATGTTATGTAGACACTGAAATCCACGGTTGACTTCGGCAGATTCCCCGTTTTTCACGCTATGAAATATAAGAAAACGTGTAGTAATCGCTACTACTTATAACTGTCCCACCCTGGTTGCCGCTGAATAGCTCATAACAGCTATGTAACTTTCAATAGCACGGCGTGCACGCGAAGCTACGCTAACAAGTATATTTCTATTCCATGTTGAACGCGCGTGCCTTTACATAAGTACAGTCAGCCTGAATTAACACACACGCGTGAAATGAGATTCTATGAAATAAGCGTCCAATCTTTACACACCTTAGGTAGTGCCCTAGATCGCTATTGTTTTATAGCCAACTAGGTATAGCGTTTATATAACAACGGAGAAGGTCGAAGATACTAATTGCGACTGCCATAGTAGAAGTAAAACAGAAACAAAGTACGTATTTTAAGAATACTGGAAGTGAAATTTTACATCGTTAAGCATAAAAACGCAATCATGTCTAGTTTTAAAATCTCTGCAATCAGCGAATAATACGAGTAGAAGTTAAACAAACTTCTACCATAGCGTAAAAGTCAGTCAAATTTTATCTGTAGCGTAACTAATAAGAAGTATTGCATTCAAGCAGTATAAATGTCTCAAAGAGCGATACATTCAACGCCAGTGGTGATAAAGCAATGCACACTATGTCTGACTGAAAGATTTCCTGTTTTTAATATAAAACCGCATTCATTGCAATTGGTTCACTTCATCATAAATAACTATCGTGTTTCCTCTAAAATACTGTAGAACACGTCATTCGAAAGTTAAAAGTGGTCAGGAGTGCTAAACTTTGTGACTCGCATAATAACTGCCTTTAAAAAGAGAATCTTATAAAATAAGTTAGATAGCAATGTATAAGTTGCCTCCGACTGTACGATGATTAACCTACCGCGCGGCGCTTATACTTGGCATGTTTCCTAACGTTGCGTGTCGGTAATTATAAGAACATATTGAGAACTGAAAAGGACAGTCATTAAGCACGTAGCATCGGCGGTAGAATAAATTTAAAGGCGGCTCGGGCAAGGTTTGAGAACAATTTGACCTCTGCTTTTGTATACTATTTTTTTACAAGGAATACTTAGTTGGTTAATCCCTATAGGTCTAGGGTGACATGAATATTGGTACAGACATACGTGGAGTAGGTCTATCCTTTAATCATTTAGCCGGCTGTACATTATTGTACAGGGTTCTTACTACACTTACTCCTAATTCAACGGGTTAGAAAAATACTCAAATTTCAGCATACAGCCAATTGCCCACAGGTCATGTATCTATAACTGGGAGTAACTTTAATTGTTAGCATTTAATTATTGCAGTCGAATATCTCGGTTCTGGTATGTTTTTAGGGTTCTGTACCCAAAGGGTAAAACGGGACCCGATTACTAAGACTCCGCTGTCCGTCCGTCCGTCAGTCTATCCGTCTGTCACCAGGCACTGTCAGGCAGGCACCGTGTGTCTCATTAACTGTAATATGAACGTATTATGGTTATTTCTTCGCCTTTTTGGAGAAAATCACTATGCAAGCCTCGGTGGAACGAATTATTAATTTGGTCGTAAATATTTATGTGTTCATAAAATATACGTCGACTTATCATTTCATAGAAAGCATTTTTCTCTGAAACTGTTATTAATCTGGGAGTATTATAAAACAAACCTAAATAACCTAACCGAACGGCTTCTACATGAAGATCTTTTCAAAAATTATAAAAAAAATATGGCTTTAGGGGATGTTTATTCAATGAAATGAAAATAACATGAAATAAAGTATGTAGCAAACGGAAGGACGTCACTTAATCCACAATATCAACACAAAAAACCCAAACGTCCGAATGCTTGATAGCTTCATTCCAATAATTAACACCATGTATGACACCTCTTTTACAAGGATATAAGGTTGATAACGCCAACTATTGGGACAGTGTTCAGCACTGGGGCATTTACCTTACTCATATACAGAGAGCTACATAAATTTCTAGAAATTATTTTAATTTTTTTAACAAAACCGTTCGAAATGTTTGAAATGGACGATGTTGTTTATTTACAACCAATATTTTTTTACCGCAAAGTTTACATTTAACTTTTTTTTGCCTCTTGTTTTATTGAATGATGAATTTAGTTCAGGATACATCAACTCCTTTGACACTTACAGCAATTCATCTATGCATGCATGAACGGATTTGATTTTGTAATCCTCTATTTCAGAAACATTGTTTCATAGTCACGTTTTAACAGTGTAGCCTTGATGAAACTTCAGCGGTTGCCAATTTTCCGGTCGTAGCACGTGGTCGAACTTGTATCACGTTGTTTAACATTATGTATGGAAATTTTAATTATAATAGTACAGACCCCTACATACAATACCGTCGCAGCAGCATACAATTTTGTATGGGAACGCTGAGATGAAGCTGGTAGGGTCTGTACAAATAGCCTGTTACGGGCACCCGCGCTGTGCTCCATTTCGCACAAATAGCCCATTGCGGGCGCCTGCGACGAAGACAAATAGCCCGTCGCGGGCGCCTGCGACGAAGACAAATAGCCCGTCGCGGGCATCCGCGCCGTGCTCCACCTCGCACAAATAGCCCATTGCGGGCGCCTGCGACGAAGACAAATAGCCCGTCGCGGGCGCCTGCGACGAAGACAAATAGCCCGTCGCGGGCACCCGCGCCGTACTCCACCTCGCACTAATAGCTCATTGCGGGCGCCTGCGACGAAGACAAATAGCCCGTCGCGGGCGCCTGCGACGAAGACAAATAGTCCGTCGCGGGCGCCTGCGACGAAGACAAATAGCCCGTCGCGGGCACCCGCGCCGTGCTCCACCTCGCACAAATAGCCCATTGCGGGCGCCTGCGACAAAGACAAATAGCCCGTCGCGGGTGCCTGCGACGAAGACAAATAGTCCGTCGTGGGCGCCTGCGACGAAGACATATAGCCCGTCGCAGGCGCCTGCGCCGTGCTCCACCTCGCACAAATAGCCCATTGCGGGCGCCTGCGACGAAGACAAATAGCCCGTCGCGGGCGCCTGCGACGAAGACAAATAGCCCGTCGCGGGCACCCGCGCCGTGCTCCACCTCGCACAAATAGCCCATTGCGGGCGCCTGCGACAAAGACAAATAGCCCGTCGCGGGTGCCTGCGACGAAGACAAATAGTCCGTCGTGGGCGCCTGCGACGAAGACATATAGCCCGTCGCAGGCGCCTGCGCCGTGCTCCACCTCGCACAAATAGCCCATTGCGGGCGCCTGCGACGAAGACAAATAGCCCGTCGCGGGCGCCCGCGGCGACGGTGATTCCGATGATTCCTTTGTTATATTCAGTAACTGACCCCGTATCATCTGGTGGTAAATGGCTACATCTAATATTTAGTTCACTAGTTCAATTCAAGTCGATTCTTGGTCTACGTTTGTTACTAATAAAAAGAGAAGAAAATCCTTTTTCACAAACAGTAAATATCTTGTTCTCACATTAATTGATGGAATAATGAGACAAGTAAAATTTACTATAGTCAACCGGGATAGATGCGTCAGTAGGGACAAATGCGTCTTTAAATACTTCAAAAAATCTAAACACTTTGAAACTATCCCTACCCTACCTGCCTTCACTTATGATCCTGTGTCCCCTAGATGGGGCAGAGAGCGTCCACGGCGACTCACCATCCCGAGATGATTTAAAGGAAGCATTTGCCCCACCGACACAATTATCACAGGTTGATCTTAATTCTTAATAAAAAATTTATTTAACTTGCCGTGTAAGCATGTATGTATGCTTCCGTAGGTAAAATCTTGCAAGTTGTATTTGACCCATATCCCGATTTCAAATTGAGCAAAAATTTGGCATATTTTATGGAAGGAAATAGCCCTGGAAAGCGCGAGACAGCTACACGCATCATCTCATCAGCTACACCGGCAAGAATATGACTCTTAAATGAATGATGATGATGTAAGTTCGGTGACAATGCAATATTATGATAGCATCGAGCTGATCTGATGATGGCAAGTGACCATAAGAACTCTGTAATAAAATAACACAATCAGGGCTCTTTAGAATTATCTCGATGAGTATAATCGTCGGATGTTCTAAAAATATTACAGTTGGCAATAAAAGGTTGTCACAATAAACAAAAAAATAAAACCGACTCCAAAAAAACTAAATATTATAAAATAACGCCTTAATTCAGTTTCTTCAAATTACTTACAAGTAACCGTTTGTATCCTCAATCTATACAGTATATACAATTAATCTTATTTTGGCGTCGGTGCCATATAAAGAATGTGTAAAATATTGAAAATTGTCGATTTTAGTAAGTTGTGACACGATGGCACCGACTCTAAAATAACATTAATTGTATATACTGTATAGATTGAGTATACAAACGGTTACTTGTAAGTAATTTGAAGAAACTGAATTATGGCGTTATTTTTTACTTTTTAGTTTTTTTGGAGTCGGTTTTATTTTTTTGTTTAAAAGTTTATTTATTTTACACTTTTTAGTTAATCGTTACTTAAAAGTGTATCTCGTGACGATTCGAACAAGCCCAAACACGGCTAGGATACATTATTTTATTACATAGATCTGGTGCCTACCTTCCGGCTCCATCATCACATCAATTCGATGGTACCATTCTCATCAGGAACATTTAAATTTGTGACTATGACGTTGCTTACCTAAATTAATCAAGATATTTTGTCGCCACCCGTAAATCATTTATCATTAAGGAGTTCCGATGGCATTCTGTGGTCTTTTGCATCAGTTCCACTTCACCAATTGACACTTTCTGAATGCAAATGCTTATTATGTTTCTTATAATACCAAAATCGCTATATGTATGCCTACAATATTTGAGGAGTTCCTCCAATTCCTCATGGATTCCATCATCAGATCTTCACCAAAATTAAATGGGACCAACTAGAATGTACCTTCTATAAACCAAAAAAAAAAATTTTTGAAATCGGTCAAATAGTCTGAGTAATCGGTGAACATCCATAAAAAAAAATTAAAAAAACATTCCGTCGAATTGAGAACCTCCTTTTTTGGAAGTCGGTTAAAAATGTAATTTTTAACTGAAACTTATTGTTGAATTATTAAGGACGTTAAAGAGGGAGGGAGAGATCTAGAGCAAGGTCCAAGCAACAACAAGCAATTTAAAGAACAATATGAAAAACAATACTATGGAATTGTCTGCTCTAATGTCCTTAAAACAGACCCCCTACGACAAAGCGGATATTATAAGACGTAATCGAGTTGTAAATCGTAACCTTTGTAAATCGTAAATTTTACATATTCAACTTAATTTTATTGTGCTATATAGCATCTTCAGAATGGCAAATATGTAAAATTGCCTGCGGGTACAGGAAGCTAGTCAAATAAATGAAGCAGTAGGTAAGTAAGTTTTTTTTTTGCTAAAAGTTGATCCATAATGACATATTAGGAACAATTTCGATGGTAAATAGTAGTTTTGTCGACTTGACTTAAAGTTTATATATTAAATGATTTTGACGTGAGTAGAATGTTGACATTGAAGTTATTTATTTATGAAAATTTAACTGATTGAACGTTGTCAAAAGTGAACCTAAATAAGAAGAACCAAAATAAGAGGGGACATTCTTGGTGTCCATCTTATTTTTAATATAAAACCGTACCCTGGCTTTTAAACATTGACGCTGGCAAAATTGTCCTAATGGACAGAAACCAAATATAAAAACTTAAAAGAACTGAAAAGTGAACCTATAAGATTGCTGTTTTATGTGTGTGTGTGTGTGTGCGTGTGTGCGTGCGCGTATGTGTGTGTATTTTAGTGGTAAGAATAACTGGAATAGAAGTACAAACAAAAGATTCCGAATATTTGATAACTTTGTCTTTTTCTTGACGTCGTGATGTCCTTGAAACCGAGACACTATAATAATAAGAAATTGACACTAATAACACATCGATATTGACATTGTTGGTTAACTACTAATAGGTATACATAATTAAATATATTTAAATAAACTCATCTATAAAGCCTAATCGTAACATTGAAACGCCATCTACATAAGGTCAACGATTACGAAATATTGTAACCAGAAATAAGAATCCAACAGATGCCATAATACATTTAAATAAGGATTCGGGTGGCTTTAATATTGCTGTCGATGACATATATAATACGATATTAATATATTCCATCTGACATATTGCAACTTCTGAATAGCTTCACATACATTAATTTAAACTTACACGATCTTCACTCATTATCACCCAAACGTCGAAGAATTACCAGCGAAAGGTAATGAAATAAATCATATTTATACGCGATTAAGCCCCGTTTTGTTGTTTAGTGATCATCTTCACATGCATATTAAAATAGTTCCGAAGCCTGCTAAACGATGCATAAAAACAAGAAAATAAGGTTTTGAATAAAATGAGGTTAATAACCGTCAACATCTCCTGCATCTCCTGACGATGCCTCGTAGAGAGACGAACCACGTGTCAAGGATTATGCAGTCCGGTGGTGGTTTATTGTATTTGCATGCGTATTTTTTTGTGAAAACTGCCTGAAAATATGCGCACGTGAGCACAATTAACTGTCAGATCTAACCAAGACACTATTTCACGGAAATGCAAAGGATCTATAATCGATTTAGTCTATTTTTCCAGAATGAGATACCAACATAACAATCGGCCCACTATAATCCTTGACTAAAGCTCTGGTTTCCTAGGATAGCGGTGCTTTCATATAGCGCCCGTCTCCATACTTCGTACTAGTAAATAAAATAAATAAATATTACGGGACAATTTTACACAAATCGAACTAGGCCCATGGTAAGCTCAATAAGGCTTGTGTTATGGGTACTAGACGACGATATATTTAATAGATATATTACTTATATACATAGAATACATCCAAGACTCAGGAACAAATATTTATGCTCATCACACAAATATTTGCCCTTACCGGGATTTGAACCCAGGACCTCAGCTTCGCAGGCAACGTTACTCCCACTGAGCCAAACCGGTCGTCACTACACTAGTGCGAAGTAAGTACGAAGTATGGAGACGGCCGCTATGTGACGGCACCGCTATCCTAGGAAACCCGTGCTTAACCAGCGTAACTTCATCTTAGATTTGTTACATTATTAATAATGTAGACTTATTCACTGTTAATTCTAGGATCTTCATGAAGTAAACTGAAAATCCATATCTATACTTTAATAGATGTAAAAAAAGCTTTCCTGCTGTATACTTTTCTGAACAGCTCTCCTTAGAGAGTTAACACTGCAAAATCTTAGACCATTTGCGAACGAAGTAGCAAATAGATTCTAGTTCAAAATGAACGCGTTTCATTAATTACTTCAAATCATTTTTGCTATATCATCAAATTAGCTCTTGCCAAGTAGGGGGACACAAAAAAACATTATCGCTGATCTCGACGACAAATCGGTGTACTTAGTTTTGGTTCTGCTATTTTGCAAGACACCGCGCGTAATCGATAAAACCGCGATGCGTTGCGAAATCGAATACCTTTAGCTTTTCTAGACATCCTTGGTCGAGGTTGTTTTAGTCTGTCATTAACGCATTAAAAAAACATAGCAATAATAATTACTTGAACTGTTTTCATCTAGGCCACAGTTAACTTTAGAGGCCAAGGTTCTCTCTGTTTAAAATGTATACGACCTATGTTGAAGCAAACAGCGAATTTAGGTTAAAGTCGTGTTTATTCAAGAATAGGTGCGTAAATATCCTGGTTAACCACTAAAACCACAAACTAAGCTTTTGTACGGTGAAGCATGTTTTATGATACACGTTTCATACATACGATCAAATCATGAAGAAAGGGACCCAGATATGTGGATAAAGCGCTGTACCGAGTAATATTTTTGCAGTCATATAAATGATATCGTCCATGCAAATATCCAATGTGGATAATAATTCAGGTACTTATTGAGTCTCTTCTAATGCCTGAATATCAGAACGAGCCGAACACACACTCAATTGATCAAGAAAATTATTAAGTTCTTAGGAAAAACAAACCACATTTCTGAAATATAATTTTAATAGTTAAAATGACGATGCCAATAAAGTTACCCATTATTCTGGTGAGTTGGTCTATGGTCAAAGAAGACGTGTCCCGACTCAAAGGTGTACAAAAACAGTAGGTTTTTCTATATTCCTTTTGTAAAAACTGTCTACAAAGTTAGAGGAAAACTCTAAGGAAATCTAGTTACAAGTTGGTTGAAAAGCTGCATTTTTCTCCATAGCAGGTGTTCGTCGAGGCCAACGGGTGCCACCGACTAAATTGAACCGCTTAGTTTAGCTGCAGTCACGATAACCCACTTACGGCAAATATACTTACTGTAGGTATACGACTAATTATAAGATTAGAATTAATATACGTATAAGATAAATGGATTCTGCGTGTCTGAACTTTACTATACAGCAATAATTTTGTGATCTAGGTGCTTCGTTAGCGGAGGAGAAAAAAAATATAACCCTGTTTTTTTCTTGAGCGAAATCCGATATAATATAACCATGGGTACCAAAACTAGTTGAAATCCGTTTAACCGTTATGTCGTGATGAAGCCACAACGAACATCCCTTCAGAGTCCAAATAGTCCCTTATAATATTATAAAGTTGTAAAAATGAAATGTCTGTACATTGAAGATATTTTCAAGGAAGTAAGTGATACGGACTATTTGGAGGTCACTGAATCGAAACTTTTTTTGTATGTTTGTAGATTCATATGTGTCGTTGTGGCTTCATCACGCCAAATTGGCTAAACGAATCTCAACTATTTTTGATACACAGGTAGCTAAGTATCTCCAGATGATTACAGGATACTTTTTACCCGACTATGCTAAAGAAAAACAGAGGGTTATGATTTTTTTCTCCTTCGCGGACGAAGTTTGCGGGCACCTTCTAATATTTTTCAAATATCTTCAATGTACAGACATTTCCTTTTTTTACAACTTTGTAACCAAATCGAGTATGGGCACTTACACCATTATAGAAGAGGGGTATGGAGCAGGCATTTCAGTAATAAGTAATAACAAAATAAAACCAATTATTGTTAAATGTATGTCGCGATATAAGTTTACACAACACGCAGCCGTTCATGTTGTATGAAAAATGTACAATTGTCGACTTTCATTTCAATCCTTATTACTGGCATGCCCGCTCAGTGCCTCTTTTGAGCGATGTAAAGCTGACGTCAAAAATATGTTCACAAATTTGTACCTTTGTAATAAGGCGAAAAGTGGAAATATATCTTTGACGTCGACTGTACATATAGACTTACCCTTTCACGATTACAAGTACGAGTACTATACTGGGTGTAATCGTTAACCAGGCGATTATCCCGCAACTATTACAGATATATCTAAACACTTTAAACTGATATCGAAACTAAGTTACCTAAGGAGTAAAATGACATCAATAACTTTTAAAAATCAAACTAGATGTATCCAAAATTTTGTCATTAAACACTCACATACATTTAGTATGAGATTAGTAGAAAGGTTTTAGTTTCCTTAATTGAAGTGGTCTAGGACTCATTTTAACTAAACCATATTTTATGATTACGTATAATATGATACTAATGATTTTACTGATTATAGGTAACGTACTTTCGATATCAGTGTTTTTTTGTTGATATCTGCGGGCCTATGATGGTTGCGTTTGTCACGCGATAAATAAGTGACATAGCTGCCGTCACCGTTCTGACACGTATGTGAGTGCGAGAGTGACAGGTGCGTTATCATATCATTTATCGCGTGATAAACGCGACCATCATAGGTCCGCTGTAATAGTTACGGAATAATCGCCTGGTCACACTTAACGATTACACCCTGTATAGAACTAGTAAGTGAGAAATCGAAATAACACTGCCGTCCCAAGTAGCACATAAGCTATGTAACAGCCAATTTAAGCGTTATAAGGGCTGTATAAGCTCTAATACAGCTTGTGTGTTACTTCGTTGTGGCAACTAAGGTCAATTTTAAGTTAAAGAAAATTCTTGACGTGCGGGCTTATGATGGTTACCTACGTTTATCGCGCGATAAATAAATAACACAGCATCCATTCGTCTCGCTCTCACATACTTGTCAGAAAGTGACGGCTGCTTTGCCATTTATCTATCGCTGGAGTGTCATTTATAGCTTCACAACTTCGTTCGTGACACTCCCATGGTCTACGGGCGACGGGGGGAAAGACAGCGGGGGCAAACTTCATACCCGCTCCCGCTGTTTTTCCCCCCGTCGCCCGCCGCTCATGTTAGTGTCACGAACGAAGTTGTGAAGCTATACCTATGACGTGTTTATTTAACACAGTTTTAAACCAAGTAATTGTCAAAAAAAATCTCATCAAAAGGCTGAGAGTCATATGTCGGCTTTGACAACCCTAAGGGCATATAATTTAGTGGGAGCATAATATTATAATTATGGTAATATACTCAAATACCACCACAATTTATTACACGTCTAATCAGTGAAAGGCTCGGTCAAGGAGGTCTGGGATGTTTTGAGCGATTAGGCACTCGTTATTAATCTTGAACAGTAATAATATCAAGTACCATTTAATCACTCGATTTCCTTACAAAAAGTCATTCCCCGATATGTACAATGCCATCTATGTATAAGAATTACTATTTACAATTCAACGTTGCAAGCGTGACACAGTATTTAAATGCTACGAATTATTAATTATTAGCTATTTACAAAGTATTTGTTACTTTAGTAGGTTTCTTTATTTAGTTATAACATCGTTAAATGTTTAGTTTTAAAGCGCTTTAAAGTTTGTGCCTCAATATTTCCTTGTGATCAGGGCAGGGATTAAAAGTATGGTAATTGACACTTTTAATGATCCTACTAATATATAATTTATCCCAAAAACTCAACATAGCATTATTTAGAATTTTGTTTCTATATCGGCAATCCTTCTATGTTTTGGAAGTCACATCATGTCATATAGTCTCAATCCTTCTTTCCGACGTCCATTGAGCACTATTTTTGTAAAGTTAATTCTCAAATGTCCCTATAGCTCGGCTATAGTTAGCCGACATGGAATTGGATAGTATATTATCACAGACATCAACCTTAAAAATTTGATGAGGAAAGTGGAAGTTCGTATGGGGAATCAATCATTAAATCATAGGCTACTCAGTTTTTCAGTAGTTGCTAGTAAGAGGAAATATGCATGAATTTTAATGTTTGCTTTATTAAAAGCTCACTCATATAACAAACAGTACACAAAAATAATTCTTCGAATAACTATAAAAATAACCAAGTTATAAGCCATCAAACATTTTATTCTATCTCTTTCTAGCAAAACAGGATTTAATATGAAGTTTATTGGCCGGGTACAGGGGTCGTGTACGGAAAGCGAAAACGATCGCAGCGCTTGATGTGGCCAAAAGTGCTAACTTGCCCGGCTCTGCTTCTGTTAAACGTCATACTTTTCTCATCATTCTAACGTTTTCTGCTATAAAATAATAAACTGAAATAAAATGGGTCACTATAGCTGTTGTGTGGTATACTGCAATTATACAGGATGAAACAGCAATTTCAAATTTTATCGCTTTCTGACACCGAGTTGGAAACAAGACCAGAAAATGAAATGGATAGTTGCTGTTAGAAGAATAAAGTAAGTTTATTAAACTGAAACCTTGGTTAAATATTTTTATCAATTTAGTACAATAATAATATTATGATTGGATAATTATAATATTTCGAAAAAATAAAACGTAGAATAACTTATAATTTGTAAATATTTATTATTTTAGTACTGATGGATCTAAGTATGAGCTTCCCTTTACTCTCGGTTTGAGGCTGAAACCTTATGTTGTGACCGATGCTTTGGAAACCAGTTCTGATAATATTAGTAATTTTTCAATTATCTGGAATAAACCATTATGTTTATCCTTTAATTTGTAAGGAAACAACACAGAAGTACAGACTTAATCATACAAAACACACGTATCTACTTACTTTCTTCAATAAAGCTAAAAACCTAATTTGTTTCACATTAAAAAAACAGGTTTTGCACTTGTTAGGTGCTCCACAATCAATATTTTCAATTATTTAGCTATACATATTTTGTTGCGTCCATTATTTAACACTTTTGACAAAGCCAGTAAAGTTGCGAACGCTAGGCGGCGCTGACGTCGTGCACCCGGCCAATATGGCCGGAGTGCACGATGACGTAACAGTGCACGTCGGACCTCTCTGTCTAATTAGTAATTTTAAATGCCTGTATCTTGCGTATTTCTTGGCCGATTTTAATGTTAATTTCACATTTTGAAATCATTTTTACGGTATTTTGATAGTTCGTTAAGAAAAGCGATAAAAAAATCGTGCATGTACCCTATTAATATTGCAGGCCTCTTTATTTATACATTTCTACATTTAAATAGCTACCTACTGAAAATGATCTAACCTGTGTCTATAGTCTTGTACTGGTTGAAAGATGACCCTACGACTTCTAGGTTTCCCTATTTCATAACTATTTCAGATTAAGTGGCTAACTTCGTATCTAGTCTTAATATACACCGCAAATTATGATATCCAATTTTTTTTAAATCGGTTAAAAAGGCTTCGTCATACTGTCGTAATCGTAACGTAGTAATTACAATGAACGCTCCTGAGCTACCGAATTGAAACACTTTCCTCTTGTAACGGTGTAACTTTTTCTCTGTTTTCATTTGTTTTTATCAAGGTTTACGATACTTAGCGGTATTTAAATTAAAGAACGCGTTAGGTAAAAGAGTTAGGTTAAGAGTTAGGTCGATACAAAAAGACGAAACTGAACAATTATTTATTTGTAGGTTAAAAGTAGTGTAGTATTTCTTGAAGCTGACTTAGAAATTTTTAACGTTTACGTTTGAATTACTCTATAAAATATTAAACGGACAATTAATTAAAAAAAGGTAAGATTTATTTCCTCCCCTAGTCTGCTGGGATGCAAATCAATTATCAATAATATTACAGACTTATCGTTATCATGACATATCCGGACATAAAAAGCGGCTTTTAATATTATTACACATATTTTTTGTCTGATTCTAGCAAACTGACTCTTGTATTTCAATCCTTTTCCTTTTTTTAGGATTCATTTATGCATTAAGTCCGATCTAACGATTTTCCGAAATCATTTATTCTTGATTTTCCTCTCCTGAAAACTTAGATATTTCTAGATCCGACCATATGCTTTTTTATGTTAGATAGGCAAGCATTTGCCTTCAATCTCACCTGTTGATAAGCGACGATGAAGCCGATGATAGAGCATGCTCACCTAAATAGTGCCTATTTACTCTCGTCTTGAAGAGATCCAAGTTATATTGTTTTTAAGAAAAAGGTAAGCCGGAAGAGTGTTACACTCTTTAGGCCAAATATGTCTTCTCCAAAAAAGATTCATGACCTCCAGTTGAAAACTTTTACTCCCCATCAGCCATCGCTACTTCAAGCTGTCAATATATAAATAGGTACAAGTATAACCGATGAGTGGTATTCATTACCAAGGCTCTATGCCCATTTGAAACACTTCGCTTAGTTAATTTATCAGCAAGAATTAATTAATTAACTTCTGGTAAGATTGCGATAAAAGGCGTAACCAAAATCATACGAAACCAGCTGTCTTGTTACCAAGTAAATGGTTTTAGTGGGACGCGTATTTAGAGCAGAGCCAATATCCTTAAACATATTTAAGTAAATATAGATAATAGGATTAATATGTAATTAGAACTAATCCAATTAGATCTACTATAATGACCTAACACCGACTGCAGTATAGAGTTGATTATACAACAAAAACACTGATTCGTATGTCTAATGCGTTGAGTATTTTGTTCTAGGAAAGCTTATTATATCCCTTTTTTCAAGACAGTTTTTCCATGTGCTTCGCTCAATGCTTAACGATCATAAGCTCATGAGAAATTAATTCGGCTGTAAGCATAGCGCACGAATACGTAAAAAATGGTGTATCCAATAGTCCAGTAAGAACAGGTCAAAATAAGACACAAACATGTAGGGTACAGTTAAGGTGAACGGACGAACGTAAATTAGTAAATTGGACATGCAAACTGACTTTTTAGCAGTAATGATGATCTTTCGACGTTTCATTTGTTCCGGTTAAATACAGATAATGTATTTATCTGCTTATAGACGAACCTCCGCGTACGGTAACTAAGAATTTGGTATTAACAAAATGATTGTCTTCAAGAAGGACCAAAAAATAATCGGTTAATTAATATTATCACTCATTTCAAATCGATTAATGCTTCATATTTTCATAACATATATTTAATATTTTGTTCTGTTTCCGCGATTATTACTCATTGAAATAAAACATCATCCATGGTCACGGGTGGAAAGCTGAAAAGCTTCCGAAACGTCGGGAACTAAAATGGGATAATATACGCGATATAATCCGTTAAATTGTTTTATTTTAACAAATATTTGTTAAGGTTCAAAAATAATTTTGAGTAGTCTTTTTCATCTTATATCCTCGTCTTTTTGCGAATTCTGTTAATTGTTCCCTCAAAAATGCAACTTGAAGAGAGAAAAGAGGTTATGGCTGTCTTTTGTCGATGAGTCCTACATATGCATGTGTTTATTTTTGCCATTAGTAAGTGTATACCAAATGAAACTGTACCTCATTCTCGTAAAATGAGTGACATGTCTGACAACAAACAAATTGTTTGTCTCCACAAACTTACGCTGGAGGGAAAACATTTATTTTATGTAGTTTACAGACGTGTCGCTACTCTTTATTCTTCATGCATTACACATGGAAATGGTTTACGTACGCCTTTGCGCTAACTTTTTACGCTAATTCACACATACATGTATCATGGTCACGCTGTTCTAAGTTTCGATCATACAGAAGAAAAGGTACACAATTGTTATCCTCCAGCACGTATTTTCTTAATCCTCGATACAAGTGGATTTTGTAAATTTGAAGCCCGTATTTATGTTATGTGTACTTATTTATTTGTTTTACGCGTAAAATGATAAGAAAGCGGTTTTCATTGTGATGACATTAAATTTCATTACATTCTAGAGTAACATATTGTTACATACAGGAATTCTATTTTTATTAGATCGTTGGTTTTCTGCAGCTAAAAATCTGTTTGATTTTTCAAGGTTACCAAGTCAGCTAATTCAAAGTTTTTAGAATACATTTGGCTTGTTTAACAACGTTTAGATATTTAGATTGCATTAGCGGCTACGCACGTTTTAAAAGCTGACCCGTAGGCCTCTTAGTTAATCTAAATATGTCTGATTTTCACAGGTGTTTTCTAGTTAAAACGATTTCGATATTGAATTGTTTTGCTTATTAAATCATGCGTTGCAGACTTGTGGCTGGCATTCACAATGCACAGATAACGTGATTCTTATTCAGAATCGGGGACAAGCTACACGGGTCGAGAAATGCCTAGACCGAAGCGAGCTGAGACGAGCGTTTGAGTGGTTCTGCTCATAATTGGCCGCACATGGCTGTGTAGCAACTAACCCCAATGCAAGAATTACCTAGATTACCGCGTTTAGCCTAGATTGGGCTTATTAAGCTTTTGGATATGATTTATTTCCTCATGAAGCTGAATTACTTAAAATATTAATGAGGCAAATAGTTGAGACAGTAATATATACAGTCTGTCATATTTAAAATCCGAGATTCATAATAAAAAATACATTAAATTTGAATACGAATAACCCTACATAATTGTATACTAGTATATGTAGCTCTCCGACTTGGTTCCTTAAGAAAAACCGGCCAAGATATCATCATCAAAAAATGTATGCAAAAATATTAAGTTTCTATGGTTTCCAATTGTGCAAGGCTCCGAAGACTGGGCGTTCATATGTAAGTCAGTCTGACAGGCCTCCTCTTTTTATGTAAACACGATGATTCTCAATCGGTGCTCAGGAGTAGGAACATCTTAATATCTAGCTAAAATTAAACTTAATAGACGAGGTCTCACGCAATTACCTCACTGTTCAATTAATAAAATATAATCAAAACGTACCGAGTCCCTCGCGCTGCGCCCGTCGAATCCCTTTGACACCTAAAAACGCACTGTGAAGTTAGCACTTAACCGGTTATGTCAGTAATAAATACCCCATTATCTCTTCTTCGTCGGTTTCACTCTTGGCAGAGTGGTCGTGGTCATTATTTTAGGTGTTGGTGGCAAGCTTCACAACACGCTGCCATTCTTCTGTGATGGTCGCCTTCTTCGTGCATTCGTGTAGTGATAAATACCCCGTTAAGTGCGTGTAAATTCAACAAGAACGGAAAAGAATGTTTAGCAGAATTTTGGCTGTTTCCATGCTTGTTTTGAGAGTCGACCGTAATTTTAAATATTTTTTTTTAATTAACGATACAATTCGCTGAGTAGATGATACGTATTTAACTCGTAAACATATCGTCATCCTTTTGTTAGCTAGATTAATATGCTGCCGTAATCGATGAAAATATTTACCCAATGTTCATTCAGATGGGCACCGAAGAATTGATTGCATTAGAAAAAACAAGGCTGTCCAAACATTTTCAAATACCAATCATCTTGTTAATTCAAGGACTTCAAGTTGGCAATTAATTGAAAACCAGATTATTTTCTGTACTTTTATAAAGTTGTATACATAAAATGGTTGGACTTTGAAGATATTTCTAGTAAAAAATAAAGGTAAAGGCTTCGATTTTTGGCATGGATCCTTTTTTCTGAATACATTAAATATGAATGTATCATTGAAGTCATATCACACCAAAACGGCAGGTGTAACCTTAGTAGTTTGAATGTTACGGAGGCTTGAACATAAAAACAGAACGAAAATATGTCAATCCTGAATATGGGTTTATTTTCTATATTCATAACATGACCCGCAGATTGATCATTAAAGTTGTATTTATAAATTTATTCTCATGCTAAAAAAACAAAAATAATTCTATGGATCCCTTCAGTTAGTTATTATGTCAAAAAGTTAATAAGAAATGAATTGAAAAGTACAGCATAAAAAAATACGAAAAAAAGTAGAAGATTGTTTGACAAGGGGCTAAAATAAGCTATTATATCAGAAAGTTTGGCCAATCTGATCAGGTTGGTTTGTTTGTTTTTAATTATTTGTAAGGAGTATGTTTTTTTTTTCAGTGTCATTGAGGTTTGTATGGGATTTTATGGCTTTCTTTTAAACCCTAGGGGCTAAATGTACTATTTTAATCTCGCTTTACGAAGCTAATATGACGTACTTTTTGAGCAGGAGAAGTGAAAAATACGAAATATGAATAGTAGGGTTGGGTAACCATCGATAATGGACTTTTTTATCGATGATTCCGCTAAATAAAAAACAGTATTATTTCAAAATATATAATTAACCGATAGAGATAAAATAACATTTATATAAATACTAACTCGAAAAACATTACACCTATGTTTTAAAAGCTGATTTTATACTTGTAGTATTTTTTTAGCGTATGTCCATATGAACGAAACAAAACCGTCAAAGTGGGACACTAAACTTTAGTCGGAAATAAATTCTGTTCAAATTCCGTAAAAAAACATCAAACAAACGACATTAGTATCAATGACTATTAGATTAAAAATAACAAACCTTTATCCCACACATAAAATGGGATAAATATACCAAATACATACTTTTCACTGAACAAGCACTAAAGTTTAGTAAATCGACAAAGTGGGACGCTACCTATAGAAAATCACTAAACTTTATAATGCATAAAAAAGTACTTGGAATTTGATATTAATACTTTTTATGCTTGATAAGTGTGTTTTTTAAGGAATCCTATGTTATATATTAAAATACACTTGTCATTTGTATTTTTTTATCCTGTACTTTTCAATTCAGTTTTTCTTAACTTTTTGAAATAATAACTAACTAAAGGGATCCATAGATTTTTTTCTGTCTTTTTGAGCATGAGAATACATTTATAAATACAACGTTAATGATAAATCAGCGTGTCGTGTATATATTTATAAATATAGAAAATAAACCCATATTCAGGATTGACATATTTTCGTTCTCTTTTTATGTTCAAGCCTCCGTAACATACAAACTACTAAGGTTACATACTAATTTGAAATCCTTAAACTATGCCAATTCATTTGATACAAACCACTCCATAACTTCAAAGTACAAGTGTGTTTTTTGCCGTCCCAAACTTTAACCAACGTTTTCTCAATTGTCGCTTTTTCACTTTTGCAAATTTGAAGAATTTAAAAAAAATAACTATAGCACCTAGAGACATATATCTTTCACCAAAAGATAGCGTATGATCGGTAGTATTAGGAACTACTCATAACTCCATATCGACAAAGTGGGACCTTTTCCCTAAAACTGTCACATATATGCTACGAAGGTTGTTTTAACATTTTTTTCTACTCGTCGACTTTAACCCCTCAATAAGAACTTCATAGAGTAAACTTTAATAGCATACTTTTCAATGTCGGATACTCTATGGCACTTCCAACTGAACTGATATATTCATAATCATAAGCCAACACTTTATTTCATAAGCCAACACTTTGAATTGAAGTGTTGGCTTATGAATATGTCGAATGAATGAGTCGAAGATAATTGAGGTACGATGATGGTAATGATGATGGTGATGATGGCGATGGCGATGGTGATGGTGATGGTGATGGTGATGGTGATCATGATCGTGATCGTGATGGTGATGGTGATGGTGATGGTAATGGTGATGGTGATCGTGATCGTGATCGTGATGGTGATCGTGATCGTGATCGTGATCGTGATCGTGATCGTGATGGTGATGATGATGATGTTGATGATAATGATGATGATGATGACGATGATGATGATGATGACGATGACGATGATGATGATGACGATGACGATGATGATGATGATGATGATATCTACTCGTAGAAAAAGTATTATATACAATAGTTATATAATTAGCTTTTTAAGTCTCGTACCTTACTTAGGCCACTCAGCAAGCTTCGTGGCCTAAACACGGTACTCGACTGAAAAAGCATACATTATATAACGATTGCATAAAATACTATTTATTTCAAAGGTGCCGAAAGCTAGTCATAATTTTTCCTTTGTAAACTTTTAAAATAGGAACGCTTGTTCAAGGGTACAATTACTCGTAAAATAAACAAATTTGTCTCACGAATAAATATTTCATGTATTTGTTTAGTAAGTAATACGTTAAGTATCTCTTCTTTTCTTAATTAAAACCACTACTAGGTTTTGTTTGTTCTTTAGATTTTTTGTTCAGTAGGCAAGTTCATTTGCCATTTCTGAAATGGCTCTCAGATATCCTATTAGACAACTTGTGAGCCTAGAGAGAGATGTTGCAAAAACTAATAACACAATTATGGCCTCCGATAAGAAACCTCCGACAACGTACCCTATTTTGAATGATGTCCTCTCAATTTTATCCGTGCAGAGCGCGTAAATCTTCTCTACTTAATCTTTCCAGCGTTCTTAAGAGTCCCCGGTAAGCTCGGTTCTCCATACAAACGTAGTTACGCTCTTATTTTAAAACGACTAGCTAGTTTGCTCTGAAACTTTGTACTTAGAATAAGTTAAGGTATATGCAGGCCTGTAATTAATTTATGTAGCTTCAGATACCATAGTAAAAAAAATACATCGAATTTATGTTTTTCATAAAAAACTTGTTTTTGCTGTATTTCGTTTGTTTTATAAACTGGAACCATATAAACTAATTACAAGCCTAGGTATACTTCATTTCATTGTATATGCAAAGTTTCATTACAATCCAACACGTAGTTTTAAAATGAGAACGAAACTCCGTTTGTATGGGAAGGTGAAATTCGGCCGAGCTTGCTGGGGACTCTTAAGGTAGTCTGTATAAGTCCTAGACGTACAGTGACGAGACTTGAGGTACTATTGACAATATTGACATACAACGCACAGCCCAAATGCTTGAAAGTCGAAACATGAAATCATAAACTCATACTCCTTAGGAGACATAGGGATGCAAAGGAAGGATTTTTTGGAAATTCGAACTATGCATGAACATACGAGTTTTAAAATAAACTAAGATCAAAATGTAATTGTTTCAGATGGGTTGCAAGCTGACATTCGTCGACGACATCCTGAACAGGTCGTTCTATAAGCTTGGCCTCCTCGTCGGCAGAAATCCTGGCTACTTCATCATCATCCCAGTACTGCTGACTCTGCTCATGATCACCGGATACCAGAGGATCAACTATGAGATGGACCCGGAATACCTGTTTTCGCCTGTGAGCGGGCAAGGCAAATATGAGAGGCGGATAGTCGAAGAACACTTCAAAGTGAATTACTCGCAAAGGTTTAATGTGGGGCGAATTACTAGAGCAGGTACGTTTTTATAAGCTTTTAAATTAACTTGCCGTGTTGGTAATATGTGGGTCACATTTTGCAAGGTCAATTTGACCACTTTCCAGTTTCCGATTGAGCTAAAATATGGCATTGTTAGCTAAGTAAGATGACAAAACAATAGTATGACACCATTGAACTGATCTGATGGAGCCGGATGGTAGTTCAAGGGACTCTGTAATAAAATAACGCAATCCTACCGAGTTCGGGCTCTTTAGAATCATCACGATGAAGTTAACTGCTGTTCAAAGAAAACTCGGCAATAGAAGCTCGTCACTAAAACGCTATTTTTGACTTAAACTTATTTTTTCATTTGGATTGTAGCATTTCTGCGCTCCAAGTTCTGCTTCTTTTTGTCTTCGTGGAGATGTAATAACGTCTTATACCTTAGAATTTTTCATGTAATTAGCTAAGGCCGCCATTATTAAGGTCCCAGCAGTGACATGCGGTCCATATGGACACAAAGGCACTGCCTACGCTGATGGACCATGGCTCCATGTAAGAAGAAAGAATTTGCCTAGCCTGAAGCCGTGAACGACCATGACTTCATATTGGCACAGAAAAACTGCCAAAAACCATGCACGCCACTGGGCCCCTGTGTTAATCCACACCCCTTGTTTCATCACTACAGTGTCGGCACTGTAGTGATGACACACGGGGTGTAGATTGCTGTACTTAAGCTGTCAAGCATGGTAACGTTTACCTTAAATATCGTTGTGTGTAATGCTACCCAATGCGAGATGAGTCTATCGAAGGAGGGAAAATGAAAAAAATAAAGAATATTTATTAAACGATGAACAGTTTCAGAGTAACAAGTATGTCAAACTAAATAAACAAAGTGTCCCAAAAACGAGTATAACGGCTCTTAGATTTAATATTGAAAGTTTCGCTATATTAAGTTAAATTCAAAAATAAATCGTGGAACATGATATGGTAAACCTTAAATCTACTTTGACTGGTGCTTATCTTAGGGTCAAGCTACCTGTTGTAGCTAGTTTGTTGCTTAGTTCATCTTAAATCAGTGAAGTTGACCACACTGTGTGTATAGTTATAATGACGTGCTGCGTTACTTAGCGATGTTAATCGAATCACGTTCTGTTTAGCCTTAATCATAATCATCTGTCCAGATTACATAATCTTTTTTGCGAAATGAATCGACACTGACACTAACAATTGAAAAACAACTTCTATTACCTGAACTTTAACTACTACTACTACGCTACACACTACTATTTACAGTGTCGAAGTATTAGTAACGGGTAGAGCCAAACACGCCGCGTGCGCAAATAATGTGCGTGTCATGTCACTCAACAAAGCACTTGTCGCTAATCGAGACACGTTCTGTGTAGCTTTAACTATAGACTACTGCCTTAATTTTTTGCATAGTCTGCTGGACTCATCATCATTATCATCGTCATCATATCAGCCAAAAGACCTACGACGACAAAAAGGTCTCTCTGAAGGATCTCCACCGACCAGTCATTACAATACATGTTGAACTGGTGAACTTATCGATGAAGTCTTCAACTACCTCCCCGACAAATAAATCCATTAGATTATGTACGTCTATACTTATAGTACCAATTGAAAACGGATCCGTTCATCTTTACCAATCATCCGAATTCAACCAATTGAACCGTCCTACGATCTCGGAACAATGTCAACAGGGTATTGACTGAACGAAAATGCACCTTAAAAATATACGTAGGAAGGTAGCGGTAATACCTATTAACCCTCCACCTATATTCGGAACTAAACATTCAAACAGGTGGCCAAACCAACTAAATACTCGTAATCGGTTGTTTAAGCGAATCTCCGAGCGTTTTGACCGCTCGGTTAAATCATCATTCTTTTTACTCATGAGTATTGCCACAACGGAAAGATAAGTCGTGAAAACTTCAACCAAAATATACTCAACCTTTTGATGAAAAGTTAATTTGAAATACTTAATACTTACTTTCTTTTTAAACGATATTTGCTGAGATGTCAATGACGAAAAATAAACGCTTTAAAACGCTGAAGATTGATTTGCCCATTAACACTTGAGTTATAAAAATCCATGAGAGTGCATAACAAACTGGGATACTTCGTAACCAGGATCCATGGATCAATGGGCAGAGCAGCAGTCATGATATAACTTATACTGATTCAAATCCTGTAAGGTTTTTTTAATGGCATCATCAGGGATCGGAACAGGTATTTTTTACATTTTCTAAAATACACGGTTTTTCTGGAATGTTTTAAAACTGTATTTAGGAGAAGATAAATTAATCACAAAACACCTGATTTAAGTTCTAGAATTTTAATAAAATATTACGAAAATCTCGTAACTGAACGAAGAAAACGAATCGTTATTTCGGATATTTTGTATGAAAAAACTACCGGTTCCGATCCCTGGGCATCATTATCGTATCAGCGAAAGAACACCCCAGAACAAGGGCCTCCTTTTAGGATCTCCACTACAACTGGTAGAGCGCATCATCTAAAGTTTTCCTGCAGTCTTGACCAGATGCCCAGACCACCAGATCTACCATGTTGGGGTGCCTTCCCACACAAAAAAAAATCTCATTCTGTTTAGTCTTTATTTTGGTTAGAACACATTATTTGGTACTTTAAAATATATATGACATGTCGTAGTTTAGTACTTACTATAACGTAATATTGATCATAATTAAAAATAGCGAATACCCATTTTATCTTAAATAAATAAATATAAGGAGACAATTTTACACAAGTCGATCTATACTAGCCCCCAACCAAAGTGAGGACTGCGGCCATAAAATTCGGGTGAGGTGCAATAAAACTCGGCGGTCGTAGTGATGGGAATGTGACGATTACGAAATGTTTTAAACGTCGATGTAATTTTAATACTTTAATTTTTTTAACTATTATTGCCTATTATAAACAAAGATCAGAAACAAATGAAAAAATTTTTCGACGATACTGGACTTGAACCAGTGCCTTGAGCCAGACCGGGGCAGCACGCTCTACCATCTGAGCTAATCGTCCACACCAGTAGTCGACGAATTTTGTCATCTGTTCTTGCTTATGGATCTCTGTATGGTGCATCCGACTCTTTAGCCGTTAAACGGCTAAAGAGTCGGATGCAGAGATCGATGACTTATTTTATAACAACTTCCAAGACTCAGAAACAAATATTTATCTTACAGGCAGATTCGGCAGAACGATCATCGTCGCCAAAGACAACACTACGAACATGCTGCGAGCCGAAGTTTGGAAGGAGCTACGTCAGTTGGATGATCTGGTCCAGAACATCACCGTTACCCTGCCCAACGGGGAGACCTTCACTTATAAAGAAGAGTGCGCCAAGTGGGAAGGCCAGTGCTTCACCAACGATATTCTGAATCTGGATAAAATTATCGATGAGGTAAGATAGCAGTCTTTAACAGACAGTATTTAAATTTTGTTCCTTGAAATCCAAAACGAATTTTTAAACTACATTCTTAATTGTGGTAAAATAAAAACGCTTCCATTGCCAATGTTGACTAACAAACACTTTTAAATACTCTTTTAATAGACACATCGTAAAATATTTAAGCAGGGACTTGAAAAATGTAATATACAATGGAAGGTAACCAAAGAATAATGACTAAGATTGTAGCAATTTGAACAGTCACATAAAATGAGACGAAACCCTTAGTGCCCTGTTTTGTTTTCTTCAAACTAACCACGGTGTTTAGAATCGCACTACACATAAATTGAGCACGCTTCAATCTTCTTAAAGCGCTTTTTGTAAGAGCAGATACGAGTATTACATCAAACTTAACCTAAGTACCATTTTACAAGACTCGCTTCTTTTATTTCTTGTGCCGGAAGCACAACTTATTACCAGTAGGTACTCCAATCCGTGCTTGTAAATAAAACCCATGGCCAATTCTATTATGTATATAGTTCGAGGAAGCGTTGAAAATAATTGCAGGGATTCTATTTTAACGGCCGCCATTACGCATCAATACAAAGGCGTATCAGTACTCAACACAATACACCGTAATGTTATTATATGCCCACTAAAAACATATACATATTTGCTGTATGTGCAGTAGTTAATATTTTTTTCTGTTTCCGCGATTATCACTCATTTAAATAAAGGTACAATACAAACTAGATGGGCCTAATGTGTAAAGACAGTTACACATGTGCCAGAAGGGTTTAATTATTTTATTTTAAAATTAACTACCGGAGATTCACAAAATGCGGCTTACTGAAGAAAAAAACGGCCCTAAGGGTCTACTCGAACACTACACACGCGAAATACAGACGACTTCCGTAAAAAAAAAAACATTATGGAGGGATGGAAGGGAAAATTTCAAAAACTTTTATCGTGTAGTTTTTTGAGTGGTATATTTTTTTATTTCATTCTATATTATTGAGAAAATAAATACATGCCTCTGGCCGTGAAAAGAGCTTGCCGGCTTCGTATCACTATCCAGCCTCCCTACGGTCGGCCGTCTATACCTACTCAGCCGGCAAGCCCTTCTTTCCCGGCGTCTGCAGTAATGTACTATTACACCGTTAGAAAATTAAGGTTTTGCAGTCCTGTGTCTTGCTTTGTCCTTGATGAGATGTGTTACTGGATGGATTCTGAACTGGTGGTAGCGATAATCCATCTTCTCTATTGAAATTAGGATGTTTTTGTAATCTTAATAACCTTACGTAGCATTCTGGGAAAGTATATTTTCAATGACTTGTTCGAAACGTCGGGAACTCAAATGAAATAATATACGCGATATAATACGTTTAAATTGTTTTATTTAAACGTAGTGTACAGTTGTAACAACGAAATGTTGATAAAACTTTGGTATTTAACTATTTGAAGTTCCCTAGACCGTGTTCCTTTTTACCCGACTGCGCGACGCAAAGGAGGGTAATGTGTTTATCAGTCTATGTATGTATGTATGTATGTATGTATGTTTGTTCCTATCTGGCACTCTAGAGACCAAACGCGTGGACCGATTTTGGTGATTCTTAGATCAATCGATTCGTCTTAACTGTCCGAATGTCACTGAAGACATGAAAATGATGAAAACTCAAAATGGCGATAATAAGACGCCATACTGTGAAAAATAAAAAAATTAAGATCAACGTACTATATGGAATCGGGTATCATTGAATAGGGATTTGAAAATCATTATTAGGTTTCCTTTATCATTTTTAATTTTCAATTACCAGTTAGGAACTATAACGATTTAAAGTTGGTTAGCATGCCGTTCTCACTAATATTTCATTTAATTGTAATAAATCTGTGCAAGCTTCTCAATAACCACGACGATAAAGATTGCGAAATTTACAGACTTTTATAATTTTAACTAAAAAGTATAAAATAAAAAATAATAATTAAAAAAACAAAAATCCCGACTGCGTAAAAAAACTAAAAAGAAAAAAACAAGTCCCGTACTCTAGAAATTTGTTAAGTTATAATGGAAATATTTCATGATTCATGATCGATACTCACATAAAACAAATAATAAATTCTAATATGGAACATAGCGATTTTAAACAGTCGGGACCCATAAGAAATCTAGATCGACGCAAATCTTCCCAACAATGGGTCCCGACTGTTTAAAATCGCTACAAATACCGTACGAAAGAGACAGGTAGCGACAAGTCTAGTCGCGGCTAGGCAGCTCACCTAGTAAAAATAAAGACAGCTGGATTTCAATTATTTTAATAAAGGTACAGTCACCAGCATATCTGACACAACAAAGTGCGCATAAATATCAGATCCGCTTTGTTATGGCAGATATTGATGCTGGTGATTGAAATAATTGAAATCCGTCCAGCTGTCTTTATCTTTACTAGGAGAGCTACACATCCTAGGATAGTTAGATATAGGATATTTTACCCCATTGTGATAAACAAAAACAACTTAATAGAGTTATGTTTTTTTTCTATGTACTTTGCTTCTTGTAGTTTCACAGATAAAGGTTCTAGAAATTAGGACTAGTTAATAATACTCGGAATAATGTCGCTGTGTTAAAAAATCAGATTTCGTCGCAAGTCTTTACAAACATTAGTCAAAAAGTATGGGTTTTTGGAAGGCTTACTATATTTTACGTCGATTTTCAATGTCACTAAACCTACTGCTAATGAGTCGTAGATTTTGCGAGCTCCAAGCATGCTAGCAAAGAGCGTTGCATAACGTGACCTAAGTGTACGGGGCAATGCCACGACTCTTGGGCAGTCTACTTGACTTTTCGCCATATTGCTTAACATATAATTTGTTCCTAGTACGGTACTGTAATGAAAAAAAAAACCAGTAACCACCAAATTAAACACTTGAAAATACGGGGAATAAAAGAAAGTAAAACTTTAAAGAAGTTTGGGTACTAAACTTTATGATATCATAGAATTATTTTCGTATTAAGTTTATACTAATAAATTATTTTGATATTTTAAAAAAAGTCGCTGATGCATATGACCAGGCCCCTATTTCACCAACATGACAATTGTCAGCGACATATGTCGAATTGTCACCCGACATATGTCGCTGACAATTGTCAAGCGACAGGTGACAACTGTCAATTTTGTAAATTATCTTGTATAGAAATGCTTATAAACATGACAAGCATTTTCTTACAATTGTCCTTATCTCAGTTACATGACAATTATGTTGTGAAACAAGAATCATTTTTCCAACTCGACATATTAGTAGATTTGTCGGTAATTGTTGACATGAGGTCGAGGCTGTGTCAGGCTAACGTTACAATTGTACGCGGAAGAAGTAGTAATAGCAATATAGACTATAGCTTTGATGGGGCGACGGGGGGAAAGAAAGCAGGGGGGGCTGCTTTAGAGTTTAGACTATCAAGAGTGCGCGCGGCGGTGCACGATGACCCTGCCGTCCACCCCCCTCTCCCCACCGTAGACGGCTTTACATAAAAAATATGGAATAAATAAAATCAGTGTAGATTTTTTGACAAATGATATCGGTGCCGGTGTATTATAGATCACCCGACTAAATAATAATAATATTTCATGATAAAGATTACATTCGATTAATATACTATTACAAAGTTATATATTTAGCAGAGTTAAAAGTTGTTAATCATTCGCGATTATTACTCATTAAAATGAAACATTGCAGCATGTGTTCACGATGTAGAATAAGGTTTCGATTGCTGCAAACGACTCGAAACATCGGTATAAAAACCAAATAATATACGTGATACTATCCGTTTAAATTGTTTTATTTAAATTATAGAAATTGTTTATTTTTATGGCTTTGCTGTCAAAGCGGCGTTCTGTAAATATCCACAGTTTTGTAGTGTTGTTGTTTAGGTAGTTGTTCTTAAAGTAACATAATGGCTATACAACTATGTATTGCCAAATGCGATCCGATACTAATAGTGCTAAAGTATACAAAGTTCACACACATTTATAATGAATATAACGCGTTTATTTAATAATTGCAAAATAACTACAATTGCAAGCGGGTATAAAAAATTGAAACTTACACTATTGTCCTCTTTCTCCAATTTTGCCACTTGGTATCCCTTAAGTTCTTCCAATCTTTGTCGTAAATACCTAGTTCTTGTAATTTTTGAATAATATCCTTCCAATTTTTGATCTTCATATCAAATGTTAAATTGTTGTCAAATTTCCCAAAAAGTATTTTTTTATCGTTTGAAATTATATTTAAAACCGTATTTTGTTTATCATATCCATTGTTATATTTTAAAATCGAAACGCTTGTCTTGTGTGATTATGGATGGAATGATTATAAAATTATTTATTTGTGTAAAAACCGCGATGTCCTCGATAAATAATTGAGTAGTTTTAATTACTTAAGTAAAGTTTAAGTAAGACAAAGGAATGTCTATTCAACTAGTGATACATTTACAGCCAAAGTAAAAAAAATAATTATGTCGTTTAGTTAAGCCTTCATACAATGTCTAAATACTAGTCTAATTCTATATTTTAAAGTATCGATGAACTAATACCGGCGATAAAATGGGCTTCTTAAACTTGTTCGCAAATTATTCGCTTTAAAAAAATAATACGCTGATTAGCTTCTTTTTAGGCTTCCGTAGCCAAAATGGCAAAAACGGAACCCTTAAAGTTGGAACATAGGGGCTGTTCATAAATTACGTCATCTATTTTAGACGATTTTGGACCCCCCCCCCCCTAAAATCATCCAACCATCATAATTCGAATAACCTCCACCCCACCAAATAAAAAGATGTCATTCCAAAAAAGTGCGTTTTTATCAACAGTTTACAGAAACACGAATTTCTTTCCCTTTTTTACTCAGCAAGCACTTTTTGTAGTTGCGAAAGATGATATCATCTTGGGACTGACCCCCCCCCCCCCCTTCCTTGGTCATGCTACCATCATCCGATGTCTAGACCCCCCCCCCCCCCCCTTTTTTCATTAAGTGAATATTTTCGGAAATATTCGCTTCGAAAGTAGCAGAAATTGTGCCCCCCCCCCCCTTCTATTTTCTAAAAGGTATGTTCAAAAAATATGAAAAAAATTACAATTATAAAGCTTAATAAATACTTCCAACGAAAATTGTTTTGAACATGATCGGACATACTGTTTATAAGTTATTGCCAAAAAACTGCGCTTCTCAGCAAAAGGACGCAAGTGCCGGGGGAGATAAACTCTTTTGTTAGTGATTTTTTTAAACGTATTTTTTTGCATTTTTTTGTATAAATGACTGCGGAACCCTACATTGAGCTAGGTCGGCTCTTGGCCGGTTTTTTAATTTAAAATAATTATTAAAAACAGGCGTACGTATTATAAATCTTGTAATGCTGGCCGCCTGTCAACAACCGACATACGGTGAAATTCTTGTAGAGAGTTATGAAACAACAATTGTCCTGACATATTTACAATTGTCATCTTATTTAGACAATGCCTGTTTCACAACCTACAATTGTCACATTTTCTTGACAATTGTCGCACCTGTCAACTTGGTGAAATAGGGGCCAGATAGTTACTAGACTAAAGTGGCAATGGGCGGGACACATTGCTCGTAGAAATGATGGCCGCTGAGGCAGAAAGGTTCTCGAGTGACCACCGCGTACAGGACAATGAAGTGTTGGAAGGCCCCCCAACAAGATCAACCGAAGATCTGGTCAAGATCGCGGGAATCCGTTGCATGAGTTTTTCCAGTAGTAGATGTCTTTAGGCTGAGGTATTGATGTTGAGGATGATGATGATAAATATGACCTGTCATGATTAGTAGGAATCTGTCAAGTATCGTATTCATAAAGGCCCAATGTTTACCTACCTACTTATGGTGTCCATTCATCTTTCACGCAATAATGAAACCCTTAAACTAACAAAGGGCATAGTGAAATTGGACTTAAACCTATCCTTTTTTAAGGAAAAAATGGTTAATATGTTTATAGCAATAAGGTTTGATGTCTCGGGCGGGACAGTACGAGTACCTATTTCAGTCTGAAAACAAGAATCTCATGTCTCTTTGAAACAGAAATTACTCTGTATTGAACAGCTAGTGTAACTAATCGCCTTATTGTTGAGTCGTCCAAAGTATAAAATAATATAATACGGAAATACAAAAACCGCAACCAATCTTACGCTGTTCGCGAATTCTTTGAAATGGCTTCTTTTATTACAGTTAGGCTCGGCCATGGGTATCTAATTTTAGATCATTTAGAGTTGGGTGCCACATGCTACTTCTGAATTACTTAGGTACATCTTATATAATTTTAACATGTCTTACTTTTTTTGGTCTATTTCACACGGACTGAATTAGAACTTCAATTTGTGTGGGACCTGCACATCGGCATTCTCAATACAAATTGCAGTTCGAATGCAGCCCGTCTCTTTAAACCCGTATCCTTGCATCCATACTAATACGAGTATTATAAATGCGAAAGTGTGTCTGTCTGTCTGTCTGTTACCTCTTCACGCTTAAACCACTGAACCGATTTGGATGAAATTTGGTATGGAGAGTCCCGGGGAAGGACATAGGCTACTTTTTATCCCGGAAAAATACCCTTATCTGCGATAAACGAATTTAAGGCGGACAGAGTCGCGGGCAGAAGCTAGTATATTATAAATACCAAAGAGTGTTTAACATTTATCATAGAGATAAAATGTTACGGGGAAAGACATTGGCTATTTTTTAAACATGCTCAGATTTTGAAGATACAGCAAATTACGTTTTCTATACTGGCAAAGCGGCGAGAATAACCTATAGTATTTAATAATATTTTGTTAAATGTTCCCATACCATACATATGCTTGAACAAAAATTAAAATTCACAAAACAATACATTTAAATTTGGTAATAAGCGTGGGTCAATACACTTTCATTTTCTTCTGACTTTCTCCCACGAGCGAACAAAAGGGTGCCTTCAACAAATACCTCAGTATTGCTATTGTTATTAAAAATAAATAGGTGTTTCACACCAACTTGTTGCGGTTTCGCCGCCAGTCGCCACATCTTCCAAAGACGATTACTGATTGATTACTGTGCCGCCCAGCATAAAATCTTGGGTCTTGTTTAGTATTTATACATCGTTATGCGATGTTAGCTATCGTTTCTTAGACGCATATTTATCACTTTGCTCATCACATGCGACTTTACGAGTATTTCACCAATGATTCACGTGTTCTAACTAGCACTTTGGAGTAGTTCCGACGCACAGGTACGAAAAATCCATGAGTTCTCGTCTGCTCTCCGTACAGAAAAACTCTGAGATTACTTCAGGAACTGAATTATTTTATCAAAAATGACCAAAATCTTCTATCTAATCGGAAAATGTTTCTGTTTATGGAAATCTCGTGTAACGAGGTGTGGGTTTTTAGAGAAAGCCAAGTACGTGTAACCAATTCAATACTTCTTTGTTATAATTGTAAGTATTAGATTAGGTACATGGTTTTTTTAAATACGAACGTGACCTATAACATCTGCCTCCTCAGTAATTCTACAGAAATAACGTCTTAATGACCAATGGACTACTGACATAGTTTTACCATAGATATTAATCAAGTACGGTCAAGGAATTTAATTTCCGTAACCTTTCGTACCTTGTCATTGTGATATGATGTGGAATCTCTTTCGGCTTTCATATTGATTTTGTCTGTGACAAAGTACGAAATGGTATATAAATTAAATTTCTTGACTGTACCTATCAAACAATTCAAATTTTGGCGATCGATGAACTGCCAGTTGATTTCCTGTAATATTGTTCAGAGGTGAGTCAGGGCTATAAAATTGATGATGCTAGTATGAACAATAGATAGTTCACGGCATCTTCTCACGGAACAGAAGTAATGTTTTAAGTGGCATACACCAATATCAATATACGAATAATTATCGTACGCCTTTCATAAAAATCGGATTAGATACGAAGATTTATCTATTATTTACGCATTCAAAGACGTAATATTTGCAAATTGATTTTGAGAATCGGTTGTTCATAACATTCATGACGACTATGTCAGCTGTTATTGATCCAATGTGAATCGCTTCAACAATATCAACGGAACATCTACCGCTAAATTTTCATATAAAATTTTAAATAATAATATTGTTATGTAAATATGGCGCGTTGTGCATGCCATTATCATTAATTCAAAAGCATAAAAACTCATTAACTATATAAGAACCTGGGCGACCCAGCATTTCTCGGTCAATGAAACCTATCTAGATAAACTGGGAAAGCGAAACTATGTCGACATACCAAATTTCATTCAAATCGTTAGAGCAATTTCCGAGACGTGCGTATACATACATACGTAAAGTTATAGGATAATTTTTGAGAGCTGGAAATACTAATTTTAAAGCTTCACCCGGTACCTTATTATACAAATGAATACTACCTACGAACTGGCCTACAAATGATTTGTTAATTTGCGAATGCTAGACTTTCTAAAAGCGATTTTGTTAGTATTTCTAGTATTCAAATTGTGGATAATGTGTTTCAGCAGCGGGGCATAATAGATGACATTCTCAATATAAATATGTATTGTAATACTTTCACACGTTTGTTTCGAATCCAAAATCAAAACACGCTTTAATCGGGATTAATAAAACACAAACATTTTCATGTCCTTTAAAGGCATATAGCCAAAGGATTTTTTAATCGATCTACGATTGGCTGGCAAATACATCCTCTAACAAGGATAAAAAAATATGTCCAAGAACGTGGTCTTTTTGAAATTCATCATGCAACTCTAAGCGGTTTGTGGTCACAACACGGTCACTCACACAGCTTGCAGCTGTCTATACCTGTGTCGCGATGATGAAGCATGTGTCACTGGTTGATGATTTATATTCCGTACATCCGTCGATCGTAATGAGCTCATCGGTCATTTGTCAAAGTTTCCAGTATAACATTGCATCGCGATAGACATCTCAAAATGTTTCAACATACTGGTTTTGTATTCTAGTTGTAGTTGAGTTACAATGTACAGTCGCCAGCCTCAATATCTGCCACAACAAAGCGCGCATAAATATCTGTCAGGACTCTCTATTTCAAGGGCCATAAGGACGTTTCAGATACTTTCGCCCGCTTTTTTATGGCAGATATTGAAGCTGATGACTGTACCAGATACACATCAAACAGAAAAACTTATTTTGCGTTATTGGACATTAACATTGAATTCAGGCGCGGAATTCGTTCGGGACGGCATTGCATTCAGTGGGGGTGTATTTGTTCAGGGTGGAGCAATTTTTGTGATTTTACTTATCTTACAGAAACTACTTATGCTTCTATTAGACATTGGTCATAATGAGGCGCTTTGGTCGCGCCTGGTATACCTGGTGCTCGTTGTTTTTTGTTTCAAATGTTCTATAATAAAAAAATACAGTCAATGTCAACCATTTCATAGACGTAATCATCTATCAATCAGCAGTCAATTCTAAAAAACCAAGGTTAACCTATACTAACTTTACTTATACTACCATGACCATGATAAATATGCGACCTAAAGAGGATCCATCAATCAAATACAACGACATTTTTCCCTATTCTGCGATACTGTACTAATCTCACAGTTGGGCCTAACCTATGCTTGTTAATTTCAGGTGGAACGCGGCGATTTGAACCTTACGTTCCCAATAATGTTCAACCCAGTGACGTGGGAGGCACACGCGTTCCCGGTCTACTTTGGAGGGTCAACAGTTGTTGACGACACGATCGTCTCGGTGCCGGCGGTGCAGCTCGTCTGGTTTGTGAGGACTGACAACAAGATGCAGATGCAAAGGTAATAAGCTGGCCGGCTACAACACGAGGCACGTATAGTGCTTTTCTCAAAAATGAAGCTTGAAAATCATTTAGAATGAGGTATCCCCGGGTAATATCAAGATCGGGTGGGATCTAAGATCGGATGGTCGCAATTGCTATCAAAATATTAGTTATTTTACATCACTGGCGATACCACGAGGGACCCCATTTCACCCCGCCCCTTTTCCAGTTTGTAGTAACCGCTCGTATCAGTCATGAGTTACAAACGTTTATAAAAAAGTGTCATAACATTATTTCTTATGATAAAAGAGCGGATATTTTCAACGTATGCACCTTCGTCTCCTAGCTTTAGAATTGAATTTAGCTATTAGTCCTATCTTAAACCAAGAAGGTTTTTCGGTTTGGTGACTTGAAAAAAAAATATCAACTTTGAGCGTAGATTACTCCTAAACTATTTTGTAAAGGTAAATTTTAGGTAAATATTAGGTAAATTATTAATAAAAGTTTGTTTTCCTTTTTATCATTCGCATTTAAAATTTGATGGTAAAAATTAGTGACAATTAAGTATTTTTTTTTGTGACGCTCTTCCAACTCGCCGAAAAATAGTCCGGTCTTACCCGTGTATACCTTACATAAACAATACACAAAGTCCAGCTTTCATTTCATCGCTCTTTTTTAACAAAGATTTTCACTGTCTCATCATTATTTGAATCTTATTTTCAATGATAAAAGTACTTATTGTTAATATATTTCGTAAGTGAAAAATAAAAGTTCATATTTTTATACCGTTCCACCGGTATCCCTTCTTCTCGCATAACTTTTTTTTCTAAACTACTATAACACTACTGTTCCATTTCCCAATTCACGTTTTGCTACATAATTGAAAACTTTTCCGGATTTTTCTTATCGTTGTGTTTGTATATGAACGATCTGAAATGTTTACGATTCCAGAGAAGAACTTGGTTAGCGAAATGTAACAATTGGGGAATGGCAGTTTGGGATATGTAATTAGCCCATAGGTTCAATTCTTCCTCATTGATGCTTTTTCATTGCATCTAAGTAACGGTGGTAACAGAAACAACGAATATATCGATATTCCTTGTTTCTTTTGGTCCACCTAAAAGATAACCTGGTGCGTGGTTTTGCGCTTTTGACTCTGTCCTAGACTATCAGGCGCTTTAATTAACTTCCTTAAAAAGCAACAGATTAACAAAAACAACCTCAAAGCTACAAATGTGGTATAGATCCACATGGATCCAATTTCTGCCTCTGCAATTTATGGCAGCTGGTTTCTTCTTAAAACTAATCGTTCGTACTTTATGATGACAAAAAAAAAAAAAAAAACAAAATTATATTAAAATGTGTTGAAAAACAAAATGCAAACAGGATTTTATTTTACGAAAACAATTTAATCTAGGTGAGAGTCCCAGCAGTACGACACTACGTAGACTTAAAAAAATAAACAAATGGATTACATCGATCGGTACGAAATAAAGCTAACTAAATCTAATAATGGCTCCTGAAAATGAAGCATATAGAATGGAATGCGAGCGAAACATGAGAGTTATAATCATTTGTGTGCATTTTCGTATTCTTTTCCCGTTTTTCGTTTTCAGATTAGATTAGTTTAGAGCTCAGTATTAAAATGTTACCCGCATTATCTCTTTAATTTCCACCAAAACTCTATATCCACCAATGCCTTAACGAATATTTTTTTGAAAATAACTCTTGAACACATCATTATAAATGATAGAACGGCAGCATCTGCGTTCAAGTATAGGTATTATAATAGAGGATATCCTTATAAGATAACAATCTGTACGTAGAGTCTTAACTCATCTACTTATCACACGCAACGTACGGAAACGATGATTGTAGATTTAATCGTCTTTGGAAAGGAAACCAACTCATACGAAGGTTCTTTCAGTTTTGTTAATTGCTCTTAATGTTGTTTACAAGACTTGTCTTTAATGTTTTTACATTCGTGTTTAAAGACTCAGATTCTTAGATAATGGGTACCGATCTTGACACGGTTTAGGAAATCGCGTCGAATACTAAGCACTGCGTAATGACAGACTTGAATACGAATAGAAAGGTTTCACTTGTTGGTTAAACTAATTGTAGGTCAACGTGAAGTTGTCAACATTATTAGTACGTCACTCGACAATTTACTTAAGGCACTAAATCACGGAAACTCATTATTCGCCATTCCGGTAACTAAACCGAACTTGAACAAAAAATGTGTATTAAGTAAATGGGTGCATATTTGTTAGATATAATGAAATCCACCGAGGGGTCAGACTAAAAGATGTAACTTACTTTATACTAAAAGTAGTATTCCCAATTTTTGTCAACACAATTATCTCTTGCTATTTCAGAGGGGCGGCATGGGAAGACGCCTTTCTAGATGCTGTAGGCGTGGCAGAAGACACGGGCCGCTTTAAACACATCTCAATCGCAAGATTCGCTTCAAGAACGCTAGACCACGAGCTTGAAAAGAACACTAGAACAGTAGTTCCATTCTTCAGTTCCACGTTCATTCTCATGGGCATTTTCTCGATTGTGACGTGTATGATGGCTGACTGGGTCCGTTCTAAGCCTTGGTTGGGATTGCTTGGAAACATCTCTGCTGTAATGGCCACTGCTGCTGCATTTGGCTGTGCTATATACCTGGGCATTTCCTTTATTGGTATTAACTTGGCAGCCCCATTTTTGATGATTGGTAAGTACAGAGCTACTTATGTTTTCTATGACGTTGTTTCCAGTAAACTATTAAATGTTGCTCTTGTATTAGTTATTAACTATTCCTTGTTTTTACAGGTATTGGCATTGACGACACGTTCGTTATGTTGGCAGCTTGGCGTAGAACTTCCCCAAAACTTTCTGTGCCTGAACGTATGGCAATCATGTTGTCAGAAGCGGCGGTCTCCATCACAATAACGTCGGTCACTGATATGCTATCTTTCTTCATCGGAATATTTTCCCCATTCCCTTCGGTGCAAATTTTCTGCATGTATTCTGGTAAGCGCCTATATAAATCCATTGTTTCAATTTGATTTACTGTTGAACTGCTACTATAATTGTCTGAATTTCATTTACAGGTCTTGCAGTCTGTTTTACCTTCGTATGGCATCTGACGTTCTTCTCTGGTTGCGTAGCTGTATCAGGATACCGGGAAAAACAGAATAGACATACCATCACAATGTTAAAGGTGCTACCAGAATCCAGAGCCAGGAAAGGTAAATATCAAGATACCTATCAAAAAACCCGGATTGGTATTGCGATGAAAATGATAAGTGTTTTAATTACAATAATGGTTACCTACTCAGGTAGTAAACGCCGAGTACTACTTGACATTTTTCGGTCCATTCTGAGGATAATAGCCGTGAGTCATGAGCGATTCGGTCCTCTACTTTTTTCTATGTGCGAGAACCGCTAGTGTAATCTTAATATAACTGAGTCTCACGCTAGTTTTCAAGGAGAAAAGTATTACGGCTTAAATTTACCAATTTTGTTACAGAAGAGAAGTCGTGGCTGTACAGAGCATTTTGCAGCGGTGGTATTGATATTGCTGATCCTGACAACCCAATCGACAATAGAGAGCATTGCATCATGGCTTTCTTCCGTGACACCATGGCAAACATCCTCAACAATAATGCTGTTAAAGCCCTGGTCATTGTAGTATTCCTAGCTTATCTGGCGGGAGCTGGCTACGGAGTCACTAATCTTAAAGAAGGCCTCGAAAGAAGAAAACTGTCGAAAGTAGATTCATACTCTGTTGAATTCTTCGATCGTGAAGATTTGTATTACAGAGAGTTTCCTTACAGAATTCAGGTAAGTAACATTTATAAAAAAAAAAAAAACATAAAATGACATTCATACAAAACATGACAAGACTTTTCTAAAGAAAACCTAATTTTCTGTTACAGGTGGTAATCAGTGGCGAATACAATTATTCAGATCCGATAATACAAGACGAAGTCGAAAGACTAACTCAAAGTTTAGAAAACACTTCATACATATCGAACTCTTTGTACACGGAATCATGGCTGCGAACTTTTGTTAATTACGTATCGAGAAACAACGATTACTTGAATGTTACAATCGATAATGAACCTGATTTCATTGAAAATTTACGAGAGGTACATATTGTAAATTCTTATATAAAGGTTTGAGGCTCTTGATTCCTGAACGCTGAATATCTGAAAAACTTAACCTGTTCCTTCTCTTTTAGTTATGGCTGTTCCCTGCTAATCCATTTTCACTGGATGTGAAATTCAATGAAGCTGGAGATCGTATAATGGCATCCAGATTTTTGATTCAGGCGATCAATATAAGTGGTACCAATCATGAGAAGGAGATGGTGAAGGTGCTGAGAGATGTTGTAGCCCAATCTTCGCTTAATGCATCTGTTTTCCACCCATACTTCGTATTTTTTGATCAGGTATGTGTTCCATTTCAATTTATACCTATTTCCTATTCGAAAGGTATTCAAAATTTTATTGCATCACCATAAAAAGCGAAGAGCTCAAAAACCGTATAGTTAAACTTATCTACATACGTAATATCTGTTACAAGCAGATTTTTTATTCCTGCAAGTTCTTGCAAATCACAGTACTATAAATCAATGTACATCTGTATAGATATAGATAATGTGAAGATCCTAACTAATAACTCGTTTTTATTTCTTCTTTCAGTTCGAATTAGTGAAGCCCACGTCCATTCAGAATCTGTGCTACGGAGCCCTGATGATGATGATCACCTCCTTCATATTCATACCCAACATTCTGTGCTCACTCTGGGTGGCCTTCAGTATCATATCCATAGAAATCGGAGTCGTAGGATATATGGCCCTGTGGGATATTAATCTTGATTCAATTTCAATGATAAACTTGATTATGTGCATTGGATTCTCTGTTGACTTTACAGCTCACATCTGTTATGCTTACATGGCATCCAAAGCAAAGTCTCCGAATGATCGAGTTAGCGAATGTCTATACTCTCTCGGTTTACCCATAGTTCAAGGATCATTCAGTACTATTCTTGGGGTCGTTGCACTTCTTCTGGCAGACAGTTACATCTTCTCAGTGTTCTTCAAGATGGTATTCATGGTGATCTTCTTCGGTGCAATGCACGGGCTTTTCTTGTTGCCCGTACTCTTGTCTCTATTTGGGCCAGGCTCCTGTTCTAAGAAGCACGAGGATATCAAGATGTCAAAAGTAGAGAAGAGTTTCCCGCATCCTTACTGCATACCCCATCCGCAGCTTGTTTTAAACGACCAAATATTCAACGGAAAAAACGTAGGCCCCAATGGAGTATACAAAATCTATGGAGACGATAAAGATTTAGGAATCGGTACATCGGGTGAGGACACTAGCGAAAGCAGTTCGAATCAATCACAGCGTCGTCAGATCAATGATAATGAAAGGAAATATGATCTTGGATGGAAGAAATCCAGCTATGGGCAAAATACTAGCCAGTTTCAACCGTCAGGAGAGTTAGACCCGTATGGACTGGATGTAGACCGTGCTTGGCCAAAACAACCTTATGAAGACAGTCGGCGTGGGGCAGACATTTACAGAAAAAGCCGAGCGGCCTCCAGAGATGACGACTGGGTGAGGCCAACACGCAAAACGAGTGATGCTGGTCCTCGACGCGAAGGCACGTACCGAGTGATGCGAGCACATTCTCATCACAATCTACATCGGCCTCGTGCTCCAAGGCGATCTAATTCACATCACAACCTTGAGCATTTAGACTATGTAGCGGAAATGCGTTTTCCTTGACAGATCGCCAACCCCCTTAAAATTTAGATAACATAAACCAAGTGCTCAATTTATGGACCAAAGTTCCACTATAAAGTTGATGGTCGAAAATGGATCGAATTCAAGTGAAGTTGAAATTCTGTAATTGTTTTGATTCTCAATGAAACGACAAACTTTATTTTGAAAAGCTAGATAAATTTAAAACTGATTGCAGAAAGTACTAACAACTGGATCATTTGAATTTATTATAGGTTAATTATAGCAAAAAATAAGGCCAAAAATGTGTGTGCGGTGCCTATAGTGCGTTTTAGAATTTAGAATAATTTACGCTAATCATTTTATTCAGAAACACAATTCAAGCTCGTGAAATATTGAATGCACTATCTAAAAGTCAAACAAATTTCCTTTAGAAATTCATAAGAGATTAATTATCACTATAAAATAGCCTACAGGTCTAGTGCTCCATTTCTTAGACTTCTGGATTAAGTCTATCATTGCTCCTTACAAGGTTCTAGAACCCCATTATGTCATTAATATGATTAAGTTTTAGTTAAACTCTAGTAAACTTGTAATTATTAGGAAGTGTTATGTAAGTGTGATAATTGGGTGGGTGAAAATAAACTGTACATACATGTGTATTTAAATATTAGTGTTAGTTTACTTGTTTTGTGAAAGCTTTAACATGATTCTTGACAGATTACTGTTGTAAATATTAGTTGTGCTATATCTTGAGGCCATCGGTTCCCTACGTAACTTTATTCTTTCGCCACTTAATATGTCGAAAACAACTAATAGTTTACGGTTTCATTAAACAATACGTATTTCTATTTAATTACATTGGAATAAATCGCCCAATGAGAATGAAACTGTCAAAAAACAGCGACTAACGATTGTTTTTAATATTTTTTTCTGTATAAAATATTTATTTCTGCGTTCTTCTATTATTATTTATTTGTAAGTATTTTCGAACACGACATATATTTTTATTGTGCGATCTATTGCAGTGATTGAAAGTGTATAAACATGAAGTCCCATGACGTGATATGCGGTAGAGGTCCAAAAGAGTTTGTTTTCGATATTTTTAATATACTCAAAGATAGACCGGCATATTTTCTCATCCTTTGATAACAGACACATATTTATATAACAATTAACAGACATTAATAAAGGAAAATACGAATGCCACGATCATGACTTGTATACTGAAGGTTGACTCTAAGACTAGACCGTAACGACGTATACTCGTATCTATCGAGAGACATTGACATGTAGATCTTATTTAAAAAAAAAAATACGTACGCAAAGAGTCAACGCAGATATCAATAATATTATGTTATCAAACAACGAGAAATATTTTTTTGCAATAGAAAAACCGGTTCATAATGGAACTGAGAAATGTGTTACTCTTACCACTGTCAAAATATTCCCTTACCCCACTTTATCTTATATCATTATAAGAAGATTGTTACTAGACCTCGCCGACCCCTACTCGTAATTTTGTCGTTAACCTTAATGTGATCGTCCGGTCACTATGACTGAATATATTGTAAATATTATTGACATGTTTTATATTGAATAAAACTAGTTTTGATATTTTTATTTTTTATTATTATCCTACATAGTCCGTTTTGTAGGTTCTGTGATATATAAGATGGATATGGCTGCAAGTTGTGTGAACATAATACGTACCTACACTACATAGCAAGTAGCTGCAAACGTCATTTAAAAATAGTAACATAAATGTCAAAATATTTTCACCTGACCCTAAATACCTAACTAAAAACCTATTCGTTGGGGTAAATTGCTGTACTAGGATTGTTGGAAAGTAACTCAAACCAGCTAAGGTTGATGAAATATATTTTGAAATAATTACAACGCACGTTATTTTTCAGTTCTCTTAACTTACCAACTATGCAAGCTGGGGATTAAACTCCGAACCATCGATTTACAAGTCTAGTTGCTTGCACCGCTGTGCGATTTAATTTAACCTCGCCTAATCTATCCGATTAGCCCAGCAGTTCTATTCAATATCGGATAGTCTATGGAGTGAATATTAGGCTCGCTCATGGGTGCTCCATCCAGTTTCAGGACTTGGACGTGGTTGCGAACTAGACTGCGCGTAGCCTGGGATGTATAACGCGACGCTGGGCCATCATAGACGTTTTAATACCAACATGTAATAGCGATATTCGTTAGGTGGCTATAGTAGCAGTTCGAAAAGTGACTCGGGATTGTGCTGGGTCATCATTAAAGGGATGACGATGGCAGTATATTTGGTGTATATATCTATGGATGTACATGTAAAGTAAATCAAACTAGTTCAGGTTATTAATATAAGTATATTCAAAAATATTTATACAACATAAATTATTTTTCAGTTTTCTTAACCTATCCAACTCTGTTCTATCTGGGGATTGAACTCCAGTCCATCGATTTACAAGTCAGGTGTTTGCACCCGTGGATTATGCACCAGCTTACCTAACTAACATAACGGATGTTTTACGAATCGATTTGCCCAGCAGTTCTGTTCAATATCGGGTAGGGTATGGAGTGAATGCTGGGGTCGCCCACGGGCGCTCCATCCAGTTCCAGCACTTGGACGTGGTTGCGAGCTGGTGCGGCGCGCAGCCAGCAGCCTGGGACGTACAGCGTCACCTGAGGCCCCATACTGGGCCAGTACCGACCCAGGTTGTACCCGTTCACCCAGATGTAGCCCTGCAAAGTACCAAGTAACAGGATCGTTCTTTTGTAACGTCTGGTGGTCTTATTTACCTTGAAACTATTGCGACTTCGCGGGAAGCTCTTCACTTTTCTGTGTAGGTTGCTCTCAGGTAAGCGCTACAATAGTTATTTGTTATGCAAGGCTGCAAAATTGTTATTTGGCACGAGTGCTACAATTGAAAGCCAAGTAAGCAAAGGAAATTTAAATTGAACCACGAGTGGTTCAAATATAGATTCCTGAGCGTAACGAGGCTTTCAAGGCACGAGAAGCCAAATAATTTTGCAGCCGTGCGAAACACACAACTTTTCACCTCACTACAGCGGGAAAACAGTAAGATGTAAGAAAACCTATGAAATTTTTATTAAAACTAGTGATAGTGAACCTACGAAATACAGTCATAACAAAACAAACAAATAAATATATAAAAAATATAAATTCCAATTTCAAATTACTTTTCCACGCAGATTTGGCGCTGTAAAGGGAACTTTCCCGAGCGAGTGGGGTGAAAAAAATATTAATATCAGTCTTATACACTAAAAGTCAGTGGCGTAGCTGGACTAATCTAGACGTGGGCTCAGTCACATCAGCGGGGCCTTTTTTTCTTTCAAGAGAATGTTCATCATCCACAAGGGGGCTTCGCGCGAGGCCCCATTAAATCCGAGACCGTGGGCGAGGGCCCGCTTCGCCTACGCCTAGCTTTGCCACTGCTAAAAGTATCTAAAATATAACATAGACGTAACACACTTTTGACATAAAATATCCTCTTCAGCAGACCGTATAACAGCTTTGTATTCCATATCAAAATATTGTACTTAATTACTTAGATACAGAATTTAATAACACTTTGCGCTAATTATCGTCTTTTTACCTTGGCGCTATTAATAGGTTCTATATATACAACTTTATATTCATGGAACAACTAGCAACGACTATATAATGTATGAATAACTGAATATATTAATATAACATTAGCTTGGTTTCTATTATATTCGTAATTATTTGGTTTTACTTCAAAATTAACGTAGACAAAGAACTTTAAAATAAGTGTCTGTTAAAAATAAAACGCGTATAACCTTTACCTTGTTTGTTGAAGGTGCCTTTACTATACTAAATGTGTCTGAAAGTGACTAGGAAGGTTTGCCGCAAAAAAACAATAGTGTATACGCAGTGAAATTAAATTTGTAAAAGCGCCTTAATCATACCTACTGGTTGTAGACGTTTGGTATTAAACCGGCCAAGTGCATGAATCATGCTCAGTATCGGGTTCCGCAGCGTTTAAACAAAAAAATGCACTACGGATGAAAAAAATAAGATATGTAAAAGTGCACTACAAAAAAAGAGCGTATCTCCACGCCATCTACGTCCTTTTGCTGAGAAGCACAGCTTTCAGCAATAACTCAAAAACAGTATATCCGATCATATTGAAAATAATTTTCGTCGAAGTTATTTATTAAGCTTCTTGTAATTTTTTTCTTATCTCTATTTTTTGGTTTAGAAAATAGAGTGAGGGGGACAGACATATTACGCTACTTTCGAAGCGATCATTTCCGAAAATATTTACTATATAATTTTTTTCATACAAACTTTAACATGTTTTTAAAAGAAATGTCGAAATATGTGCCACACATTGATATTTGCTGATTTTTTTTTCAGTTTTGCAAGACACCTATACACCGAATTTCAATAATATGCATCTTGTAGTTTTTGGTGAAATGCCTGTGACATACGGTCGGACCGGACATGAGAAAACTATAAGGGTTCCGGTTTTGCCATTTTGGCTACAGAACCCTAAAATTTAAAAGAGTAATATTACCTTTCCCCATGAAGTGGTGTCAAAGAATGTATCTAGAGGTTGTTGGTTTTCTGGAATAGTGAAGAAGCCCTCGAATAGCATTGGCCCCTCCAAGTCTCCGGACCCCTCGGTCGTAATCGCGGCGCCGGCCATGTCTTCCAAGGGGAATCCAGTGATAGACCAGGAACCATTCAGTATTTTGCCACTGACTGTGACTTGACTGAGGATACCCTGTTTTTTTAGCAGTGTTATTGAATAGTCAGCAGCAAAAAAATATACACGATTAGTCCGTTCATCAATATCTTCCCTCAACTCTAATGATGGGTCATAGAGTCAAGCGAAGATTCTTTTAACGGCCTAATCGTGTATATCTTTTTGCAGCTGACTGTACGTGTACAGTGAGGGAAACTGAAACACGTACCTTTTGAGTCCTTAATGTCATTGTAACGAGAGCGAAACAGGTACCTTCTGTCTCAATTTCCCGTTCTGTACTTAATTTTTTTTTAAATCTTTAGTGAAAAAATTAGAGTCATTACATTGGAAACTTCTGCATGCTTGTCATCTTGACGTAGCCGTAAATTATAAATAAAATGAATAAATATAAGGGACAATCTCACACAAATCAACCTACTCCCAAACTTAGCAAAGCATGTACTTTGGTACAACACAACGATATTCATATTCATAGCTTATAATTTCAAGTTTAGTTTATATTTCAGAGAGAGTTTCACCGCCTCACTTTATTCGATAATTTTTTATCGACGTATCTGTACATCTGGGGCTATTTGGTGTAACATTTGGGGCTACTTAGTGTAACGTTTGAGGCTACTTGGTGTAACGTTTGGGGCTATTTGGTTGTAACATTTGGAGCTAATTAGTGTAACATTTGGGGCTAATTGGTGGAGATTCCGGATTTCTATGTTTTTCGAAATCTGGAGAACAGGACGATGCCTCTAACAAGATGAAGCCTGGATCTGGTGAAGATAACAGGACACCGTTGGATGAGGGCGGCGCACAACCGGTTGTTATGGAGATCCTTGCGGGACTTCTCCAGCAGTGGACGTCCTTGAGCTGATATGATGATGATTTCGAAATCCCATTAAATCTACAGGCATTTCGACAACTCCATGAAGCCTTTGTTCCACAGGCTCGAATAAAAACCTTTGATCCCAAAAAAAAAAATTTGATAAGGTCTAAAACTTTGCTTGATTTATGGGCATTTCGATTTAAATATGTACCATTAACAAAACCAGAGGTTACTATATGTTTCGTTACAAAACTGACAAGTTAAACGCTTTTCAAATATAATTTAAGTTTTTTCCAAACGTACAATATTTAATAAAAATGTGACATACCTTGAAGTCGTGAATTCCTGAGCCGTAATTGATTCGCCCTTGGTTTTCGACGAGCAGTGATAGAACCGAGTCAGCCTTGGTCTCTATCGGCAAGGTATATATTTTTTTGGTCCTGCTTATCGTTCCATAGAATTTCTGTGAAAAGGATTACATACATAATATATACATATATAATAAACTAGCGGCCGCCCGCGACTTCGTCCGATTTAGATTCAAAGATTCAAAGATTTTATTTGCATTGAATGCAAAATATATGTACAGATGTTTCACAGTAGGTAGGAGTCCGGTGCATTCAGCCTGCATGCAGGCGTGCAAACATTCATCAGGAGCGGTTAAACTAAGTAAAAAAAAAAAAGTAAGTAAGTAGGTATGCCAGTCAAAATAGCAATATCCAAACACATAACATTAACATTTAAAATAAAATACAAGAAATAATTAGATTCGTTTATCGCGGATAAAAGGTATTATTCCGGGATAAAAATTAGCTTGTCTTTCCCCAAAACTCGATATTTTACTAATTTAAAAGTGAAGCATACTACCAAGATTTCAAGTTCCTAGCGTAAAAAAATATTCATTGTCCATACAAATTTTCATCCCCTTTTTCGTCCCTAAAAGGGATGAAATTTAACATACATTATAGCCTATGTCCTATTCTGACATATAAGGTACATAACTGGAAAGTTTCATAAAAATTCTTCCAGTAGTTTTTGAGATTAAGTGGAACGTACATACATACTTTCACGTTTATGATATAGTAAGGAGTAAGGATAAATGCCGAACATAATTGGCAAAGTCAAGGCAGCACGACTTCGTTGGCTCAGTCATTTTGAGAGGATGGGAGACTATCGTGCAGTGAAGAGAGGGAAGAGTGGCGTTCTCTCGTGTCAGAGGCCAAGATCCTCTTTGAGTCACCGAGCCAGCATAGTAAGTAAGTAATAAATAAATGAAATTAGGTTTCCCATTTATAAATGCAATTGAACTATAACTTTGGGACAACAATTAAATAATGAGCACGATATAATCAGCCTAAATTTTGTGATAATAACTGAACAAGAAGAAAATATTTACTATGCTCAAAGTTAATACGTACTTCATACTTAATCAAATATGTGATATGCACCTTTGCGTCTGTAAGATCATGGGTTTTTTGACTAAATATTAAAAAGTTTTAATTTAGTTGTTAATTTTCTCTGGATTGTAATCTGTATTTCCATTGCTTTTTACATTTATTGATCAATAAACATTGTACAGATTTAATCTTAAGCAAAAGATAACCTAAAACTTTACACTTACACCATCTACAAAAACACGTATGCGATCCCGTGGTCTTTTAATCTGCAGCTCAGATCCTTTATCCGTCTGGCCTGGTGAGGTCTCATATAGCATCAACCCAGCACGCTGACGCAAATTTTCAAAAGTAGGCAACGCCCAGCCGACCACATCTGGATATTTTTTACCAATAGTATTCCTCCCTGATGGAGATAACAGACGAAGACACTCGGTTAAAGCAATTTTTCCATAAGCAGCTTTGTTGGAATGTGTTGGAGGATCGATGTCTCTTACTTGTGGTTTATGCTGAAACGAGAATTCAATAGAAATTACGTCTTTCGATTATAAACACAGAAGCATTAGTGCTACGACCGCCTTTAATTGGCCTAACTCGAAAAATTTTGATTTTTTTACCAACAAGTTTGTTTGCGAAACAGTTCAAGATGGGGTAAGAGGGTCGTCATGGTGCACGTGATGTTCCGTCTTTCCTCCATGTTGCAATATTTCATGGGCTGCGTGCGGTCAATTCCTACCACCAGGCCCCTTTTTCACAATCGTGACAATTGTCAGGTGACAACGACAATTTTATGTTCACGGCGATCCCCGCCAGCTCAACACAACTTCTTACTTTATACTGGGTACGCAATGTACGTGAAATTGTCGCTGTCACCCGACATTTGTCATGACTGTGAAATAGGGGCTAGGCAGGTTGTACATTTGTTTCCCATCAAAATCACCAACATAGCATAAACAAAAAAAATCGAATGCAGGTTGCCGATTCAACTAAGATGTCGTATACGTTTTCACACTGGCTCTCAAACTTTTCAAACCGGAGGTTAAAATGCAACGTATTGCTGCATTGCAGCAGAAACAAATAAGATTATTCGGATAATACTACCGCTTAGAAGACAGCGGGCTAAAAGTTCGGCCTACATGGCGCCTTATTATAAAAATGCTAAACAGTTTAGTTCATACCTTTGCTATAGTATCCCGAATGGCGAAATATTTGGGAGTGGGATCACCGGCTTCAGTCAAGGGAGCATCATAGTCATAAGACGTGATATCTGGTGTGTATGTACTATCCTGGTTTGCACCTGAAATAAACTCGAAAATATAGATGTACTACAAGTACTAGGAGCATCCTAAAAGTATTGCATTTGCATAAGTCTTTATCGTGGCAATGAAGTGAACCTTCTGTAAAATAAAAAAATAATGACAGTAAATTCCATTCCATAACTTTTATTTTTTTAAATGATGGAAACTGGAAGATAGGGAGACCCCTAACAAGGTCTACTGACTGGTCAAGATCGCGTTGGATGCGGATTATGTGGAAAGCGCACGACGTTTATAGTGGATATTATAGGTATACCTAGCTAAATTCAAATATAGGTACTTATATGTATGTGACATGTTTGTTATCTTTATCTAACTACACGCGGCAGCGTGTCCAGGCAAGTTCAGACAAAGGAACTTTAAATAAATTATATTTATATGCGATGAAGCCCCATTTGGGGCAGTAAACTCCTGGAGTGGTGACAGTGGAAAGCAGCATGCAGCGTGGGACGGCCACCAACCAGGTGGACGGATGACCTCGTAAGGGTCGCGGGGAGTCGGTGGATGCGGACTGCGAAGGATCGCACCCCGTGGCGAGCTATAGGGGAGGCCTAGGTTCAGCAGCGGACGTCCGTGGCTGATAGATAGATAGAAGCCCCGTTTCGTTGTGTTTGTTATCGCCTGTACAACGATGGCAAAGTAAGAAAAGATTTATGAGCAAGTTTATTCGTTGAAAAAAACAAACAAATCATATGAATAAGTTAAAAAGTTGGCGAACTAGTAAAGTTGGCGAAACTAATATTATAGACAGTTGAAAAAGTAGCCAAAATTAATATGATTATATTTACTAACTTTGAGAAATGTAGGCAAAATGAGATACTTGGCAACCATGTAACAGATCAGAGGAGGAGGATGCCATTGTCCAGCAATGGATGATGATTATTACCAGTGATTTAATCTACAAACCAGCGGTGAACTCAAAATTAGTGCCGCCGAAGAACACGTAGAAATTGACGTTGATATTGTGGTTGAGGAGATCTTCCAGGGTGCTGACGACGTCTTCCGTGGCGACTTGCTGCAGACTCTCGCCCCAGTGGGTCAGCCAGCCGGGGTAGAACTCAGAGTTCATCAGGGGACCATGCGGCATGTAGCCTCTCAATGGCTTGAACAGGTCCCATGACTTTGCTGTTAGAGATAAACACACGTTAATGTTTAGGTAACTTTAGGACTAGGGTCGGCAACCTGCGGCTCTATAGATTAGTTTTTTTATCAAAAAATACTATTTATTGTGAGCAAGAAAAAAATGTGTCTCACTGAACACTTTGGAATTTTGTAAATTGTAATTTTTGACTCATCCGACTCAGAAGGTTGCTGACACCCTGGTTTAGGGGAACGAATGTACTTAGAATTTGATATTAATATTTTTTATGCTTGATAAGTGTGTTTTTTAAGTAATCTTATGTTATATATTAAAATACACTTGTGATTTGTATTTTTTTATGCTGTACTTTTCAATTCACTTTTTCTTAACTTTTTGAAATAATAACTCACTTAAGGGATCCATAGAATTATTTCTGTCTTTTTTAGCATGAGAATACATTTATAAATACAACTTTAATAATAAATCTGCGTGTCATGTTATAAATATAGAAAATAAACCCATATTCAGGATTGACATATTTTCGTTCTCTTTTTATGTTCAAGCCTCCGTAACATACAAACTACTAAGGTTACATACATGATTTTGACTAATTTGAAATCCTTAAAGTATGCCAATTCATTTGATACTAACCACTCCATAACTTCAAAATACAAGTGTGTTTTTGCCGTCCCAAACTTTAACCAACGTTTTCTCAATTGTCGCTTTTACACCTTTGCAAGTTTGAAGAATTAAAAAAAAATCTATAGTAGGTACTTAGAGACATAATTTTTCACCGAAAGATAGCTTATGCTCTATTATATTACAAACTACTCATAACTCCATATCGACAAAGTAGAAATGTTTCCCTATAACAGGCACAAATATGATATCGACGATTTTTTTCGGTATTCGACAAAGTGGGACGCTGGGCACTTAACTTTGAGGCCTTAAAAAGGTGCTTAAATTGGTAATTTATGGGTCGACATCAAAATCATACGTTTATTACACTATGTTCTATCAGTTTTCATTGAAAGTCGATTTTCGGTAGGTTTTGCCCTATTTCACTAAACTGCCCGTAACTCCGAAACTAGAATCGACAAAGTGGGACGTTTTACTAAACTCCCTCACATATAAACTAACTAGAAGGCGCCCGCAACTTCGTACGCGGAGGGGGAAAAGTCATAACCCTCTTTTTTTCTTCAGCGTAGTCGGATAATAAGTATCCTATAACCATCTGGAGATACCCGGCTACCCGTGTGCCAAAAATAGTGTAAATCGGTTTAGCCGATTTTGCGTGATGAAGCCACAACGACACATACAAACATACAACATACATAAAATCCAAAAAAATATTTTTCGTTTTAGTGACCTCCAAATAGTCAGTAACAACCACTTTTTTGAAAATATCTTCAATGTACAGACATTTCATTTTTACAACTTTATAATAGTATAGATTACCGGCCTCATGTCATTGTCTATGCAAAGTTTCGTTACAATCCAACACTTAGTTTTAAAATGAGAACGAAGCTCCGTTTGTATGGGAAACTGAAATTCGGCCGAGCTTGCGGGGGACTCTTAAGAATCAATATAAGCATCTAACTTATGAACTTTTATTAAAGCCAAAATATGTGCTTCCGAAATATAAATGTTTTTCATTAAAATGAATATATTTTGTATCATACCTACATATATTGTTCATACACACATCGACATAAATTACTAATGCTAGGTATTATAAACTATTAATGCAAGCGTTGACACGCAGGTTAATTTTAACAGTTATTACGGTCATGTTTTAACTAAGTACCTATAGTAACGAATGCCAAGTAACAGAACCATTTGGTTATCAGGAGGCACGTAGAAATGAAAGTAAAATGAGGTGAAACTGTTCATTTTAATTTCACTTCTCGGTGCCTCCTGTAAAAAACAATTGGTTTGGATACTTGGATAAAAATCCGATGTTATTATTCTTTTAATTATTTAAATATGTATAAGTCATGGTTCTCAGTTATATTAAATCTATCTACATATACTATGAATGTAACGATTTCCTGTTTGAGTCCCTGTACATGTATGTATGTATGTAAACACTTTATTGTACATAGTAACCAGTTACAAAAGCAATAACCTTAAAAGATATAAGTACAAAGGCGAACTTATCCCTATTATTATTTATCCTTAGCCCTGTAATAGCACAGTGTGTAATAAAAATCGTCCTCCCAATGAACAAAGCTCGGTCGCCCAGGAGCCACGAGCCCGGGTTCGTGTATCAATCTTTGTAAGTAATATATTGTCATCTCATACTCTTCAGTTAGTTTGCGAAACAGTAGATTCAATGACAAGGAGCTAAAACAAGCCATTTAGACACGGAGCGTTTATGCATATATCTCACTGTCAAAATGGTTTTTAGCCATTTAAACTCTGCTTTTCACTTATATTTAACTCGTAAATAATCTATAGTATCATAAAGTTATAAAAATGAAATGTCTGTACATTGGAGATATTTTCAAGAAAAATAGTGGAACAGACTATTTGTACCTTTACCCTATAGTATTGTATAAAATGTTTTCAGTATGAACACTTACAACTAGGACCGAAGTCAATCGTAGTAAGTACTTCAGGAATAGCGCCGTTTCGGAAATAGCTTTCCGAATTGCCATCAGTGGTGTACAGAAGGGCCTTTTCTCCTACATGCTCCAGTAAAATGTCCCGCATTTGAGTCTTGTACGCCATGTCACTGCCGTAACTGCCATATTCGTTCTCCACCTATTGTACATTAATTTATTTATTTATTGTAGGAGAACCAACAGCTAATACAACTCACAAATAGAATTATAATTTATAGGCTCTAAGTCACTCAAAAGGCAATGGAGCCTAGCTATGGTCGAAGTCTCTTTGCGTGATCGGATCAGAAATGAGGACCGCAGAAGAACCAAGGTCGTCCACATAGCTCAAAGAGTTTCTTAGACTTTAGAAGCAGTGGGCGAGGCATATTGCTCGTAGAACCAATGGCCGCTGGGGCAGAAAGGTTTTTTGTGGCAACCGCGTACAGACGACATTGCGTGGAGAGGCCCAATTAACCAACGAGACGAGAGTGGCCAGCGGTGGTCGTCTTTGGGTCTTCTAATACGACAAGAAAGTAAAAGTGACGGACTTATATGCCATAGGGCATTTTCTACCAGTTAACAACTAGGCTAAAGCGTTAAAGAAATTTTCTGATTATAAGAATATTTAACGACTATTACTTGCTAGTATAAAACAATTTTAACAATGTTGATATAAATTAGAAAAGGCCGTTTATCATAATCAACGTCTTAAAATGCCATTCGAATTTGTAAGAAAAAAAAACCATTTCTGCGGCAACCAAAATGAAACGCTCTTAAATTATCTTTAAAACAGTATTTCTGTTACTTACAATTAAATATACAATACGACAACACAACAATAATACAACACGCAAATCTATTTAAATAAGCACCCACCTGAACTAATATTATTGGTCCCCCGTTTCCAAATAACAAAGGAGTGACTTGTTCGAATAGTTTCTGCAGCCAAATCTTTGTTTCGGCCATAAAATCTGTCAATAACAATTTACATTTGAATGTTGTTACTGATATTATTATTTTACATGCACCTCCGCAAATTATTTTTATCATTAATACATAATGACGATTGCTTTACCTCCATCAGTAGTTCTCAATTTTATTTTAGGATACTTTCCCAGAAGCCAATATGGGAATCCGCCCTGGAAGAAAGAATGAAAACACGTAATAATTATTCGATTTTAAACTTAAAGAAGTCGTCAATAAACTTAATGTATAAAACAGGAAATATAATATAAAAGAGAAAAAGCGGAGGCAGTACATGACATTAAAACAATATAGAACTAGATGTAATGTTACCAGATCTCTTTCAGCGCAGATATAAGGTCCAGGACGAAGTAGAACGTGCAGGCCTTCCTCCGCGGCTAATCGTATAAAAGCAGATAAGTCACGGTCTCCTTCGAAAGAGTATTGCCTCTCTTCAGGCTCATGGAAGCTCCATTCGACGTAGCTGAATCAAAGTTAATATTAGTTAATCTACCAGCATTGTACCTAGAGTACCTCCTACGATGAAAATTAAACAATCTTATAAATCAATATTCGTCCACTTTCACAGTCACTGGATTAAGATGACCCAGTTGGACATCGAAATTAATGAATATACCGTCTAATATAAAGCTTAAATAAATACATAAAAGATTATAGGACAAGTTTACGCAAATCGAACTAGTCCCACGGTGCTCAATAAGGATTGTGTTATGAGTCAAGGCGACGATGTATTTAGTAAATACTAGAAGGCGCCCGCAACTTCGTTCGCGGAGTAAAAAAAGTCATAACCCCTCTTTTTTCCTTCAACGTAGTCGGGTAAAAAGTATCCTATAACCATCTGGAGATACCCAGCTACCTGTGTACCAAAAATAGCTGAAATTTGTTCACCTGATTTAGCGTGATGAAGCCGCAACGACACATACAAACATACGTGAACTCCAAATAATCTGTAACGATCAACTTTTTTGAAACTATCTTCAATGTACAGACATTTAATTTTTACAACTTTATACTAGTATAAATATTTATTTATTATATCGAAAACATTCAACAATCAGAAATGTTCATGCTCATCACACAAATATTTGCCCAGGATCGTACCGTAACTTATCAGGCTATAAATTCAAAAGTGCAAACTCAAACATTGGAGATACTAACGTAGATACAGCGTTCAGCCCGGCCGCCTTCAACTTGTGCAAGCGATCTTTCCAGTAAGCTGCGGGCACTCTGAAATAGTGGAGAGAGCCTGCTATGATCTGAAACGGCTGTCCATCGATCGCGAAGTTGTCGCCTACAATACTAATGTTGCGGCCAGTCTGAAATAAAAAAAGAAAAGACTCAACATCATCTACAAATGGTAAAGGTAAATAAATAAGAAAAGAGTATACCCCTGTAAGAAACTGTAGTGCTGGATGTATGTAGCATGAATGTTCCACTTCAGCATTTAAACTACTCTGATTATCGGTTAGGCTACGACAACGCGCGACTAGCGACGCGGCGAGCGGATTCTCTCTTCATTGCGCGGTGGAGACGCTCATCGCATAGCAGTTCATTAGCATCACGCGCAATGTATCAGGAATTCGCTTGCCGAGCCGCCGGTCGCGCATCGTCGTGGCCGGTCCCTTAACACCTAAAAAAGCCGAGTGGTAAGTTCCAAGTAATCTTACTGTATCATATCAAGTATTCACAGTGTCTATCTAAACAATATAAGAAAGAAGTTACTTCTTAAACTACACAAACGATTTTGCTTAATAAGTGTTTACATTTTCCTGTTCATACACGTTCATATCCTTACGGCAATGTTAGTAGCTCTTCATTAATCTGAACGAAATTCCACATCAAATGTTAAAATTCATGGTCTTCCTTTTATTTCTGACGCTATGTTATTTAGCAAAAAATAATCCTTCTGATGAACCCTTTTGATTGGTATGATAAAGCTACAGGGTGACTTTTTTTTCGTGTAGCGGGTTCGATTCCCGGTTCAAACGTGTAATTATTCAAAAATCTATTAATTCAGTTAAAATCGTTTTTGAAATTAAAATAATGTCTTCTTTCAGTAAAATGTTCTATCTACAATATTTAAGGTACTTTCCCTCCATGTGGCATGGCCGTGGGACGCCCTGTATAACTTTCAGGATCAACAAGTGCCCCTTACACTTCAAGTTTTAAAGTGAACCAATATAATAGGGATGATGACTAAACGTTAATAATAAGTCCGTCATGTAGAATAAAAAAAAAATAGAGACGTACTTTTTCTTTTTTTACGTAATCAAAAATAAAGCCAAAATGTCGCGTGACGTCACTACTTGAGGAGTAACGGCACGAGCGCCCACTCTTAAACTTTAATGCGATTTATCTGAGCATTTTTTTAACAGAGTAATTTTGATTTTCATACCCCGTCACCATGCTTATTTAGATTATAATTATCAATTAAAGACAGAAGACACAACACCTCATATGCATATGCCCGGATCCGAGCACAACGGTTACACTCTATTTTAAAATTTCATCAATTTTAACATCGCATACGAGAAGTTCATTACATTCGAAACAGAGAAGCTAATTAATTAAATACAATCTTTATTTTCACACAAAATAAAAAAAAACTATGCAAACCATAATGAGATGTAGCTGGCAGCTATGCTGTCGTCTGGTGTCGATGGAATCCAAGTTTTGGTTGGGTCTCGCAGCCGGGGCAAGAAAGGTGGCATCCGGAGGAACAATTGATAATATGTATGAATACGAATAACTAGAGTTGTGGCTTGCGCGCACGATGTGATGTCCGATGTACAAGCGTGCGAACTAACGACGCGACTGTCTGACTTGGCTCATGTCTGACTAAGCGGTAGAGATGGGAGTTGATTCAATAAAGTAAAAATAAACACTTTATCCTACCTACTTCAACATATTAAATGTTTGCCAGTAACTGCAGGAAACATGAATTAAAATCGTTATCAAACACAGCGGTACTGAGGGCTTTTGCAGTCGAATAATTCGGACGGACAGACGGACGACAAAGTGTGCCTATAAAAGGGTTAAGTTTTTTTCCTTTTGAGGTACGGAGCCCTAAAAAGAAGTAGGTAGTGCTAATAATATAAACATTTTGCCAGTAGTTACTATAGATGCAAAAGCATTACCTTATTGGATCTTAATCTGTTTTCGTCACATTAACTAGTTAATTAACGTTAATAGTTAGAATATGCTAGTTATTTCCATAAATTGCTTGCTTAAAATGATAAGCGATAAACTGATAAACAGGGCTACGGTGGTTGGTGAACACCAACGCGTAACCACTTAGCGTTTTGGAAACTGTTCAGTTAACGATCAGATCAACAAAAACAACTAGTTGAAATTAACGTTTTCTTAATGGAAGCTTTTCAACGTCCTCAGTGAATGCACTACTGTGATGACATTTAAGAGAGAAGTGGCGGATATTAAATTCTTAATAATTTGAAGTTATTTTTAGGCTGCCTACGCGTGTTGGAATAACGTCATATTTTTTGGCATTTTTCCTTATTGTTTTGCGAATTTTAATGAGACGTAAATATATTCTATTCAAAAATTACCCCTCTAGTTTAGTATTTATAACTTTTTAGACAAATAGCTTTTTACTATTGTATATTATACGCAACTTTCTATCATTCGACACAAACCTCATTTACTCTTAATACAATTGTTAAAAGTAAACATATTTAGTTTAAATATTGCCAACATATTATAAATTCCATTACATTTAACAGGCACTGACTTATGCACAATGTTGATATGATAAGTAAACAAGCCAGGCATACCAGGCACAGCGCATTATTTTACTTAACACGTGGTTGCAATGCCACTAAAAACAAACGAATAATAATTTTATTATAAAAAAAGACAGACATTTCTTTGATCTTGCTTTTAAACTTGTGTTCCTCAATGACAGCGAACATACAAAATCCAAGGGTATATGCGTATACAGGGTAAAGACATGGGCCAGTATGGGAACTATAAAAGACGTAAACACACTATCAACAGTTTCCCTGCAATGCCATAATTTTTAAAACACAAAAAATGTATCCCAAAATTCCCAAATTTTCCATTTCAAATGTGACATTTTTGTATGAACTATTTTTTAAGTGTTTTTTCTGAAAAAATATTATAACGCTTTTATAATTGTATGAGGCTAAATTGCTTGTACATGACATGCGAATTTAATTAAGATTATCCCAAAAAGTCAATATTCTGAAAAAAAACATTGTACCCTTTTTATTTAAAATATAAACAGATGGACTTGAAGCATTCTAACTTCAACTCGTAAGAAAACTTTTTTTTTTTACTATCTTATACGAACTTTCCTAGTCTCAAACTAAGCTTAATTTGTACTATGGGCACTAGGCGATGATACTTATATAGATAAATTATAATACTTTTAAAATATAGTCCGACAAGTTGCTTTACGGCCCTCGCCATGTTGCGGATTTTCAGTGGTACAGTCAGCGTCAAATAGTTTGGTACAGCCAGAGCGCCAAATATATCATCACAAATCTCTGTGCCTATAGTAATAAAGATATGTTGCGATATATTTGGCGCTTTGTATGTTACACACTATTTGACGCTGTCTGTACTAATATTTTTTAATGGCAAGGATATATCTTTGACAGTAGACGTTCGAAGTCATCAATGCGAACAAAGAGAAACAGGAGTAGATATTTTGCGATTGTAAAAAAATCACGATACTAATGCCAAAAGCAAATACACGACGATATAATAGAAAACATTTTGAAGACGATTAATTATTTACATCACAAGTAAAAATAACTATCAAGTCGCATTTTGATAAAAATGTTTTGAATCGGGCGTTGACATTTATTTATTTATTTATTTATTTATTTATTTACAATAATGTTTACACGGCATTACAGTAGAACCAATGCACCGAGAAACTTATTTAACTTAATATAATATGTATAAAACAGGTAAATTAATTACTTATTACATATTTATAATCTAGTTAGCCTACCGATCATCCATCATCTCGCAGAATTTTAGACATTCACGGCAAACAGCTGCCCAACTCCATGCAAACAAATCACAGTCAGGTGCTGATGCCAGAAGAGCATTAAGCATCGCCAGCGCACGGAGTAGCGGGGAGTTTCTGCGCGACACCGTCCTAGCCGCCGGCACGGCCAGCAGAGGGCGCACCCGCGGTCTCAGGTTTATTTTCGGAACGTCCGCAACAAACAGTCTTACGACCTGCTGCACAAGTTCAGGGCAGTCAGAATCACCTCGTAAAATACGACACGCAGTGATCAGCAAAAAGTTATTCCGTCTCACCTCTAGTGAATTGAACCCTAAACAGCCAAGCAAGAACTTAGTTGGGTATAGAAAAGGATAGTAGCCATATCTTTTTTTATATAAAAACCTAAGAAAAGCCTTCTGGATTTTTTCTAAAAGCAATGTGTATGTCGACTCGTGAGGGTTCCATATGATCGCTGAAGATTCCAGTTTACTTCTCACAAACGCACAGAAGACCAACTTAATGGCCCCGAGATCATAGAAGTTCCTCATGTTGCGAATGACAAAGCCCAGCCTACGGAAGCAACTGGCAGCGAGGCTTCGAATATGCTCATGAAATGTGAGATGTGAATCGAAGACCACACCAAGATCTTTCACGGAGGAAACACGCCTAATGAGGTCTACTCCAAGTGTGTATTGCACGTGTAAAGGGGCAGAAACACGACTGAAGGTGCATACACAACACTTGGACACATTGAATAGGAGTTTGTTATCTATGCTCCATTGGGTAACCGACGCTATATCATCCTGAAGCAAATCACCATGACCGATACTGATATTTTATAGTGCAGTCGTATGGAATTGGTTAGTTTGTTTGGGTTTACCTATTTTTTTCTCGTATTTAAATTGTATTATAATGATTTTACTGAAGAACTACAGTAAAAAAATCTATATAATAATTAGGAGCCGCTACCGTCACTCCGGCCACTACAAAATAAAGTTCCAAGAAATATATATATATAAACGATTTCAATAATTCTGCCATATAAAATTCATGCATTTTACGCTGTGCGAAAACAAGTACCAAGTTTAAAACCCTGCGTACCGTTTTGCAAAAAGACATTGGTTTAAAAAATATTATGAAACCAATTCACACTGTCCCGACTATACTTGACATATGCACATTATTGCCATTTGCACAGGGTCTTACCCTGGGATGGTGTAGCTATAAACAGTTTACCACTATAACTTGTCAGGCTATACATAATAATAAAATCGAAGACCCAGGAACAAACATTCTTGCTCATCATCACACAAACACTTGCCCTGGTCTGGATTCGAGCCCGGGACCCAGCTTCGCTACGTAGGCCGTTGTGCATGCAACCAACTGAGCCAAACATGTCGACAAGTTGGCGTGCAGACAAGTTGCAGTGTGCATGTATTTCGTTTTTAAATTACAGTGACATAAAATAAGTTTTGTTTTATACTCCAACCAAGTTTCAGATAAAAACGGCAGATAACCTCCGCATGACTTAAGATTAACTTAGATAATTGTGCATAAATATTTACTAAACAAGCATTTTGGATGTAATAAACATTTACGGGTATTTTCCCTCCTTATCTGTTTATGGTGCACAGAATAATGGCCTCCTGGGAGAATTGACAGACAGATTCAACTGCCCGCTGACAAGAGGTTGGAATAAACTCCACGAGCCCATATTCGCATCGCAACTTTAACCTATTGAGCGCCACAGGCGGCAAATCACGCCATCAAAAACTCGCGCCACTGACGCCAGCGTCGGCATATACCGACCAAATTCCATTGTTCAAAGACTCCGAATATAATATCAATACCTCGTTCTGCAATTACTATTGTATTTTTGAAGGTTCATTTTATTTTAGCGCTGTGTCGTCTCGGTCACGTCGTATTAGTTCGCTACTTGAAAATAACTAAAAATATACTTAAAAATATATATTTTGCGCTGGTTTATTGTAATGCAATGTTATTCATTTTTGTTTTTCTTGTCTTTTTTTTTCATTGTATGACAACATAGTTTTAAGTAGTAAATGTTACTAACATTATATGGGATTTTCTGAAATAAGTTATTTCATTCATTCATTAATGCAATGACTATTTTCTTTTAATTGGAGGGATGGTGAAACCAGTAATAAATCGTAAGGATTTACATACAATTACAATATCAGACTGCACAATGACACTATCCATGAATGCATTCCAGGACAACGAGTATGCGTCACAACAGGCATGTGTCTACCGTGTAAATACCCGTTGGAATCTCTTTCGTGCACGTACTGCGTGCACGGAAATGATGCATAAAATGTTGGGCAAACTTTATACAGAATAGCCTATTTGACAATTATTTATGGTATGTTATAAAACGACGTCTTAATAATAGAAATATTGGTGAAAAAAACTACTCCAATATCATAGAAACTCCGCGAGATACAACGACGTTAAAAGCACATTTTTGAACTCTCCCAAAAAACGCTTCATACCAAAGTTTACAAGCATGTGACGTCACACGCTAGTATCTTGTATAGGGAAAATAAGGACTTTGTTCCGCAGTTATGTTAAAACTTGCATTTAACGAAACGGTTTATAACAAAAATTACAAAACATTTTATGAGTTATTGAATGGTATTATTAGTTATTAATATTTTCATACTTTAAAAATGGACTTTCCCGCCCAACTTTAAAGACTCATAAAACAAGCTACACGTAACTCAAAATTTCAACGTAGTTTTTTTATTTTGCTTGTTTTATCAGGATCTTAATATTTTTTTTTTTTTACTACTGTCAAATACCCTATTCTTGGACAAAATAATGTATACATTACTATGTACTTTTCTCAAATCTATAATCGGTAACATAGTAAATATCCATTTGTATTGTTCCCCTGTACCTATATTTACTGGGGCGCAGCTAACGACTTCGGAGTTATTTCAATTGACCTTTATTTGCATTGACCCCAGAGTTCATTATTAATACAGAATCGCTAGTTCCGCTGCCGACTCGATTTAAATTCCTATATCTGTTTTATAGCGGGAGCGGGAGCTAAAGTTGCATTTTTAATGATTTTGAGTCAGCTTAAAGAAATTGATTTGAATATTGTGTTACATTACTTCCATAGTAAACACGTAAGTTTTCAAGTGTAGGTATCAGTGGCGTGGCGTGTGGCGTGCATATAAGCCGATTCCCACCAGGTTGCCCAAGGAAAGGCTCATAACCGCCTTTTTCTTTAAATATGAGTAAATGAATACTCTTCGGATTCCTATGCAATATCCTGACGCCACGTCTCTGGTAGGCATCACTACATTTACTAATAAGATAATAACTATTGATTCGTTTTCCTTTTGTGTGGTATGTCTACACGTCGACATTGGCGAAATATACCTCTTTCTAAAATCAGCAAGAAGGGAAAGCCATTAAAGGAAAAAACTATACGTGTTTTGAATCTCCGCTTTACTAGATTTTCATTTGTCAGAAAGGTACTTGTTTCTGAGACTTTTTTGGACCTTTCTCCATATGCCGGCTTCATTCAGTGATCTGTGTGTGTGAGCTGAGGCGACATAATATCGTAACATAAATGGGTGATTGTTTCAATCCAGTCCAGCCTAGGGGCCTTATAATATATACATAGTTTTTGTGACTAGTTTAAGAAGGTTTATACCCGCTTAACTGGCAACGCCATATTTTTTGGTTTTGTCTTTATTATTTTGAGAAATGTGAATGCAACATGAACATGTTATCAATTAATTCATTACGTTTTCGCTAGTTAGGGCACAATACAAAATTTCATGATATTGGCACAACCAAAGCTACAAAAATGAATTTATGTTTATATCTTGTTTTGTAACAAAATAACGGAATAAGCGATGACTACATGAATTAAACGCAATATAAATGTTAAAAATGTAGGGTATATGTATTGAACATATCTTTGAAGTTTCATTCGAATACCACAAAATAATGAAGCAAGAAAAAATATGCGACGTTGCCAGTTAAGAGCATATAAACGCTTAAACACACTAACTCTAACCATTGAGAAAAAACAACTCTTAAAATTATCCTTAAAAACTACCCTCGTTTACCGCGAACCATCTGTCTGTCCGAGAAAGCGCGTGGGAATTGACTGAATTTTAACCAGCTAGTAGGGTGGCATGTAGTTTTGCTCTCATGCGATCTTATGCTAGGTTTACACGGGCTTAGTATGTGTCATTAGTGCAAGTGATTAGGGACTTATCTGCAGAGTGACAAGTGACAAGTAGCCGGGTACACGGGTGTTAGAGAATGGTATTAGTAGTTAGTAGTTACAAGATCTCGCCATGGATTACTGCCGCCGACTCGTTTCAAGAAATAATTTTAGGCATTACTCAAATATTTTTTTAACGACAGTGATAAAAGTTTATGGACAAGAAAATGTTTGCTGCGAAGAGAAAACAAGAATGAAAATTCCACAGTTCTTTTAAGGGAGCTAGAAACCGAAGATCAAATAGAGTACAAAATATTTATAGTGGTTTCGATGTTCCATTTTTCTGAAGTCATAATGATATTTTTCTAGATATAAAACTGAAAAAACGTAGTAAATAAAACACTTAGGTATCCAACTTCACTTGACGTGAACGTTTACACCACTTCAAAAGTGACAGGTATTAGTAGATTTTTAACTGGAGGTAACTTGTCGCTTAGGAAACAGAACGGGCTTCTAATTACCTGCACTTGCAGTTGCACTAATACTAAGGACTTAATAGAGTATGTTCAAGTGTTATAGTAGGTTTCTTTCATTAGTTAACCGTTTGACTGAGTCCCCATCCGCGTTAAATGAGGGACGAGGTAAATACGTCTGCCACATCAAACCACTCTATCACTCTACATTAGGGTTGGCAACTTTTTCATAAACAAATATACCATTTCCCAGCCCAAGGTACAAAAAATAGTACTCTGAAAAAGAAATTGTACAAAATACTTAAGATTGAAAATTGATTAATTAAACATAATGAATAATATTTACTACTTACTAAAATTCGGCCTGTTATTGCAATTGGGTGGGGCAACTATCTGAGTTGATAAAAGCCCATTTCTCCACTCCAACAACATTGATTGGTGCATAAAATCTACTTGATATGCGTAAGGACTGACCGAAATATAATATTTTTGCGTACTATATATTTCTTCAACAGTATATAGTACACAAGAGTCAAAATATAGTACAATACTATATATTATAGTACGGTTGGCAACCCTACTCTACATCCGCGCCTTTACCGTGAGCGAGTTAAACAGTTGATCAATAGTGGCAAGTGGCAACTAACCTTTATCGGGGGCTCATCCACAGACCGAATCCTGTACCTCGCCGAGCCTCTCACTTGCACCACAGAGGGTTCGAACGAGAAGGGGCTATCGGCCTGCGCCAGCCCACAAACTGCGAACAGCCAGAAAGCTGCGCAGACGCTTCCGCGCAAGCGCATTTTTCCCTGAAATAGCAGACATGTTCAGTAAGAATACTAGAAGGTAAGGTTCTGCAATGCCACTCCTCTACGTCCAATGTTTTTCTCTATCTCTTCCACGGCCCAAGCCTCCGCATTCCTTGCGCGCAATGCGTCCCGCCCCAACTCTAAATGGCCGAGGTGGTATTCCCCTTTGTGGGTTTGCGCTCCCCTCCACTGAATCTGATCACTGGTATCTCCTTCCTAGCCGAACCTATACAGTTCTCAGTCAGGTTATAATAAAATTCCACTAAGCCAACTGTGGCTCGAAACTTGAACGCTAAGTAGAAAGTTGGTATGGCCTCTGATCAGTGGCTAGCAGTCCATATAGGCACAAAGGCACTGCCTACCCTGAAAGACCATAGCTCCATACAGACAAACTGCCTACCCTGAAACCTTGAACTACCATCGATCCATATAGGCACAGAAGAACTGCCTACGTTGGCCAATAACACTGCCCCTGATATGGTGAAATTATGCGTAAGTTTCAAAACTACACCGCATTCGACATTATCCCAATGCACCAAGTGCGGGCTTGGAATAACTTGTGCGGCTAGAATATCTCGATAACCGCCTCTCCAGTACCTTCGGAATCATGGGGGTAATGACACATTATTATAATTTTGTTTTCGCGTACCACCAGAACTTTATCGCTATATCATGAATTACCACTCGTTTTGAGTATTGATAACGAATCATTCTAATAAGAGGTTCGACTCTGCTACATAAACGAGATGGAACCTAATAAAAATATGGTAACTATATGGACTCGAATGGAGACCGCGTACCGGTAAGCGCAGCGTGGAAGGACACCCGCAAGGTGGTCGAACGACCTGGTTAGAGTTGTTGGGACTGGCTGGATGCGGGTCACCTCTATCCGGCCCATGTGGAAATCTATTGAGGAGGCCTGTGCCCAGCAGTGGACTTCTTATGGCTGAAATGATGATGAACTCTATATGGGGCTAGTATGCACTTACTACCTTCTTCCCGAGGTTGGTTTCAGGTACAATCTTTTTAACCGACTCCAAAAAAAGGAGGAGGAGGTTCTCAATGCGTCGGAATGTTTTTTTTTTATTATTTAAATTATAGTGACGATACCTCTGGTCCGAGTGCCGCCGTTTTGTTTGCAAACTTGAAATTAAAATAAAATAATTAAGCCCTTCTGGCACATGTGTAACTGTCTTTACAGCTTAGGCCCATCTGGCATGTATGTACACCTTTATTTGTTTTTTCAAAAATGGGTAGTTTGCACAAATTGTAACTTTGACAGAGGAAAATACATGTTGTCATACAGCCCACCCGTGACCATGGAAAGCTGGAAAGCTTCCGAAACGTCGGGAACTAAAATGAGATAATATACGCGATAAAATCCGTAAAATTGTTTTATTTCAATACCAAAAATGGTTATACAATAAAGATAGTCTAAGCACGGGCCTAAGCTAGCCAGATCTTATTGGTATCTTAGGCCACTAATTATTTAAAAAATAGGTTGGAATGTACACATGTACAGGGTTCCAAAGTAGAAATTTCATAACCAAAAAATTTATTGGTACCGTAAAAAAAAATATAGTAAAAAATACGCATACAATTAGAAGGGGGCTTGTACTACCTCCCTTGTAGGTTTATAATGCAAAATGCAAATGCAATTTTAAATTAAAATCATAATGATATTAAATTTGGTGATTAATTCCACTTACAGGAATACACGTTCTATCACAAAGACATGCAAGTATTTTGAGCTCCTAAGGCTATATATTGAATTCTAGGTGAGCACAATTACTTACCACACACATCAAATGTTAATGCCTCCCCTAGGCTGCGTTTGCGCAGCTTTTTTGGTCACTTGAATCACGATTAACTCCTCCGACAACGATCTTCCTCGCTACGAAGTACGAACACAAATGTGAGCGGGTTACCGAATGTGGTGCACAATGCGTACGACCGGCTTATTTAATAGGTATAGGTACCTCAGACACGACCGCCTGGTGCGCGTCTTTACTATCAACTCGTCCATTACACATTTACATTAGGCACACATTTTAAGTTAATTACCTGAGCAGTAGTATCTTCTGTTCTGAGACTAGGGTCGTTCACGTGTAATAGGGAACATGCATGAATTTTTTTCACCGCTTTTCTTAACAAAATATCAAAATACCGTACAAACTATTCCAAAAAGTGAAATTAAAATTAAAATCGGCCAAGAAATGTGCATGATATAGGCAGTTTAAAGTACTAATATTACGTCACAGTCTACTACGGTCATATAAAGCCCATATATTAAATTCTGTTTTGCTAGAAAGAGTTAGAATGAAATGTTTGATAGCTTATATCTTGGTTATTTATATAAGTAGTGATTCGAAAAAATATTTTTCTCCACTGTTTGTTACATGAGTGAGTTTTTAATAAAGCAAAAGAAAAAAATATGCATATTCCCTATTCCTTATCTCTTGTCGAGTATTTGTTTAAATTTGTTGTACCTATATCCAATACTTATCTTGGATGTTTTCCATGTTGGTACTATTTGAACATTGTATAGGACCATTAAAACAAGAGGACTAACAGTTGCCATACTTTGGATCGTGTTCCGATCGCAAAGAGATATTCTGGCAAAAACTAGATGGCGCTTTAAATAATTGAATAAAGAAACACAGTATAGTAACAATTAGTTCGCAAATAGCTAATAATAAATAAATCGGAACATTTAAATACAGTGTCACGCTTGCAAACTTGAATAAGTAAGAAATAATTCTTATACATAGATAGCGTTGTACATATCGGGAAACGGCTTTTTTAGATGGAGATGGTCAGTCCCCTTGTTTTAATGGTCCTTGATTGTACTCAAGTAACCACTATATTGTATTGGGCACTTTTTGGATGTTAGACTACCGGTTAGGCTCAGGTGGAGTGACGCTGCCTGCGAAGCTGACGGTCCTGGGTTCAATCAAATCCCGGTAAGCCTGGCAAATATTTGTATGATGAGCATAAATATTTGTTAATGAGTCTTGGATGTTTTCTATGTACATAGGTACATATAAATAATATATCTTTTAAATATAATTATATCTTCGTCTAATGCTCATAAAATACAAGCCTTATTGAGTTTGACTAAGTAGTTCGACTTCTGTGAAATTGTCCCCTAATATTCATTTATTTATTTATTTAAGTAGGTATTTGAAGCCGACTGTAAATACATAGATAGGTATGCCATGACTGGAAAGCGATTCTTTATTTTGCAAGATGATGGTTATTCCTTTGGACAGCTTAAGTGAGTTTGGACCAATACAAAAAACGTGTTTACCTGCATTTCTACACGCGGGACTACCCTCTGCCAGGAGGACCGACGACCTGTATGGGGAGACGAGGCCGAGAGGGGGGGGGGGGGGGGGGGCATTTCGGAAAAAACCTGCCACAAACACATACTATATGTTGGTACCTAGCAGAGCCATGGCGTCAGGAAAATTAAAAAGTAAGCCGAAGCCTATTAATTTAGGTACTCATATTTAAAGAATAGAAATTATGGCAACCCGGTAGGAATCGAAATATATATGGTTATAACCGAAACCGATGAAATCAGTTATTACGGCCGAATCACATAATTGCTTATAGAAAATTTGATAATCGGTTATTTAAGTTTTTTGCAAGAACAAGGCTCTATCTCTATATATCATAATTTTATTTACCTATTGTTTAAATACATGAATTATATTTCATAACAAGTTAATCGTTTATTTAAAAAAAACAGTATTCATTAATTTTATCTATATTTTTTAATAATTCATGAACTTTAATAATTGTAAATTGCCTCTGTAGTTTTGATTAAACTCTTTGATTGAGCCTGAAGTAAATTATGTTTTTTTAACCTTTTACTATGGTTAAATTGCGTTCATATATATTTTTCTTGATAACGAGTGCATACCCAAGTAATTATATAGTAAAGGTACTTTAAATATTTTAATATGTTTAAATACATACATACATTATAATTAAATACGTATCTACATTATAATTGTTGAATGTTAATTAATTTCGTTTTTTTAACCGAAAGATTGAAGCAGTTATTGAGAAAGGTTCACGTTTCATTTGTAAGGCAATAACTGCGTCCCCTACTCGTATATAAGTATATGATAGTTTAGAAGTTTTGAAATAATTGAAATAATAATATTTAGGGGGCTGCAGCCTTGGACCTCCACAAAAGGAGCCCAAATGAAATTTCCTGAAAACAAAAAAAAATATATGTAGAAACATTTGGAACATTGCTAGGGTATCCACTCATTCGTTGCACCAGGGCCACCAGAACCCTAAATCCTGCCGGGCTTACATCCCTCCACAAGCATACCTAGTAACCCTCTTATCCCATACATGATTTTCATCCCTCTGCATAACACGTCCAATGTCCATACCACCGTAGGCGATTTGCTCTCAGCTTATAAACTACGGGTACTACTTTCAGGCTTCCTCTTATATACTTATTCCTTATTCAATCCATCCTCGTCACTCCTCATCCATCTCAACATTCTCATCTCCGTAACAAACAATCTACTTTCATTCGTCACGTTTGCGGCCCAACATTCCGAGCCATACATGAGTACAGGTCTTACAATGGTCTTGGAGGTTTTGCCCTTCAATCGTAGGGGCATTCGGTCGTCGCATAAACTATAATTTATATAATGGTAAACAAAAAGGTACGATAGACAAACAGCGTAGAGCGTAGTCTTATGAAAGGCCAATCGGGTTCAGCTTGTTAGCCTTTGTGTACGGAAAAAAGGTGTGCGCAACGCTGCCGAAATCGATGATTTTGTGATCGACGCACACCTCTAGTACCGAAGCCTGAAAACAAGGTTTTTCATTTTAGTAGCACTTTATTTATTGGAGTGCTACTAAATATAAACTTCACGAAATACATTTATAACTTCGTTATATGGATAAGTTCTACGTCTTGCGGTCCGGTTGTCAATATTTTTCGTGTTGTTTTTATGTAGGTACGTGTCTAATCATGTGACGGCATTTTGCCGCGCAAATTGAGACATTTACGACCTAAAATTAACGTTAGGCTGCATATTCTGTATGCAGACTAGGGTACATCGTATCCGTGTTAAGCTACTGTGTGGTATGTGCGTCACTATTAGCGCTTTTTTTTGTTTGCCGTTCTATTTTTGTATCCTTCCTTAAATTATGCGAAAAATACGCAGTTTTTTTACTTTTCATGCTCGAAATCTCCCCATAATAGCTTTGTGAAGCGCGGTGAGTGACTGTTAGCCCCTAGATAGGCCCTAGGGTATCTGAATTAAGTCAGTCGCTGCGGTGACTACGTAGCCTCCGGTATCAGTAGAACGAGACCTCGGATCGCTGCCGCCAAACCATACACACAGGTGCCGATACACATGAGCTATGAATATAAATAAGTAATGATTTGTTACCGGTCTTCGCTCTTTTCCTACCACCGAAGTGAAAAGAGTGTTTAAACTCGAGACTCGGGCGTATGCACACTACGTTTGTTAAACGCGCTGTCGCGGCGCGTTTATCTTCCATAGAGCAGCATACCGACTCGCTCGCATATCAATGCAAACGCCCGTTGACGGCGTGACCATAAAAGCCATTTTTGGATTGCAGGGGATCATTTCACAAAAGCTTGTAACTTGTATTACAAGTGGAAGTTTCTTTTTAATATATAATGTTGGATGTCGGTATAAGTAAAAAAACTAAAGTAAAGCACTTCTTGTATGTAGTAGTAGCGTATCCGTATTCGGACCATGCACGACGACAGTGCCACATAACGGTTGCAAATATAGGCATATTTAGTCACAACTCTCAAGCGAGAAGTTATTGCAAAACCATACATAAAACAGCACCATGCGGACTTGCGGATCGAGCGCTGTGATCGTTTCGTCTTCCCCACCACCCGCTTTGCACGCAGCGAATAGACAATTTGACGTTCCATATTAGAAAATTGACATGTCCCATATAAATTGTTTACACTAATACATGTAAGAGAGGCTTGTCGTTAAGTTTTTTAGCTATTCCTGAGGGACTACTCAAATCGAAATCCGAAAAACGAAGTTCGTATGGCGCCATCCCGCTCACTCAAATACAGCATAACATGAGAGCGAGAGGGACAGCACGTTACGAACTTCGATTTTTGAGTTTCGGAGTAACCCCTCAGTGTCGCTTCATATTACAATGAATAGTTTAGGCCCCTTCTTTCTTTCAAACTTCAAACCCGTTTTTGATTGAAAAAAAAGCAAGTGTGATATTTGACAGTGTTTTATTACCTATCATTTTTATATAAAAAATAATCGCTAAATTATCATTATCACTAGGCACTTTAAATAACTTAAGTTATCGCGTTAGTTAGTCTAACGATCCAAATGCAATGAACACATTCAGATGGTGTATATCAGTGGAAAGTAATTTATCAATAATCATAAAAGAAATAATTTTCTACATGTTATCATGTACTAAATTTCGAGCTGATATGCTCATACCGATATATGATATGGTACCGGCAATACAGGGACCAGCGGTAAATAATGTACATTAGGCAAAAGATTGAGACTATTGGTTAGCCTCGGCTGCGTAGAGCATCGACACACCTAAGATATTTTAAATTTTTAACGGGTCTTTGTATTACTCCTCCGTGCGAAAGAGACGATGCTCTACGAAGCCAAGCCAGGCCGATTGTCTCTCTCTTTGGCTCAATATTTACCGCGACCCATGTATATTCCTTCTTTTTTTAACAGAAAAATACACCTTCTCATAATTAGATTATTAGTCTGTGGTTCCAATTTAACGCATACAATACTAACAAAGCATTATACTAAATCAAAACTAAAATTTTATCCCTCGTTTTGCTGAGACACGGATCCGCGCAAAGCATTTAAACTTAAAATTTCATATAGTTTCAATTTGATTGGCAAATTTTTGACGAGGGGTTAAAAGTCAGTCTACTTGTAAAAAGTATTTGATTTCGATATAGAAACAGACGGAAAGGAACATGTACGGGCACTACATGCCGGCGTGCAGTCGACATGCAGTCGGCGGGCAGTTAACTAGCAGTTCTCATACAAATTGCGATTGAAATGAAGTCCGTCTGTTTACACCATAATAAACAAGCATTATTGCTATAATCGTTTTAACACTAAAAACGTATCGATTTATAAACAAACGTGATATTTATTAAACTAAATAAGTTCGTCGTTAAAATAAGCAAATACAATTCATATCTTGTCACTGTTGCTGATTTGAGACATTGAAACTGCTTCAATACTTTTCTATATGTAGATCGTTACATATGTATTTAAATGTTAAATCCCCTTATTATACACTATTTGCAACATCTGACTGCAAAACAAAATCAAATCCTTGGCATCAAATTTATCGCACAAGTAATCTTGCAAAAAGGATAATTCTTTGTTACTATTTGACCCATTTGTGTGTAGTTCACTTTCCCGCTGAAGGACGCTGTTTAGGATATTCTTGGCATCGGAACTCGTCATTTTCTTTAGAAGCAAGTCCGTACAGTCTTTCACGGGTAGGGTTTCAGCTAGTTTCAGTTTTGATGATTTTTCTAAATAATGATTTAGTTTTGAAACAAAATCTTTTTTCTGGAAAAAGATAAGAATACATTAAAATTTGTAGAAAGCATTTAAAGATTTCATTAATTTCATGAATTACTCAATATAATACTTACATCGCTTAAACATGATTTTATAATGTCTTCAATTGATTTACTGCCAGATTCATTGGTCTGCGAACTTTGTGGCAGAGTCAACACTGCATCAGTTTGTGTTGATGAGAATCTTTGTAAAATCAAGGAAGTTTGAGTTTCAGTTTCACTCGAAAAATTATCAGTTTGTGTCTCAACACTAGTTGTGATTGTAGTTTCTACATTTACTGTAGGTTTATCGTTTACTGCGGGTTCTTCGGCAGCAGTAAGTTCATCAGCTTTTTCCATTTCCGTTATTTTACCTATTTTGGATGCATAGTCAGATAATACTTTTTTAGCCACTTGTACTTTTGGTGCTTTGATGCATATTCGGTTTACTTCGAGTTCTGTTAATTTAGCTAAATCACCAACAGTCTCGATTTTGCCTTCCAGTTCTTTAACAAGTAATAGCTTCATTCCTGGCGATGATAATTCTGATGCAATATTATCAATAGAATCTTTACAGTCTATGAGATCGGGGAATATGGGATCCGTATCGTTTAATTCGCTAGTTTTTACCACTTCCACAGCAGGCGTCTGTTCTAGAGAACTAAGTTCCGTGTCGTTACTAGAACTGACATCATTTTCATTGAAACTTTCAATAGCTTTTGTAAGCATGGTATCAAGTTTAAATATACTTTCGAGTCGCTTTGGAGATTTCATTGGAGTTTGATTCTTTAATTGTCTTTCCAATCGTTTGAATGCTGAACTTTGCGGTGATCGTAACCCACTTGTTTCTATATATTTTTGAACAGACACAGATGTTGACACCGGATCATGGAAGCTGACTCGTTTTCTCTGAAAAACAAATACGTAACGTCAATTAGTTCATAAATAATTTTAGAAAAATACATTCCTAAATTATATATTTAGCTATCAAGAATCAAAATATCGTCCCACAGACGAGATGAGTAAGATAAATTAATAAATCTCAATGTAAAAAATATACTAACCTTATTAGCTGGTGACACTGTAGCCTCATCAGCTATATCAGCAAGTTTTCTCTTCAGAATAGGACCAGCCGGGCTACAGTCGGCGGTGGGCAAGCTTTTCTTAAACTTCAAGAAATTTTCAGGGTCTTCTTTTCCATCAGAACTATCACTATCAACCGCTGTTTGGTACAACATTCTCAGGTTTCTGCGTGCTGGAGTGCTAACTGGACTGCTCTTCTTGGGTTCATCAGTCTCAGACCTGTCAACGTGCATGATAGTCTGCAATCTGTCAGGTACACAAAGTCCTAACATTTGCGCCGCTCGACCACCGCTTCGCACCTGCGGCCGATTCTTCTTGAGAGATAGCGATGAACTCGGACTATTATTCGTAACAGTAACTTCAGGTCTAGGGGGAGATTGGTCCCTCTTGTCAGGCGAGATTCTCTCTTCTGTAAATATCTCCGGTGAATTACTCATTTCCAAAGGTTCGCCGTTCATTTGTACAGGGCCAGATAGTTTAATTACCAAGAAGTCACTACTCGTTTCGGGGGAAGGTGACGTCGGCTCAATAGGACTTAACGATTTAATGGGGGAAATTTCTGAAGTGTTGTTTAAGAAATCTTTTTTTCTTTGGTCATCGTCTTTACAAGGAGAAGAAGCTCCAGTCTCTTCATTTTGACTTAGGTCAACAAGGGTTATTGTTCTATCATCTGCAGTGGAAGGCAGTTGGCTGTCATCCATTTTTGGTTCATTTTGTTCACCATTATCTAGAATGTCGGGGATGTTTTTCTGGCTGGTGGTAATTACTACATTTGTGTTATTTGCAAATTGGGAGGGATCTGTAGGTTGAGTATCGGCATTGGCCAATTCTAGAGTATCAGGTCCTGGTCCCGGTCCAGGATCACAATCATTATCAGTATTTAAATCGATAATAGGATCGTCATCATTGATTATTATAACGTCTCCAGAGCTGGTTGGCTCCGTATCCATTTCCTCCGTTAAATCCAATGTGACGCTAACTTGAACATCTGTCTTGTTAGCAGGTATTTCGCTATCGTCCTTATTTTCTTGGATCATAATAGCATCAGAAGTAGAATTAATTTCCTGGGTAGGGGGGCTATCAATTAAATTTTGAGTTTCGAGACCAGTTTTCTCTATACTTTCAGCACTTGAGGATTGTTTATTAGCACAACTCCTAATAGATTTCACTGATATTGTCGTTGTTGTGTCTTGAGAGCTTTCAATTACATCTTCTGAGAGATCTTGTGTAGCATCAGCACAAATATCTTGTGTTTCACAAACAGTAACAGACATTTTTTTAGAATTCTTAATTGTGTTTTCGTTTGGCACGTCTTTATTAGACATATCTTTTTTAGGCTTTGAAGCACTTTTTGGTTCGGCTTTAGATTTATTTAATTTTTCTGCTAAATTCTTTCTTCGAATACTATTTGGAGAATTTGCTAAGCATTTTCTCGTCACACGTTTATCTGAATGTAATTTTAAAAATGGATGGCCCTCTACCATATCTATTGCTAACTCTTTTTCTATTCTTGATTTCTTTTTTGAGGTGGATTTTGACGCAGCGGAATCTTTTCTTTTAGTGACATGATTTGGAGTTGATGTATTATTATTTGTTGTCTCTTTTAATTGTTCGGGTTGCAGAGTTCCTTCTATAGACTTATCGGCAGATGTATTGCTTTGAGAACAGTCATCTGGTTTGTCTTCAAGATTTACATTTGAACTATCTTCGCCTCCTACATTTTTATTGACAATGTCTCCAACGGATGAAGATGAAATTTCTGTCCCTGTTAAATTAATCTCACTTGCATCGACTTGGTTTGCATTTTTGACTAACACAGGTTCAGGTTCCGTTGAGTCATGTAGTTTAGAAACCTCACTGTCAACTTCAAGGTTCTCTACAGAAACTGTCACAACTTGTAGAGTTTCATTTACTTCTTCGTTATTTTTTTCAGATAGGCTCGTCACTTCCTCCGAGGTATCCATCGTTTCCAATGGTTGAGATTCATTCTGATTAGCAGAATTACGCCTTTTCTTTTGTAAATAAACTTGTGTGTCATTAAACTTTTTCGGTATCCTCTTAACCCGAGCTGGTCTGTCAGCAGAAATTTTGGGTGGTGCAGAGTTAACACCATTTTTAATTTCATTGCATTTAGTGACTGGTGTGTTAAAGGTATTTGCATTAACTGTCTGGTTCAGAAGGTCGGGTTTTTGTGATTCTTCGTTTGGTATACTAGAATTTTCAATCAAATTTCTTACATTTCGAAATACTCTGTCTTTCAAAGCCATCCTTGGTGTCTTAACAGATGGAGATGACGTAGCTTGGTCATCATTATTTGGTTTTGGGGTGTCTGCATCTTTATTTGTTTTCTTCTCTGTGGCATCGCCCTTAAGCGTTTCAGAGAAAAAGTTATCAATTATTTTTGGTACAATATCAGTACCAGGCATGTTATTGATTGTAGAAATATTGTCATTAGACGGCGTACTAGCTGACCGACTATTTGTTGTTGACGCATCTTGCGAGTCGGTCTTCCAAGACTTAAGTTTAAATTCATCTTGTGATTGTGAGAGGTCTTGATACAGAGCAGGAATATCTTCTCTTTTCCTTTGTAATTTTTCTTTTTGGTTTTCAGTCAACTTTCTAGGATTGAATTTCCAGTTAGATTTAATAACCGCAAATTCTTCACCATTTTCTACTACCGTATTTACTATACTAGCTTCCTTGTTTTTAGCACTCTTTTTTGCGCTTTTCGTCACAGGTGTCGTAAACTTACTTTTATCCTGGTTTTTTGTGTTCAAATCTTGTTTGGGGGTAGCTACATCAGTTTTAATACGGCTTTCTGATTTTTCATAAGTCGCTTTTATTTTTACTGTTAATGATTCGTCGACACTCCTATCCAATATAATTGCCTTTAAAATAGAATCCAAATGAGATGGCTCGGATATCGTACTAAACGACGATCGGAATTGAAGTAAGTCATCCACTAGGAGCGTTTTAATTTCGTTGCCTTTATCCGTTGCAAATAGAAGTTTAAGAGCTTTGATTACTTTCACAACGGTCTCCTCCTCAATTGTTTCCTAAAAATATAGATATATATTATTTTTTATTTTACAGTCATAGGAATGAACTGACCCAATGTAGCAGTGGAGTCGTTGTGGCAATAGTGGGTCAAGTGGGTACACTAAGTCAGCACTCAGCATCATGTGTACATGGAAAATAGGGCAATAGTTGTGTCTGTTTCACATAAGTTCCGTACTCAAGCATGTCTCTTTCTAGGCTAGTCCGTGCCCCGCTTAGAGCTGCAATGTACAGTACGGACCCAAATTTGTGTTTTACGAGTGCAAAAGTAAAAAAAAAAACAGTGTGAGTCGGACTCGCGCATCGAGAGTTTCATAGAAATGTACAGGCATGCCCGTCTATTACAGGAATCGAGGTGTCAAAATTTTGCGCTATAAACGGTCGTATCTACGAATTACCAGTGGGAGCCTCGCTCAAGCAAAATGTACGCAGTGTGGGGTTGTTTTATACTGTACACTTGGGTTACTAATAAATGAGCGAATTTATGTATCCCAAACTGTTTAATTTCTCAAATATTTCATTTCCCAACCTTAGTTTTTTTCGAAAACAGTAATACTTCTGAATCTGAATTTGAACTGACATAGAAAACATAAAAAAAAATATTTTCAGACTTTTCTCATTGGTTGTGCTATAAGAGCTACCTTCGTATCAAATTCAAGTCTCTGGGACTACTGGAAGTACCCTGTAGGTTTTAGTTCCACGGCAATTTGTATGGAAACACGTTTTTAGGGTTTTGTAGCCAAAATGCAAGAAACGAAACCCTCATAGTCGGTCCATATGTCGAGGGCATTTTACTCAAAAACTACCGGCCGTAACACCATAGTAACAAAATAATAGATTGCCGGATACTCCAGATTCATTTAATATCGCATTTCTATAATACCACATTAGCTTTTTACCAGCATCGTTTATTACCACATTTTCAGAAAACAATATTCTCAATGCAAATGCTACCGTTAAGACTACATTCCAATAATATCATATTCCGAAAATACCAGACTCGCAAAAAACAAAATACTTGTTACACCAGTTAATCAATGTAGCGGATAGCTTAAAAATCAGATTTCCAGTTAAGGGGCTATGCGAACGTAATAAATACGTAAGACAATTTTAACCTCTTTCTGTCGCCCACTCTCCCCTAAGTAAGAAAAAATGAGACTTGGACGAACTAAATATTACGTAAAATCAGTATCTACCAAAAATGCGAAGAAAAAGTAGCAAAAATATACAAATGTTTAAAAAGTCACACTTAAATGTCAATCGGGTGGAAATTGTTATTTATTTTAGCTTTTGTGATCTTACCTAATAACAATTTACAACCCCTCCTACCCTTTGGTAAGAAAAAATAGACTTTTTCAGAACCACTCCCCCCTAAATCTTCTTACGTAATAAATGAACAACTTCTTACTGTAATCCATACATACAAAAATACCAGAATTTTACTTTAGTGGATTCTAAAAGTACGATATAAAATATTTTTTAATACACAATTGTAATATATAAATTTCCTTAACATAAACACCACAAAAATAACAAAACAAATGAAGGTTTCGCACATTTTCGAAGTTAAACATATTTGTTGCTGACCCGCTCAACATTCAACAAATCAATGGATTAGAGCAACATGTATTTCTACAAGTTAGGGAAATAAATGCTTATAAGGTTTTTTCATTAATCATTATACTCCTGTGGTGGTCTCAATGTACTTTAGCATTCGAGGCATATTTGGGGAGTTGGTATTTTGAAAGAGTAGGTTACTGAAAATCTAATTTTATGTTAATCTGCTGTTCAAAGAATCAATTATAACGTAATCGCGGCAATGTGAGGTCAAGTTTCAAAAATATTCTTTGTTAAAATCTTGTTTTCCGAATATAGTGTAAAAGAAATCAGTTTTTTTCAAAATAATGTGATATTGAGAATGAGGTATTAATGGAAATATGATTATAAAAAAAATGGTAATTTGGAAATCAAATTTTAAAGATTATCGGTGAATAGCAAATGTGGTATTATAGAAATGCGATATTAAAATGAATCTGGTGTATTCGGCTATCTGGTATTTCGGTACTGGTGTTACGGCCACGAGCGAAAACTACAAGATGTATATTATTGAAATCTGGACTATAGGTGTCTTGTATAAGTCGCTACTTAGTTTGGTAGTTAAATAACAAGAATAAATATTTCTGGGGCACTCCCTATATGCAACAGAAGATGAAAATATTACGTCAGTAGTACAGTCAATGTCTGCCATAACAAAGCGGGTGAAATATCTGACACGACCTAACAGCCGTAGAAATAGAGTCGTGTTAGATATTTATGCGCGCTTTGTTGTGGCAGATATTAATAATAATAATAATAATCATCATCATCATTTATTTTCAGATAACAAAGATCCATTTGTGTTAGTAACATAGCTTAAAAACTTAATGTTAGTAGGCATTTCGGAGACAAATCAATACACACGCTGGTCTGCTGGTGACTGTACAGAATGGGTCAACCTTACGCCAGAAGTCGTATTATTCAACATTACTGCTATTAATTGGTCCAATACTAAACTCAGATTAAAATATTATTGTCTATTTATTTTGATCTTAAGTGTAACCTAAAATAGTGGTTTGATAATACATTATCTATACTATTATAAATTTGTAAAAATGAAATGTCTGTACATTGAAGATATTTTCAAAAAATGGTTGTTACGGACTATTTGGAGGTCATTTAAACGAAAAATATTTTTATGTATGTTTGTATGTGTCGTTGTGGCTTCATCACACAAAATCGGCTAAACGAATATCAACTATTTTTGGCACACGGGTAGCTGGGTATCTCCAGATGGTTATGTTATCTTCCTTTCATAAGAGTTTGACATCTATGTGACTGAAAAAAAAGGATAATCCACTATTGCCACAATGACTCTATTTTTTATAATGATTTCATACTTACACCTTGTTGTAATTGTTTGATCCAGATATTTAAAAATTTTTGCCCAATTGAAGAGATATCCAGAGCACATTCTCCAATCACACGTTCTTTAGTGGCAGTTGACGCCAAGAGGTCGAACGTGTCAACCAAATTTGGGAATATCTTTTTGATTTCGCTATAGGCATTGCATTTACATGTGGCGTCTCGTAACAGCTTTATTTCTTTGCCTAATTCCTCAACTGTAAAATAAAATACACACACAAGTAACATAAGATGTAAAAGTCAAGATGCTTTTCGTTGCACTGAAATTAACCCTTGAAAAAGGTAGCGGTTTATGTTTGAGCGTATTAAACATTTTTCATACTAATGGATAAAAACATTCTGGTTGTAACCAACCAGACAATCAATTTAAACACGATTTTTTTTTAAATTTGTTAATTAAAAGAGTAACAATTACCTGTCACAATGGGGATTCGTAAGGTGCAGCAAATATTTTATTTAAATTTAGTTATTTATTAGTAGTATTTTAATATGAAAATCAGACTAGGCAAAAAATATATACAAAAGACGGACTTTAGGAGATTGCCTAAGTCCGTCTTTGTATATTTTACCAGTCAATCTAAGATTCACAGTAAATAAATTTCCACGCAGTTTTATATTTATTATAACAATTTCCAACCGCCAATATAAGTGTATGACAAAAATTTCACTTTTGTGGCAAGCTTTTTTGCCAACTGTACTTTTCTTTGAACACTTATCAAACCGTTTCTAAAGAGCCCAAACTCGGTAGAATTGCGTTACTTTATTACAGAGTTCCTATGACCACCATCCGGCTCCATCATCAGATCAGCTCGAAGATACCAAATTCGAGCCCAGACGAACGCCAGGAAGTGGTTATAATTTGACCCACACATGAGTAAGTAATTTATTTCTTGTAACACGGCAAGTTAAATAAAAGCTTGTGATGGAAAACATTTTTTATAAATTCTCAATGAAATTATTTTACAACTTAAACGTGAGACCATTTCTCAAACATTTTTGACGATTGAGCACTTTACAAAAACGGCAAGCTTTATGGAGCCCAAAAATATATAACTCATTACTTCATTATATATACTCGTAATTGTCGATATTTCACTAGCAAATTAAATAACTGTTCTCATTCTATAAAATAAAAGTAATGTCTTCTAAAATTACTGTGACTAAATCAAAAATGCCGTCATATTTATATTATTCTGACGGAGCCCCCTGAGACGTCATACGGAGCCACAGGACTCCGCAGAGCACACTTTCAGAACCGCTGTTATATAAAAGAGTTAAGAGAACTTCCACAAGTGGTTTCCTAAAGCAAACTCTTTACGTCGCAAATAAAAAAAATCCACAATTCAAGCCTCGGTGCCGTTAAATAGTCTTAAAAACTATATATATCCTACTATAATAATGGTATTATACTTACAACTCTTTGTAACGAATTTGGACTTTACTACTGCGAGTAAAACACAGAGAACGAAGATATTCGCTGCGGAGTTATCAAGTTCGTTAGCTGACAAGATTCTGTTGATCACCAACGCTATACGCGGTGTTATTGAATGCACTATAGAATATCTATTGTTCCACGCTAATGCTGCTGCGTCAACCTAGAAAGGAGAACATAAGTTTATCTTTCTAATATTGTACTTTTCTTGCCATTTATCTTACCACTATAAAGGCTCTACACAATCGCCGATCAGCGGCGAGCAGGGGCCCGTTTCTCAAAAGCTCGTAACTTGTGTCACACTGTGACTTGTGACACTCCCTGCCTCCCGCCGGACACTCCCTGCCGCCCGCCGCCCGCAAGCTTCACCCACCCGACCGCAAGCTTCGCCCACCCGCTTGGACTTGGAGGTATTGTTTGTTCGGCTAGCTAATAAGCTGTTACCGATTGAGTGTGTTGTGGCGGTGAAGCTGCCGCAGCAGCTCCCGGCACCACGTGTTGATGACTGCCGCGCTCGGGCGCACGGAGCAGTCGGTGTGTACCTAGCTATGCTAGCCGGTCTACGTCATGTCAGTAGTCCGTGGCTTTAGCTAGGGACATTTGGGTTTTGTTTGGGGCTTTTGGGGAATAGGATGGGTATGGGATATCGTGTGGGGACCCGTGTATTAAGACCGCGGTGGACGACCCCGCCGGCGGGGTCGACGGTGACGGTGTGGAGTGTGCCTCGGTACGTCATGGTGTCTTTCCTGGAAGTCAATGTTCCGGTCAAAGTAATAGTCAGTGACATGGTTAATGGGTCCGTCATCTGTGTCCGAGTCGGAGGAGTCCTCCGGATACCATCATTTGATGGTAGCCGTGATGACATCGTCCGGGTCGGACAATATGTGCCGCGGTCTTCTGATTAGCCTTCTAACGGCCAATCTGAAGGCGGTCTGGTCAGTGACGGTCTGTAGTAAATGTGCCTGATCGTTTACAAGGCTTTGTATACGATCATCAATATAATCAGGTATTAAACGAAAGTCAGCTTCCACCGGAATGTGGGCCGGAACGTAATCCGCCGCATTCCTAATTAAAGGATTCGGGTGGGAGCTGGCTTTCTCAAAGTATGTGGTTGATAGTTCCTTAAGTTCAACCGGTAACTGCGAGGTAACCGAGCGCGGGTGGGCGGCATTTTCAGGGAGTGTCCATACTGTACGTAGTACTCTTTATTATACTGTGCTTGTGTTACAAGCGGACGTCTCTTTCCAACAATATGAATTTAAAAGAGCCTTCCGCTTGTAATACAAGTTACAAGCGTTCATGAAACAGGACGCGGGTACGCGGTTTTACGTTAGAAAGAGCGCGGTATATATTTCCATCTCATTCTAACGTATTACAGCGTCCCGCCTGCTCACCGATGATCGGCGATCGTGAAGAGGGGCCATAAAGTTGTTAAAATGACATATTATAAAAAAATAAGTGATATATTTTTAGTATTGAAGCTCACTGAATCGTTTTTTTTTGTATATTTTTAAGTGTTGTTGTAGCTTTATGCCAAAACGGTTAATGGGTTTCAACCATTTTTAGTACACTTTTATACTTGGTTATAGGATACTTTTTACTTGACAACGCTGAAGAAAACAAAGAGGGTTATGATTTTTTTTCTCCTGCGCTGCTAAAGTTTCGGGCTAATTCTAGTATCCAAATATAACGACAAGCGTCTATAGTAAATTGCCCATTAAAGCACTGCTAACGGTGTTATATTTTCATTGGGGATAAAAATTCATATATGGCTGGACTTACATTAGTGAAATGCTGCAAATTCTTCAGCGGCCAAAGCAAAAGATTCCATATTCGTTGCTGTTTCTCCTGCTTGGATTTGGCAAGCTGGAGTGTTTCTATTAAGGCAGTCCACAGTTGCAAAGTGCTGTCATTGGGTGATCCGTCAATTATCAACCAATCTACTATTTTTTCTTCCAATAGTGGGCATTCCGTTACAACAAATGCAAGTATCAGTTTCAAATTTTTCAATAAATGATCCATGTTTTCACTGTAAATACAAGAAAACAGTAAAAGACTTGTGTCCTAAAAGAATTAAGGATGATGATGAGTAAATTTTAATAATTAGTCTGTCTTGTAGATTAATAAAAAATATTAGACATATTTTTTTTCTTTTTTACGAAATCAAAAAATAAAGGCGATACATTGAGTCAAAATGTCGCGTGACGTCACTCTTAGGTACACATTTTACCTAGGAGTGACGTCACGAGCCCCCACTCCTAAACCTTAATTTCCGAACGGTGTAAAATATCTTATCTGTTTAAAAAGTAGTTTAATAGTCTTTGTTTTTTAAATATCATAATTAGTAATGAGGTAGCCTGGGAGTTTTTCTTAGCAGCGTTTCTTTTCTCCTCAGTACGCCTCATTTGTGAAATGCTGCTTGGTAAATTATTAGAATAAAATATTAAGCCCTTCTGGCACATGTGTAACTGTCTTTACAGCTTAGGCCCATCTGGCATGTATGTACACTTTTATTTGTTTTTTCAAAAATGGGTTGTTTGCACAAATTGTAACTTTGACAGAGGAAAATACATCTTTTCTCAGTCCACCCGTGACCATGGAGAGCTGGAAAGCTTCCGAAACGTCGGGAACTAAAATGAGATAATATACGCGATATAATCCGTTAAATTGTTATATCAATGTATTTTTTTTATTATTTTGAGATACAAAAAAATACGTGTCCAATATTTCTTTGTTATCTAACTGGCGAATTAATTAGAATTTTAATGTTCATACCCCGTCATCATCATCATGCCTATCAGTCTGACGGTTAGATTATCAAAAAATATTGGACAAGTATTTCTTCTTTTGTCAATTACACAAAAACCCTAAAAATGATGAGGATATTATAGCCCATTAAAGTTGTCCGTGACGTCACGCGCCCCCACTCCCAAACTTTGATGCGCTTTATCTTTGTCTTTTTTCGTTTGACAAAAGAAAAAATACGTGTCCAATATTTTTTGATAATCTAACTGACTGATTAGAATAACATTTTTTAATTTAGTTATTGATCATCATTCATTATATTAACCAAAACATTTCCCATGCTATTCCTCTGCTAGACAATAACCTCCTCTAAGGGTAGACTTTCGGTCTAGCTTGTCAGTTTAATGAAATAATGATCTTTATTCTGTAAGTAGGCCACAAGGGCACTTTTACAAGTCTGACTCTACGGCGTTTCCCAAGAGGAGACCACTGAAGAGAAGAAAGCCGAAACAAACTCAACAGTCAGTCATTTTTTCGAAATTACTCTTATATCTATGACAATATTTGTACTTAGCCTATCCTAAATATGTTTTGAGTATATAAACTCAATGCGTAGTTGTTCAAGAAAGCATATCAAAACTTATAAAAGGAAAAAAAATATATAGAATATAAAAAAGCAAAATAGTGATTTTTTATTTCAAATAACTTACATACGTTTGATATGCCACCTTATAAGAACCGTGTCCCGGTAAATTATTAGGTTTCTGTTTTTGTTTACTTGCTTTACTACACTTTAGGATAGTTGTGGGTACATATTAGTCACTAGCTTCTGCCCGCGACTTCGTCCGCCTTAAATTCGTTTATCGCGGATAAGGGTATTTTTCCGGGATTAAAAGTAGCTTATGTCTTTCCTCGGGACTCAAACTATCTCCAAACAAAATTTCATCCAAATCGGTTCAGCGGTTTAAGCGTGAAGAGGTTACAGACATACAGACAGACAGACACACTTTCGCATTTATAATGTTAGTACGGATTGTCAAGGACCATCAAGAGGACTGTCAGTTGATAAGGATCGTGTTCCGATCGCAAGGAGATATTCTGTAGAAAACTAGATGGCGCTTTAAAACTAATCATTGAACAATGTTATAATTGAATGGGTAGTATTTAAACGAGTGATTGTAAATTAAAGTTTTATATGACAAAAATAATTAATTTACGTTACAGTATTACTATGTGAGCGACTGACTGCGACTGACGAGAAATCAACAGAACAGCAACTTACAAACATTATTTTTTACGTTGCTTATAATACATAATGAGGATGTTCATAATATTTGAGCGACCTGCATTTTTTCAGTATTTGGCAAACGATTTATTTATACCGAGCGACATTTTATCTTAAATTAAATTTGTTTTAAAATATGAAATAACTATTTGAAGAAACACAATTAGCTAAGAAACTTATTTATTTAAGGGTAGGTAATTAAAGGGTGCATGACCCATTTTGACGCTCCGCTATACAGGGTTACAATACAAAAATAACCTAGCCCACAGTTTTACCGGCAACATTCAAATTCGCGCGCATCAAACAATCTGTAGTTTTCATTAAAAAATCGTATCAAAATAAAAAGCATAAGACCTCAAATAGAATATCCATACTAATATTATAAATGCGAAAGTGTGTCTGTCTGTCAGTCTGTCTGTCCGTTACCTCTTCACGCTTAAACCGCTGAACCAATTTGGATGAAATTTGGTATGGAGATAGTTGTAGCGTACGCAACGCCACCTATCGTGCTAACAAGAAAACTACGATGAGCATACCAGCATGAACGCGAGGGAGAACAGTAGATGCACACCTAATCCGAGTGCGACAGAGGAAGAAAGCGACGCGCTATGCACGAATGCGAGCGAGAAAGAAAGATGCACGCCTTGTCTCAGTGCGAGAGAGACAGAAAAGACGCGGCACAGGTGGAAAGCAAGGCCGCGGGCCGCCAGCGGCAATTCAGTCTGGCGGAGGAGAGCGACAGCGAGGGTGTGCGGTGATTGTGAGAGCCCACTCCTTCTCCGGTTGGACACCGGAGGCCCAGTCAAGATTCCGTTTGGAAGACCAGCTTCGTGTCGAGCCCTTTGTATCGCTAGCCAGCGTCCCCTGATTCCCGCTTCGTATTCCTCCTACATTGGCCGCCAACAGCGCCCCCCAGTGACGGCATCAGAGCGAGCGGTTCCCAAGAGCTATACCATCCCGCCGTGGACTTCCCTCTCTCGTGTTCCTCGATATGCAAAGCATGTACTAACAATACCGATTGTGTTGTGGCACATGTGACGATGTGGTGACTTACAATATAGTGTGTCGATTTGATTATTGCTTCTTTCAATTAGCATCACTTCCACCTTCTGGCACGAACGAACCCCCCTGTTAGTATCAAGTAAGGTCCCTGAGATTAGTAAGTAGCGAGTAGTAACTAAAACCTTACATAGATTTTTTGCTTACTCAATTTCATACCGCTCAAGTTATTAAAACAGTATCTCATCATCAGTCGCTAAGTATTTTTTATTCGATCGTTTTATAATTCCCCTAATTAAATAAAGAAACATAGCATAGTAACATTTAGTTCGCAAATAGCTAATAATAAATAAATCGTAACATTTAAATAGGTACTGTGTCATGCTTGCAAAGTTGAATAATTAAAATAAAATCTTATACATAGATGGCGTTGTACATATCGGGGAACGGCTTTTTGTATGGAAATAGTCAGTTCTCTTGTTTTAATGGTCCTTGGTCTTTGTAAAGATGGCTCAGGTCTGAAACCTTTGATTTAGGGACAAAAGCATACACAAAAAGGCGATTTTTTTTTTAAACATGAGCTTAAACTTATATGTATCACGGGTCTAACGCGGTTTAGTTTCAATAATAAAAGTGAATTTTATTATTCTATTGATTAAATTGCGCCGAAACGTTGGATTATAAAGGTAAATAAACCAAATCGCGTTAGACTCGTCATATATAAATTTAAGTGTACAAATCAAGAAAGTATATCGACGGCACAAAGCCGAAACGTAGTAACCGCTAATGTATTCAGTTGGCGTTTACGACTTTCCGCTTTTTGCCATTGATATGTACTTATTATATATTTGCTTACTTTTTGCTAGCGGAATCTATTAAAGTGGTAATGAGCATGTGCACTGGTCCACCCTGATACTCTGTAGTTTTAAGGAGCCGCTTTAATGAGGCCTCTTGGAGCAGTGAAGGAATAAGGACATCGTTTACCATGTCTCTCAATTTGCTTGAGCTCTCCTGGAAAATATATTTTAAATAAACAGGTTATTAATATATGAACAAATCATGTTTCTCAAACTGTTTCATTTCCCAAACATTTCATATCCCAACCATAGGTTTTTTCGGAAGCCGTAATATTAATAATCCGGGTCTTTTTCCGGTTCCGGAGAGAAGCGTGGGTTGGGAACTGAGGCATTTTGGGAAAAATTGTTTGGCTAAAAGAACGGATCCCATTATTAAGATATAAGAATAAGATTAATAAAGGCCGATTCTTCATTGCATTCATTTAGTGTTTTATTTAAGTAATTTGAAGACTATGGTAAAAAAAACAGAAATTCATACAATATACTCTTACAGACATGATCTCAAACTGTTTTTATTATTGGTTAGGTGTCATGCATGTTACTGTAGTTACATGAATAAAATGTTTCGCAGTAGAATATTTGAAAAATACATGTCATTTACCTGTGCCAATTCATTGATAATTGCTAAAAGATCATTGAAAAGATCTTTCCTGAGATTATTTTCGGGCAGTTCAGCAATGGTCATCGCAAAAGATTTCCAAGCACAAGTGATTTGCCTCATTTCGATATCAACATCATCTTCTGCTGATAATTTTAACGCCATTTTTAGAGAATGGAGCCAGTCACTCCAATGGTCCACCAAGGCCTTGGCACTAATCAGTTTTTTCTTCAATCTGGTCTTCGGAACACAACCTTCACAGTTCACATGACCAACCATTTCAACAAACACATGCACGCAATTCTTCTTAACATTTGGTGAAATCATTCCTGGTATCAAAGTTTTTTCCGGAACATGCCTTCCAAAGCAGAAATGCAGAAATGGATACAGCATTCTATCATCTATCCTGGTCTCGTATTGTTTTATAAGATGCCACCATGTGTCCAGTTTAGCTAAGGCTGTCTCTTCAACCTTAGCATTATTTGATCTAAGCGGAATAATGAGCAATTTTATTCTCTTGTTCACAAACAGCTCATTGGTCTCTGCTGAGAAATTGTCAATCAAAACTTTCCAGCATTGAAATGCTTTGCATCTATTTTTAACATCCATCTTAAATGCCATCTCTACAACTGGCAACATTGAGTTGATAGGGCTGCCTACCCCCGGTTTGTTCATTGTTATTTGAGCTTTGAGCAGCTTTATAAAGATGATCCAAATCCTATGCCACAGGATGCAGCCTTTTATTAAAAGGTTTTTCATTTGCGCTGGATATCTGGAAAATAAATTCATGTAATTAATTAGCATTGATGACAGCATGAAAACCAAAATACAAAATCACAATTCAACCTGGGAATTAATTAAATCTCTCTGGTTTTCTTGGGCCAACAATGAACTAGCAAAGTATCTAACAAATTGCATTGAACCAGGTTCTTCGAACCATAAATTAAACCAATAAGCAATGATAAGTAATCAAGATGTCTTATAAGAATTTGATTCTAATGACATTGCATCTCTGCCCAATGATAAGAGGATAAATTGCTTTAAGCGGGCAGTTAAGTGGTTGCATTGATAAAACTAAATAAGTTTGGTACAGAATTTTAGTGTATATATAATTGATAAGGCACACAAATAAAATAAAAATAAACTATATTGCAATACAAATTTTGCTGAACTCTAACAATAATCTTGGTTGTCTTCCAGAGGCGTGGCGTCAGGAAAATTACGAGGGAAGCCGAAGCATATTCACTTACTCATATTTAAAGAAATAACTGGTTATAAGCCATTCCTTGGGCAACCAGGTGGGAATCGGCTTATATGGATGCCACGCCACTGTTGTCTTCACACCTGAGATATGGAAAAGCAAATTTATACTTACGCATTGGGATTATATATATTTTCCAGAACTGTCTGCCATTGAGAGTTCATAGAGTAGTCAATAGTTACAAGCTCTTCAGTCAACAATTCCAACAGTTCCAAGATTGTCAGAACAAGGGGTGTGGTAGCTGCTGTCTGAGTTTGAAAGGAACTCATAGCACATGGCACTACTCTTGAAAACCAAACTGCCAATCCTTTTTTCACAAATACTGTTTTTTTGTCTGGAGTTAACTTGTTCATTACTTTGTGGGCTAATTGAATAGGCTGAAATGATTTAATTAATTATTTAAGTAAATAAACAATACCAAAATTCATGCTGACATTGAAGAAGGTCTCTATATCATCTTAATACTAAAGGTCACATATTACAAATTTCATTAAAAAATCATATAGTATGGTTTTAAAAGTAGAAGTTCCCTATCCTGCTGTCCTGTGTCTAAAACTGTATGTATTGAGTTGTATAGAGATGACTTCAGTTTTAGGCATATATGAAGTATCATAAACATACGTCGTTATCGCGGGTACAAAAACGATTTGACAGTACAGAAAGATTATGAAAAACAAGCAATAACAGACGCGAAACTCATTTTGAGGAACATCTATGCCTACTCTTACGAGTTTAAAATGTATCACACATTAGGTATTTCTAATAACCAATCTCCGTACTTGACTTGAGTACCAATACAACTTAAATAGATTAACTATGCAGTCGCAATGCAAACTCTTTAATATTTTTTCCTATTTGACATTGTCATTTGTTAGTAAGTACATTATCAATTATCCGTACTGATAACTGTGTAATATATTTATTGCAGTGCTTTTACAATGCCGCGAAGGAAAAAAACGTGCGATGAATTTGTGGAGTTGTGGACAAAGGATTATCCTGAATTACAGGCTCGCGATACAAAATTATATTGCACTAAGTGCAATGTTAGTTTCCCCCAGAGAAAAGCTTCTATGGAACGACATTTCAACTCGAAAAAGCATACATCCGTCAAAAAAGATTTTAGGATGGAATTCACCAAATTTATGGTAAGCTGTAATATACCATGGTCTCAATCAGAAAATCCCATATTCAAAAATTTTATCAATAACTGCGTCCCTGGAAAGTTCGAAAAAACTGTAGAGGTCCCTTCGGAATGTTTGTTAAGACAGAATTACGTAAACCAAATATACGACGAACAAATGCAAAAAATTAAAAAGGAGTTAGAAAATGCTTTTATTTATGTGAGTGTTGATAAAACAACAGATGCTAGGGGTCGTCAAATTGCTAATGTGATAGTCGGTGCATTGCTTGAAGATGCAGTCGGAACTCCACATGTATTGTCAAGCAAAAAATTGAAACAAACTAACAATATAAGTATAACGGATACCGTCAAAAATGCACTGGATAATTTGTGGGACCACAATAAACATGAGAAAGTGTTGTTATTATTAACTGATGGTGTATGGTACATGCAAAAAGCGGGTAGAACATTGAAAAAAAAATACCCAAACCTTCTCCATGTTAAATGTTTGGCTCATGGTCTTAACAGAGTTGCTGATCAAGTTCGCGTTCTTTTTCCAGAATTGAATAAATTAATATCAAACGTAATAAAAGTTTTTCGAAAATCGCCAAACAGAATAAAAACAATTAAAGAAATGGTTAATGGAATACCCTTACCTCCAAATCCAACGATTATTCGTTGGGGAACGTGGATTGAGGCTGCGACATACTATAACAAGTATTTCGAGGAAATAAAAGGCGTTGTGGACACATTTCGTGATTCTGACGCAGCATGTATCACAAAGGCAAAAAAAAAGCATTTTGCATTGCGAAAATTCGGAATGATTTAAATTTTATTGCGAAATATCTTCAGGTACTTCCAGACGCTATAAACAAATTGCAGTGCCCGAATCTATCTCTCAGTGAGTTTAGCCATCGTTCAAAAAACATACAAGCATATATCGAAATTAAATTTGAGTGCTAATGGAAAAAGAATATTTAAAAAGCTGAAACATGTCTTGAAGAAAAATACTGGATTTGACATAATAAAAAAAATAATGAATTGATACAAGGGAAGGAGATAATACTTGAATCATCATTATGAGTTTGTCACACTACTCTAGATTATTTCCATTGTTTCAAGTATGGCCTACAACAACAGTTGATGTTGAAAGATCATTTAGTCAATTATAATGGATATTTACTGCTAGACGCCGCAAATTGACATTGGAAAATTTTGAAAAAATCTTTGTAATCTATTACGAAAACCAAATAATAGATGTGAAAAATACACGTTAGTAAAAATTACACACATTGACTCTTCGAAGTAGGTAAGCATTTAATTAGTAGACGATAACAGTTATCTTCACACAAGTACTTATATATTGTTAAAAAAAGACATTAAAAGATAATTAAATGTACTTATTTCCTATGTATAAACTTGTTAACTAAACAGATGGAAACATATGACAACAGTTTAAACCCATACCCCTTTATGGCTGTATTTTTTACTGATCTTTTCTAGAGAAAACTCTCCACATGTAAAGAGCTTCTTAGATGTTTAGTAGCTGTAGGCAGAATACGTCCGTTTCTACCAATTAGACATTCTGTTTTATCTGCTCTTTATCTGATTGGTAATTGTACCCGCGATAACAACATATGCAAATAACTATGTGACATCTATAGCAGTCAGTTGTGTCCATGAATGTGTTAATCATTAGAATTGAAATAGGGAACTTGACGCCTCCCAGCTGTATACAACAAAACATCAATTGATAAACAAGATACAATCGACTTTACCTGGAACCTATTTTCTACAGGTATCTTCTGCTGGCAATATAAATTAAACAATTCAAACATATCATCACAATTAAATGCGACTTCAGCCAAAATATCATCAGGATAAGCCAGGAGAGCATGGAAGCATATAGTTTGCAATGACTCTGCTTTGACCAATGATGCTGCTGTCAGCGAGAGATGTAGAACTGCCTCTGCTGATGGTGCAAGTTTGGATGCTGGGAGCAGTGACTGAAAAGTTCAAATATAATTTGCAAAAGAACTGTACTGTGAATATGGTACCAGTATATATTAACGAGTGTTTATAGACAGCTTGTGTGTCTTACAAGCTAAATTTAAACATGTTTTCTAATGAATATTAGAAATATTATCTCCTAGGCTACTCTGCATAGTTCAAAATTTCAAGTTTGTATTGAGTGAAATGGATGGCAAAATACGAACTTCGAATTTCGAACATCAGAGTACCCCCCTGGCCTTATTGGCCAGTGCATATCCGTGCATGGCATGAAGAACTGGATAAGTTGTCAGTAAAGTTTGAACAAAATTAAACCATAATACTTATGTCCTTAGTTCAAATTTCTTTAAATGTATATTTTGACTTATCAAGTTCTTCACACTATGCACCATTGTATGATGCCTGCACCTATGCACATGTTATTACCCAACTGCATCAGAAGAAGGGTTATGTTTTTGTTAGTTATCAGATTGAAACAAACCAGCATAAGTGTATGTTGCAACTTCATCTATTAGCTATACATATACTTCAGCCGGCCTAGCACAACTCTCCGCAACTACTCTTGTCGCGAGACATTGCATCAGTCGTCTATTTTGCATTGTATTGAAAGGAAAGAGACTGAAAATATTTGTCGCCCGACAAAGAGTCACACATCAAGGTTGTGAAGAGAAGGTACATACTTTTGTAATGGTATCTTATAACCTAAACATACTACACAACACAAATTTCTATAACAATACCTGATATCTCCTCAATATTTTCGTAATGATGTTTACACAGAACACTGCGTACCGCATATCCTCTTTTAGATCATGTACGCAAATTGCCAATATCCTTTCTACTGTTGAAACACTAAGGTTATCTGCATTGTCCAAGGCATTTTGAATAGCTTCCAAATGATTATTTCGTAATATTCCATGTCCAAGTGTAGTGTCTTCTAGAATTTCAAGATACCTCTCCAGCATTTTTACCACTGGAATATTACCAACGAAAGGTTACAAAAACAAAGTACAAGTGATTTTTCTCAATGTGATAGAGTAATATTATTGTTTGAAATCTCGTTTATTAACGGTGTACCTTGTTGGATTACTATTTCTTGAAACTATAACACTAAAAAACCAGAACTGAGCACGATATGTCGGCGTATCATCGTATGCTTACACAAAAAAAACAAACAACACAACACAAAAATGTCACATTAAATGTACTTGATTACTTCAGTAATTATTAATCATATTTAGACTACCGTTTGTACAGAATGGTACGTTATAATTAATGCAAAATTGCAAAAATATTTCACCGCGAGTAAACGAAATGGAAAATGAACACGATTTGACGCCTGACGTTTTCTACGTTTCTGGCGCGAAATACTCGAAATAGTCCTAACAAGCAATCGATTATTCAACACTTTTCGATTCCAAGTCGATTATCTGTAAGTAGAAATTAATGAAATCATATTGTTTGCTTAAAATTAAGTTCATTTCAACACAATGTATTATTTATTTCGTTATAAACTTCGAATACTAAACTGTTTTAATTGTGAAAATATTTTCTGATTATATTTTTTTCATTTGGCAGCATTAAACATTTCTGTTTATTTGCTAGTAGTTGCAAATGTAAACGGCCAAAATATTCTTTCATCGATTATGGTCAGAATCGATTTGAGTAACTGTCAATAAAGAAGATGCAATGCAATGCGGTTATCCTATCCTATCTTCCTATTCCTATCTATATTATAAACGTAAAAGTATGTATGTACGTTCCACTTGATTTCAAAAACTACTGGACGAATTTTTATGAAACTTTCCAGTTATGTACCTTTTAAATGAGAATAGGACATAGACTATAATTTATGACAAATTATATCCCTTTAAGGGACGAAAAAGGGGATGAACCTTTATAAGTTATAAAATGCATCTCTACGCGGACGAAGTCGCGGATAACAGCTAGTATTTCATAATCTATACTATTATAAAGTTTTCTTCTGTTTCCGCGATTATTACTCATTGAAATAAAACAATTTAACGGATTATATCGTGTATATTATTTCATTTTAGTTCCCGACGTTTCGGAAGCTTTCCAGCTTTCCATGGTCACGGGTGGACTGAGAAAAGATGTATTTTCCTCGTCAAAGTTACAATTTGTGCAAACTACCCATTTTTGAATAAAAACACAAATAAAGGTGTACATACATGCCAGATGTCAAGCACCGTCGGTGTAATAGGTCTGCAGTCTGTGAACATGTCATTGACAAACCAAACCACTCAATTAAGTTTGATAAACCTTCTATCCTTGCCAAAGAAAAAAGATATTTTCCCAGAATGCTACGCGAGGCTATTGAGATTAAAAAGCATCCTAATTTCAATAGAGAAGATGGATTGTCACTACCACCAGCTTGGGATCCTGTAATACATATCATCAAGGAACAAGCGAGACACAGCACTGCAAAACCTTAATTTCCGAACGGTATAAAATATCTTATCTGTTTAAAAGTAGTTTAATAGTCTCTGTTTTTTTTTTTTAATATTATAATTAGTAATGAGGTAGCCTGGGAGTTTTTCTTTGCAGCGTTTCTTTTCTCCTCAGTACGCCTAATTTGTGAAATGCTGCTTGGTAAATTATTAAAATAAAATAATTAAGCCCTTCTGGCACATGTGTAACTGTCTTTACAGCTTAGGCCCATCTGGCATGTATGTACACCTTTATTTGTGTTTTTTCAAAAATGGGTAGTTTGCACAAATTGTAACTTTGACAGAGGAAAATACATCTTTTCTCAGTCCACCCGTGACCATGGAGAGCTGGAAAGCTTCCGAACGTCGGGAACTAAAATGAAATAATATACGCGATATAATCCGTTAAATTGTTTCATTTCAAAAATATTTTCAGCTAATATCAAGGTGTGGCACATATTTCGACAGTACTTCTAAAAACACTTTGAGGTTTCTAAAAAAACTTTTGGTTTAGTGAATATTTTCCAAAAGTAGCAAAAATTGTGTCCCCCCATCTATTTTCTAAACGGTAAGTTCAAAAAATATGAAAAGATTTACAAATATAAAGCTTAATAAATACTTCCAACAAAAATTAATTTCAACATGATCGGACATACCGTTTTTAAGTTATTGCCAAAAAACTGCGCTTCTCAGCAAAAGGACGTAAGTGCCGGGGAGATACGCTCTTTTGTAAGTGTTTTTTTTTCACATCGTATTTTTTTTCATCTGTAGTGCATTTTTTGGTATAAACGGCTGCGGAACCCTTCGTGGCCGAGTTCGACTCGCACTTGGCCGCTTTTTTGGGAGTCGGTTAAAAATAAAACACATTTTATGATATAAACTGATATGAGGTTTATGTCTTCATGACAATATACATATACAACGTGCTCGTGAGGAACCCAAATAATTTTACCAGCGTATATCTGAGGTCATTAGGACCAAAACATTTTATATGAACCCAAGTATAAACTTAATTCCTTACCATATGGGCCCGACAGTCTGGCACTACGGTCAGCATCAAAAGTAGTCGACAATTTTACTACTGGCATATGTTAAATTGCATAAGTACTAAAATTATAACTTACTTTTGACGCTGACTGTACCTACTCTATGAAAAGGCCAAACCATACTCTTGAAACCAAGGTGTAGGGTTAGTAAACTCAGGGCTTATCGCTTGGCTTTTCCTAGGATCTGATAACTTTTTTACAGCGAAAGCGTTAAGTTATGAGCATGTGAGTCTTGGCCGCCAGCCTGAAATGTGTTTGGTGGGATCTCATTTATGTTTGTAAGGCGCCCCGCTTTTTTTGGATGTAGGTAGTGTTTCTCGAGCGACAGCTACTCCGTTTTTCATCGTCCACTCTCTATCTTAGCCTCTTTTGAGGATAAAAGTGTATACGGGGCTGACGAAAGCCCCATACAGGTACACTTTTATCACCTATTATGGGAAACCTATACAAACTTCCATCCCCTTATTTAAAGGGTGGGGGTGATCTACTAAAATCCTAAAATACTTATTTCATTATTTATAACAAGGAGTCCCTATATCAATTTTCAGACCTCTATGATGAAAATTTGCGGAAGTCTCATACAAACTTCTATCCCGTACTTTAAGGGGTTGGGGGGTAAAAGTTCCAAGTTTTAGAATTATTTTGTTGTTTGTGTACTAATACTAGCTTACATACCAAATTCAGCTTTCTAGGTCATCGGGAAGTCCCTCAGAGGTTTTGATACGTGAGTGTATAAGTGGGTGGCAAAATCGGTGTATTTTAGGTACCAATAAAACCTAAAGTATAAAAGCTAGATCAATTAAATTTGGTACATTTCATATGTTACCTAACTGCATTTTAACCTGTGAATTTGGACGCTTTGGTGTTAACAGGGACGAAGTTATGAGGGTTTGAAAATGAGACGAAACGGTTCGAGAAAAGGTAAGTAGTGCCCCGCTTATTTTTTGTGCGTCTTGGCGGGGGCACTACCGTGCCCCCAGATTTATTCACAAATCGGAAACTTTGATTATTTTTTTATAAAAATTCTCAGAAACTGAGTACTTCCCAACTGTGTAGAAACTTTCCGCAACTTGCACATTTGTAGCAGGTACTACGTGCATAATAATAATTACGTAACTATAATACCGGAATGTAGGTACAATTTTTTTTCAATGCATAAAGAACCATTACTAACAATAAAAAAAAATGTATTAAAAAATGCACACAAACAACTTGCACTATGAAAGTTACTAATTAAATACATAGTAACTTTTACTAACAATGGATGCCGGTAACCATCACGTTATTAAGTACGTAGGTATGTACTTAATTATTAGTTAACACATGTAACTATAACTAAAGCGAGTGCCTACTGTATACTAACAACCAATAATTACAAAGGAGATTGTATAATTATTCGGATACTAAGTGCTGCTTGCACAGTGCACAAAAACTGCTTTCAAAGTTTGCGTGTGAATCCGCGGTTTACTAATATACATCTATAACAATCATCTAGTGATCTAGTGGATGTCAGCGCAGCGAGCCTCACGCATTCGAAGACAGGTGCCGCGCGCGCGCACACGGACCATAAGTTCCCCGTCTGTTGCATCGTTCGCTTGTCGAATGACCACCGGTTCCGTGCCGAGCATACCAATCAGCCTAAGTAAAGAATAAGAATTACATACCATATCTGGATGGGACGTGTTAGTGCGGTAATGTTCCCCAAACTGGGTGTCTGTGAGTTCTAGTGACTTCAGTTCAGTGCTACGATGCCGGGACACGCAGGGAGTCCGTACTGGGCCGCCGTGGACTTCGACAGCGAAGGCGAAGAACAACAAGACACGTCTAACCACCGCGTTTATCTGGACCCTTGGGATAACGAAGCCTACGGGATCATACAGGACAACACGGACAGCCAGGGGGACAACTTCAACTCGTTTGTCGGCGAACCAGTCAGTGCTAGTTTTTACTATGTGCCGACGAAAAACTATGACTCTGAGGAAGATGCGCCGGCGCCTCCCAGAAGGAATGTGACGCCCCCGGAACAGATTATTCCTTGTGAATATGCTGTATACGGGAGGAAAATGTCCAGAGCTATGATACCTGAAATGATATACAATGAGCGACCAATGCGTGAGTATAGTGTGCTGAAATATAATAATTTACCTATAAATATACTCGTACCTACTAAGAGACAAAATTAAAGGAGGTTTTTAAGGGAAAATTACGCTTTTTGAACAATGTAAGTTAAGTTCCTTTTATTTTGTTCTCTATTTTTTGCTTTTACTTGTTCATCTCAAGCAACTACTGTAACTTAAAAATAAATATTTATATTTCAATTGGACGTAGTTAAGGGAAAAGGATCCAATTCACACAAAATTAAAACTAAGTCGGTAGACAAAGAGGTTTAAATTTGGGTGACGACTTCTTTTGGATAGAATAAACCTTTATAAGAACGTAATTTAATTTTATCCCGGAGTATTTTTTTGGTTGCCACTTGAATCCAATTCGAGCAATTACTAAACTTTAATAAAGGAATATTTTCGTCACAAATAGCCTGATTTGTTTTCCACTCGGATCCAATTTGTAGAACTCTACTAGATACACTTAATTAGAAACACCTGGGTGATTATCAGCAGGTGTTTTAGTTGAAGTAGTGGATCGCAATTTGCGTACAACGCTTTGTACAAAGTATGACGAATATATCAAACAAATTAAGTGTTCCACTATTTCGAAACCACACAAAATACAATATTTACTCTATAGATTTTTCTTTATCTTTTTCTTCGCTTAAATTGACAAATGGATTATTATTCGAACGTCGAAATGTCTGTAGATTTTAACGCCATTTCAAGCTAGTTTTTAGAAGTCCAGGATTATTATATAGACAGACTTATAAATACCAATACTCGACGCGATGACGCTTAATAATTTAACTTCTATAAAAGCCTTTAGGGTGACTAACGCCGAAAGTTTAAAAAAACCGGCCAAGAGCATGTCGGACCATGCTCCCCAGTGTCATTGTAGGTTCCACAGCCGTTCATAAAAAAAATGCACTTACAAATGAAAAAAATACGGTGTGAAAAAGTGCACTAGCAAAAGAGCGTAACTCCATGGCACTTACGTCCTTTAGCTGAGAATGGCAGTTTTTTGGCAATAACTCAAAAACGATATATCCGATAAGTTTGAAAACAATACCGGCACCTATTTGACACCTATCCTCCAAATTTCATCAATATACATGTTTTAATGTTCATCTAGTAGGTTTTGAGTTAAATTCCTGTGACATACGGACGGACGGACGGATGGACGGATATGACGAAACTACAAGGTTTCCGTTTTTGCCATTTTGGCTACGGAACCCTAAAAACCCAAATATGTAAGTTGAACTTTTCAGGACAATTTCCTTTTGGCATTTGAAATTTATGCATGTTTTTTATATACCTAGTCAATGCCTGATTTTGTTACTTCAAGTACCTAGGACGCTAGGCCTGGGACACCATGAAAAAACCGTCCATCTCTGATAACGAAAAAAAATTGCCAGCGATAGATTTTGCCGGCCCGGGCTCTAGCTCCTAATGCCTCTAATGTAAATCCTAAGTAATAATTAGGAGCATTAAGTTTCCCTGAGGTGTTTCTATTGTATTTTTTCTTGATAGTGCATGTTAGTTGCTCTCAGAATGCACAAATGGTTTATTTTTAAAGCAAAATGTACGCGGTCCTCGATTTTTAGATTGGTTACTGACATAGACAGACATAAAATTATACTGACTGTTTTTAGTATTTGTTATTAAAGCGGCAACAGAAATACATCATATGTGAAAATTCCAACTGTCTAGCTCATGCTCTTGCGGTCCATGAAATTTTTTTTCTTCCGCGAACGAAGCTATGAATAATCAAATAAATGTGTATAAATCGCTAGAGTAGTATAAAATGTTATATAGCTTAATGGGTCTAATAAATAACTATTCCCAATCCAGGGGATCGCAGAAGATCCATGTACATTGAAGAGCCAGTGTACGCGCCGCATCCAATGCTGTACGAGCCCTTGTATGGGCATGTGCTGCCTCCACCCCCCGGCTACCTACCCCCACCCCCGCGCTCCAGGATGTCGCTTCCGCATCACCCAGACTACATGATGGCGAACCTCGGCTATGGAAAACACAGAAGACATTCCAGGTTTTTTATGTCAACACTCTTTTGTTTCGTGACTAAGACAACGATCTGCTTTCTAGTCGTAATATACACTTTTCTTGTTGCGTACACTGTCAGCTTAATGGGAGTGAGTAATGGTTGAAAGACATAAAAAGGAGGTTATATGGAAAGAACATGTGTTACTTACGATGATTAAAACAAGCCAGTAAATACCAGACCTTTCTCTGACAATGAATCGATTACCTGCTTTTACCTATTCGTAACTAGCTACAAGTATAATGTATGTGACTTAATCCCAAGGGAATTTCTAAATATCTGAACATATTCTTGATATAGTTACATCGTAACATAATGAAAGTTACAGTAAGGCTGAGCATTGACAGGTCGAACTTTGTAGAACTCAATAAAAGATATTGTTTAGTAACTAACGCTTATTGGGGCACTGTTAACATGTTACTATCAAATTCTGGTTATTTTTCAAAAATTCTTAAATGTTCAATAAAAAAAAACAAATGTCGTCTAAGACATACTTATATTTAAAATGTTCAAAAGTACCTCAGCTATCACCTACTTAAAGCTTTGCACTTACGAGTAGCTTTCAAACACGCTGTATATGACTGTGTAGCTAGCATCAAATAGTATGTACCTAATCGTATCCAAATAAGAAATATAAGTAGAAAATCTTGCCCCCCGCGGCAAGGTCCCGAAGATGCTGGCTACAATTTCCCGCTGTAAAGCAATGCTATGTACCTAATGCATGTGTTGAGAATATAATTATTTGGGACTTTGAATGTTACAAAATACTTTATGCTGGCTATATGCCGGTTGTAGCACCCAAAACTGTAAAACAACCGAAAAAATAGGCCAATAAGCATGCTCAAACAGCGTTTGATAGCGTTAACCGCGCACGGCGTTCCGCGGCGTGATCACAAATGCCTGCGCCGGAGCACCACAAAACGCAGACGTTTCGCGCTAATGAGACGATTAATAGAAACGCGGGAACCATCTGCGGATTTCTAACAGTCTACAAGTGCAAACTGTTTGAATACTACCGGTCATTACCATGGCAACGGCTGTTTTTGCGGCCGCAGCGAAAGTTGATGCAATATTGCGTTGGGTTGTGCGTAATACGCGCGTAAGAGTATGCTGATTAGTTCCTTATGGGTAAGGACATTAGAAAGGTACTCCAAATGCAAAGAAGATGAGAGGTGCATCAGAAACAAGAACTGTCATCATCGGTCACCATCATAAACCAAACCATTGAAAATTATATTAAATAAAGACTTTTCTCAAACATCTTGTAACGTCACAGTACATGCCTTAGTTTCCATTTATAGTACACTAGCTTCTGCCCGCGACTTCGTCCGCCTTAAATTCGTTTATCGCGGATAAGGGTATTTTCCGGGATAAAAAGTAGCCTATGTCCTTCCCCGAGACTCACACTATCTCCATACCAAATTTCATCCAAATCGGTTCAGCGGTTTAAGCGTGAAGAGGTAACAGACAGACAGACAGACAGACAGACAGACAGACAGACAGACAGAGACACTTTCGCAATTATAATGTAAGTATGGATTACATATATATACAATGATTTTTAATTAATAATTCAGGAGTTGAAAAATGTTAATAACAGTTCAAAATTCAAGTCAAGGTCTCACGCAATTACATACCTCACTTTTAATTAATTACAATTAATAATATTGTTAAAACCAAACCACTGGATAAATGGTCATCCTACGTTATTATTATTTTCAAATATGGCAGCTCGCAGCTTGTGCCAATGTCAGTTTTGCCGAATTCAGTTCAGTTTTTAGGCATCCTATGTTAATAATTCAACTGGAGTACCTAGATGTCGATACGTCAAACGTCATTGGTTTGGCGGGGAATTTGACAGATCTTACTTCGATCAACTTTTGTCAAGAAACTGACTTTTGAAAGAGGTCGTAAGCTCATAGATAGCCTAAACATTTTTTTTTTCTTTTCGTTCGATAGCCTAATCAATTCGAATGAGCCCTTTTTTTACAAAGTATGGTCATGGTCATTCTAAAACCATTTCGAGGAATAGGTTAAATAATAAATAAACCTCTTTCAACTATCAGATTTCAAAAATATGATTTTTGTGATAAGTTATTATAAGTATAGCGAAAACTGACCCAAATCTATTTGAATTAGTACATTTACGTTCAGTATTTTATGTGAGCTCGAAAAACTCAGAATAAAAAAAAATGTACCTACCTAATAAGTACTTGGGCATGCTGCGAAAGCACACGTACAAAAGGCCAAGTTAAAAGCCGTCAAAGTAGATGACTTATTATACTATACCGTCTCGAAAAAGTTGTTACGACATAAAATCCCACATATTAATTTAACCACTTAACTTACACATTTACCTGAATGTAAGCTCCGTTCCCATCGCCAAAGCGCGTGACGGTTCCACAGAAAACATTAACAACAAAAACGCACGTTGTTCGGTGCACCATGCAAGCACCATGCAGGGTTGCTAACCAATACAAAACCCATTAAAAAAGGCAACCAAACCAACAGCTAAATATTACTGAAGACTTTAACCAACGAATTCTTAAAACAAAATACCTATCTGTTACTGTTTGCACGATAATATTCAACCACCTAGTAGTACTTTTGAATCAGTAAGTGAGTAATTCATTAGATAAATTATAAAATGACTGTCACATTCTACGAAGAACGTAGCTCAAAGCTTCAAAAACTGTATATAAAGTTTTTGAAGCTTTGAAAAACTTTGTACAGTTTTAACATTATGTAGCAATAAAGAAATATCAGTAACGTTGCTTATTTAAAGACATGAACACCTATGATAGGATTGAATGACTAAATTGATAACCACCTTCTTTCTTGGGAGTCGGTTAAAAAGTAAACCGAAGCTTTTCTAGCATATCGACATTTTTATCGCGATTCTGTGTAGTATTCATATAAGAACCTACCTATCCTTAATAATTAAGTACGTGGAATGATGTTACGATGTTGAATTCATCATATTATCCCAAGTCATTGCCCCTCGATAATCTCCAGGTTCTGAAACAACGAGTGCGAAAATTATTTTTTCTCAGACACTGTTGTTAGCTCCATACAAATTACAGCCCTACGCTATTATCATTATAACGACGCCCCGTACATCCATCGTGTGAATGTGCGCCGGTTTTTGCTTCCTACAAATGAAAGTTGCACCTGTGTGAATCTAGCTTGTTTCTTGTTTGTTTGGCTAGAGAAACCGACATTGACCTCACCATGACCACTACATTGCGTAACACCACACCGTAATTCGCATTCAATGTTTGACGATCTGTGTTTGGATAATCTAGTTGCAAACAGTAAACACACACATTCCGAAACGTGTAATGTTCAGACATAACCGATTACAACAACGGCTTTCCTAAGTTGGAGGCGAAAGTTTACTAGGAAATATTAAAATGGTAATATTATGTAGCCCGATTCAATCTTTATGTATTGGTATCAACTCCAAATAGATGCACATGCCCGTATTTGTATCAAAATATCTAGAAGCTTATTAATACAGAGAAAAACTTGCATGACAATGCATTCGTTCTCTCGTGAGATCTATTGAGTGGTAATCATGGAATGTGAGTGGAAGACACTTTCTCCGATGACTACTAATTAATTCTTACTAACGCCAACTAGAAACAAATCAATAAGTTATGGTCTTTAAAGAATTGCGTCTACAGAGTAGCTCAAGGTGATTAATTGAAATTATGTATTATTAGCGCTTTAGATCTTTTGTTAAATTTTGTTATGGTAATGAACTTTCGCAACAGTAACTAGTAAATTAATTACTGGAAGCGTTCAATATTTCATTAGTACTGCTACTACTTTTATGAAAAGTAAGGGAATTTAATAAACGTGCAGCTTCCCCGAAGAAAAAAAAACTGCTACAAGCTGGCGTTTGGTATCTTGATTTTTCTTAGTGTACGTATTAATTCTGAAGCATTTTTATCGTTTTAAATACTTAAGTAGGGTGTGTGAGAGAAAGAGAGAGTCTAATCCGGTGTTAGTGTAGGGATCATAGGGACTTGGGACCATAGGAATTGATGGGAAACGTCAATTCCTAATAGTTAATAGATAGGGCATTTATTTGTCCCAACAGGTTAAATAAATTTTAAACAATTGTATTACGTTACACTCGTGTATATACATTATAACAGACGGAAAGTTACTTAAATATCTGCTTTAAAAATAATATTCACTGTATAGATGTTAGTTCGTAAACACATAGTCTATACAGGTTTCATATGATATTTTACGAGTCTGAGAGTACTTCTAAGCAGGACGATGAGATCTCAGATCAGTATAAGATATGAAGTAATCTATGTAAGTGCTAGGGTTAATTGTTGTTTTGTTAGTAGTGCAACGAAAATAATGGGCATAGCAGCATAAGAGCTTTGTGCACAATTACTCTGCACACACTTTCTAGTCACGGATTACGTAAACGAGCATTGTGAGGTAAATTCGGCAGTTAGTGAGAAAGTATTATTGGTCATTTAGATATGTATCCAAATTCCTTAAAAGTGTCCTTGTTGTACGTGAGATAAACGTTCATTAGGTAAAGTGACCGTAGTGACCCCGCGAGTTGGGTGCTGTATTAGTATTAGTAATTGGAAATGTGGTTAGAAATGTCTCACTCAAAGTTACCTTTGTTGAGTGTTCAAAAAACTTCATTTGTTTTATCAGCTGGAGACTGTCTCTTTCATACTGTAGGTACTTGATAAAAAGAGAGATAATATTCAATGTGTGTCGTGTGGAGGTTATTACCAGAGCCATGTGAGATTGAGTTTTAAAATCTAAAGTCAACTTATATACACACACCATTGACCGGGGTTTTCTTCAAACTTGGCCGGGTACTCTACCAATCTGTCTTGCTTAATATCGGAGTTTGGTTGACCTAGCTTCGTTCGAAAACAAGGCAAGTACCTAAGTAGTTATAGTCTAGCTAAGCTAGACAAACTTGGAAAGCATAACATCATATACTGCTACATCATCTAAATAGAAAATTTCATGCAAATTGTGAGACCAGTTTCTTAGAAACTAATTTGGCCGTAATGACATAATGTATTTACGCCTACATCATGTTACATCTGTTTCTGTCCTAGGAGATGTAATATATTTTGCGAATTGACGTCGATTGCTTCGAGAACGACGCCAAAAATCGATAACTCTTATATAGATAACTTTACTAGCCTTTCCACCGCTATCAGTTCCCTTTGTATATTTTGAGAAAAGCATATTTTAGACGTTATCGCGCATTTTTATAATTCTTACGATTATTTTTGCTCACATATGCAACAGGAAACTGATAGCGGACCTCTGCAGAACTACCTTCTTATTCTTTATTCTCACGATACGTTTGGCTCAGTGGGTTGCGCAACGGCCTACGAAACTGGCGGTCCCGGGTTTCGTATCCCAGCCAGGGCAAGGCAAGTGTTTCTGTGATGAGCACTGAATATTTGTTCCTGGGTCTTGGATATTTTCTACATATATATTTAAGTATTATATTATAATATATCTATATATTATGTACATCGTCGCCATGTACCCATAGTAATACAAGTTTTGTTCAATAAAATTAAAAACAACAAACCTAGAGCGTTTATACCTGCTTCACTGGCAACGTCGCATATTTTTTCATTTTGCTTCATTATTTTGTGGTACTTGAATGAAACTTAAAGGTATGTTCAATTCATACCCTACATTTTTAGGAATCATGTTGCGTTTAATTCACCTATCACCCGCTTTTGCCTTTATTTGATTACAAAACAAGATATAGACATGAATTCATTTTTAGAGCCCTAGTTGTGCCAAGTAACATGAAATTTTGAATTGTGCTAGCTTAACTACCGAAAACCCAATGAATGTATTGAAAACATATTCAAGTTACATTCATATTTCTCAAAATAATCAAGGAAAACCAAAAAATATGCGACGTTGCCTGTTAAGCGGGTATAAACCCTCTTAAAACTACCTACACAAAATATAGACTAACATTAGTAAGCTTTGCTTAGTTTGGGACTAGGTCGATTTGTGTAAGAATATCCCTTACCTACATTAATTTATTTATTGTTTAGGGGTGTAATGTACCTAACTGGTTGGACACCCCTAATGTTTTGCCGCCCGGGATATTGGAAGTACCTAGTATATAGTACCTACATTCCAGGGTAGGGAACGAATACCTATCTCACAATTTCGTGCGATTCTCCAGGAGAGAGATAGGGATTCGTGGCAGCTCGCATTCTTTCCGCAATTTGCTCAACAGTCGCCAATTGTTTGACGACGACAAACATTAAGCTTATACCGACCTCACAGTCCAGTTAGTATAGTAGTTATATCGGTCACTATTAGGTGCGAAATGGCAACACGTAGGAAGTTCGATGGTTATCTAATCGTCATGATCTGTTGACACGGATGATAGATCGTAATCGGTGCAGTGCGAAGACGGTACGGTTACGTATTCATAATTGAACGGCCTAGTTGCGCGGTATTGGATCTTTTGTAATAATAGGCGAGAATCTTTTATTACCGGCGCCTTAATTACGAAAATGTATAATTTCTGCTTAAAGAGAAATATTACGTGTACTTACTGTTATTATATAAGCCTTTACTACATTTTAAGTACAGTGCCCAACCTATTGACGTTTTGCTGCATTTTTGCACGTTCGGTTTTCTTTATTTTACGAACATGGTAAAATACGAATAAATATGCGTGTTGTCTTGAATGCTGCGTTAGCTTTATTACAACCGTAAAAGTTCTTAATTGCTTTGTACAAACAGATGTTACTAGCAAGTGTTAGTGAAAATTCCTAATCATTTGTAATGAAATTATACGGCTGGCTTTAATTTTGAAGGCACAGACGCAGTTACTCTGCAGCAATATACGCTATGCGAAGTCATTCATAGTTTCTCAAATCCAATTGACAAAAGGTCTATACTATTTGACTAGTAATTCTATATATTTTATATGTGTATATTACAGTAATTATTTTCTTTCCAAGGTTAACGGATGCCTACGAGCACTTCGCCAACGAGCGGCTGTCCCCCGAGTATGAAGACTGGGCGCGACCCTTCCCTAAGACTGCACCTGACAACTTCCACCTGTCCCGCTACGGGCACCTGCAGATTGACTACTCCTGCAGTTGGAATTCCCTGGACAGGCTCATTCGGAACCAGTAGCGATAGCGGGTAACCCAAGAGTACGAGGATTGGATGCGCCTCTTGCGTAAAAAGGCAGTTGACAATTTCCATCTGTCCCGATGGGCACCTACAAAGCGACTACCTTTACGGTTGGAACTCACTCGACTCATTCAAAAGTAACATACTAGTAGCTCCTATCTTCAGTATCTTCAGAGTAAGTAGACGCTTAATTTCCCCAAGACGCCACTTGACAACTTCCACCTGTCCCGCTACGGGCGTCTGCAGTTCGACTACTCTTACAGCTGGCACTCACCCGGTATTAGGCTCATTCGAAATCGGGAGTAAAAGAGCTGCTATCCCTGGAATAAGAAAACTAGGCGCCACCCTACTCCAAGTCGGCGTTTGACACCTTCCATCTGTCCCACTATCACTGGCAGATCGGTTACTCCTGTAGCTGGAACCCACTCGACAGGCTCATTCAAAACTAGTAGCAAAAGAGTCGCTACGCCCAGAGTATGACTGGGCGCATATGTACCCCGAGACTGCACCTGACAACTTCCATTTATCCTGGCACACCCACTGGACCGACTCATTCTGAACCAGTAACCAAAAAGACGACAACTTTAATACGGAAACTGGGCACAACTGTTCCTCAAAACGGCACTTATCAAATTCCGTTTGTCCCTCTACGGGATCATGCGAATCAACTATTTCTGTAGCTGAAACTCGTTTGACTGGCCCATCCGAAACCTGTAGAAAGCCCTGACCATATTTACGTACTGGCCACTGGTCAAGCAAATATGTCAATGTGTGTAGCAAATTAACGTAATGCTTTTTGATTACTCATAGTTTTAGCATGACAATAAGAGGATCGGGCCACGGAGCGTTTCAACCGCTGCACTTTTATGAAACGAATTTTTTACATCATACGTGACGAAATTCGATGAAAATTTTGAATAAAAAATGTATAAATAAAAAAAGAACCGACTTCAAAATAAACTAAAAAGCCATAAATAATCTTTTATGTACGGTACGGATCACATTTGAATCACCTTTTTAAGTCGGTGCCAAACCATTCATTTATTACTATTAAGAACCGCGGCGGCGAGCCTTTAGTTATTATCTACCTACATATATATTTAGTCATAGTAATTCGGATTTTTGTTGAATAAAGAACTTCATTTACTTCAGGTTTGGCACCGACTTCAAAAGGTGATTCAAATGTGATCCGTACCGTACATAAAAGATTATTTATGGCTTTTTAGTTTATTTTTAAGTCGGTTCTTTTTTTATTTATAAATTTTTATTTTTTGCTTTTTAGTGATGGATATTAGTAGTGCTATAAAGTATTTTTTAGAGCCAGAATGGGAATATTGAGGAGGCACTTTGCACGCATCTCGAGTCTTTGGAAGTAAAAAATGTAAAAGTGGGTTAGTTCATTGTACCTTCCATCATCAGCTCAGCATGAAATGATGACAACCAGAGGAAAACAACTGATAACTTTAGAAAGATATTTAGTAAGTAAATAATAAATAAATATACCTTTCTGTGTAACGTTAGTATTTGGTTACATTTTACCTATTATTGGAGGAGCGGCGTCTCCTGTCACAAGTACATCTAGTGCTTACTAGGAGACACCATCCATGATGTATTTTTATTATGCTGTGTAACCTAATAAACATTTTTCATTTTTTTTTTTATTTTTTCAAGATATATACAAAATATTGTTAGTGCCTATAATATTTCAGAGTTTCTCTCGATTTCCCTGGTATTCCATCATCTAATCCTGACTTGGTGATAAGGAGACTACTTCAGGGACACACTAAAAAGAATATGACTGACAGTTTTAACGTATCTACCTATAATAGATGATTTTTTTAAGAATTATGCTCTAACTCTTAACTATTAAGGAGTTGTACCTTCCGTCATCAGCCCAGCATGATGAGATGATGACTACCATATGCAAATACATAAATAGCTTAAGAAAATATATGAAAAACGTTATAAGTGCCTATAACATTTGTGGATTGCCCTCGATTTCCCTGGGATCCCATCATCAGATCCCAACTTGGTGGCAATGGGACCACCTCGGAACGGAAATCGGTCCACAAATGGCGGAGTAATCGGTAAACATACATAAAAAAAAATACAAACTATCGAACATATAACCTCCTCCTTTTTTGGAAGTCTAGAAAACGATGCCTTGCATCTATCTACCTTATGCCTAAAACTCTGATGCATTTGTCATTTTATTCACCTGTAATTTGTTGCATAAAAGTAGCAGCGGTCGAAACGCTCCGCGGCCCGACCCAAGAAGTAACTTGTACTGATTGTGTAATTTAAATTAATAAATAAATATTACGGGACAATTTTACACAAATCGAACTAGTCCCATGAAGTTTTTACATTAAAAAAATCTCAAAGTGCTGCAAAATTACCCACTAGCTCCAACTATGTCTTCTTGGAAATTTCTCCGCCTCATTTGCCATTAAACACATTGGAATTGGTTGCCATACTTTGATTAATCCCGTTATAAGAAGCATTTAACTGCCGTTGGGAGTGGTAAATAAATCGTAGTTTTTCAAGCAGGCATATTTGTAGCTGGCTCGCAAAGTTGCAGCATTTTATAGTACCGTACCGATACCTACCAGATGTTGTTTAATAAATCTGAATTTTCAGTTTGTTTTCAGCATCACAAGTTTTCTCAGCAGGTGTGATGAAGTCGTTGTTTTTATCATTTTATTTAGTACTAAGAATACATCGGTAAAAGTATTGCTTAATTCGCTGCAAACTCTAGTGATGTATAGGTGAAAAACTTTAGTAAGTCACCTGTTGTATGTAGTAGTGTACAAAATTGATATGGAACTTACGTCATTTCTCTAATGTGGAACATTAAATTGCCTATACGGATACGCTACTACAACATACAACAGGGGACTTACTTAAGTTGTCCACACATAAACAGATACATGGTCTGTAGAATGCGCCCACCATTTTATAATTATCGTAAAGTCGGGAGGGTAACTTTGGCCGTTGAGATTTACTCGGTTCAAGTTATATTATTGCACTGCAATTATGGAAATATGCCAAGAAGTTGATTTTAGCCTTTAACGTTGGTGTGCTTTTTATTAGTCCCTTTTAAATAAGGTTTTCATGTGGGTCAAAGTTACCCTTAATTGGGTCAAAGTATCCCGAGTTTACGGTATCGGCAGCAAATGTAGGGGTAGAACTATATTTATAGACTTTACAGCTACTAATTACACAATAGTACCGATATTTCATAGTATGAGTAAGTTAAGTACATTAATAAGTAGCTGTTGTATTTTCGAAGTAAATAAAGTGACAAACAGTTAAGAATTAAAAATTAATCCAGACTTATACCTAAGTCGTATACCTACTGTGTAGTGTAGGTTACCACACATATGTATAATAAAACGAATTACTTGCAGCAGGTATTTTTCGTGATTCTTTAGATTCTGAAAACCTTTATAAACTTAACATAAAATGTATAAATAAGTTACTTTGCTTTTAGTATGAAAAAATAAAGAGAAATGTCTTTTATTTTGTTTTAAGTCGTGAAAATGTGACTAATGTGGCTATATCTTTTATACCCTATATCTTTTATTTTTAGTCAAAAACTAATCGGAAAGTGTAAAATATATTTAGTTCAATTGTAATTTTATTAAGAAATAAAGTTGCTAAAACTATTACGGCCAAAGATAATAAACAATACCTATACTTTAACTAAGTCATATTTTTATTTCATACTTACCCATATTGCTCCAACAAGATTATCCTTACACCCATATCCAGGTAGATATCATAAACGCAAATAAATATGTGATTGTCGGTTTGTTCTTCTTACACACAAACACTGGAACCACAGATCGACGTGACTATTTGCATAAATATGAAAAACTGCCTGGTCTCCGAGGGATAAATATGAGATATCTAATGCTACTTGGATGAAACAACGCCAAATATTATTATTATTAATCAACCTACCTGAAATTACAAGGTTTTTTTTGTTTACGAAATATTGTTTAATAGCCTCGTAAGCAAAAACCGGTTTTGACACATTCATAAATACACTTTTGCTCCCTTGGTCTTGCCCTAATAGTGGCAAAACTACACGGATAGTGAAGAAATTTCATAAAAGTGTAGGCGTTTCTGTTTCAATGGGGATGATGACAAAATTTTAATAATTAGTCCTTCAATTTTAAGGCTAGTATATACATTGAGTCAAAACGTCATGAAAATACAATTTGTACCTAGGAGTGACATCACGAGCCCCCACTACTAAACTTTAAAGCGATTAATTAGAGTATTTTTTATTATTTCGATAAAGCAAGAAATACGTGTCAAATATTTTTTTATTACCTGACTGACGGACTAATTAGAATTTTGATTTTTATACCCTGTTATCATGCCTATCGCTCGTCAAGGTGCGTTATCGTTCAATAAAATATCGTTGTAGGTACATAAAAGTGATTATTTGATTCACTTCCGGTCCGTAGGTAATCTATTATATTGTAACCAGAATTCAACATTCAGGCGCAGCAAATGCTCCATACTAATTACTATAAACGTGTGGACGTGTATGCCTTGTAGAAAGCCTATACAGCCCTTATAGCGCTGAAACTGGCTGGATAATGGCAGGATCAGCTCTCATACAGCTTGTGTGCTTCCTGGGTATATCGCACCAAATCAAATCAAATTAAAATAAGCTTTATTCAAGTAGGCCTAGGTACAAGCACTTTCGAATTGTCAGTTACATTGAGAGAAGTCTTTGCTGGGAGACATACAATATGATCCAACATTTGTTGCAAGGATTAGCAAAAACCCAGAAAAACCTAATCAGATCATTTAAATTAAGTATCACCCCAACTCTAAATAAAGTGGCCGTGTAGATTTCCGTTTCTGGGTTTGCGCTTCCCCACTAAATCTGAATACTGGCAAGGATAAGGATGCCTAGCCAGATCTATCCAGTTCAAAGTCCAGTTACTAAAAAAAAAAACAGTGACGTCATCTTTTCAGTGGTGTATCGAACTATATGGAATTGCTTCTCTTTATTTGAAATCACAAGTTTATTGGGGTTCTGTGTTTTTAATGCAAGAAAATTAACACTACATTATTATCTATTGTCATATAGATACAAATCAAAGCGTAAAAAATATACGATTGCTCTCGTACCTGGTCACACCAGGACTCGAACTCGGTACTTCCTGATTACACGTCAGGTGTCACTAGCGAGCACTGTGCTGGCCACGTGCGAGGGCAATCATATTTTTCTTTGCGCTTTGAGTGGTATCTATATCACGATAGATAGAATGGAATCAAAAAAAAATTTGGAGATCCGGTGCCAACATTCCGGCTCCAACATCAAATAAGTAATTCGATAGTGCCATTCTCACGTGGAACATTTAAGTTTGTGACTAAGAAGTTGTTTAACTAACTGAATCGAGATATCTTATCGCCACCCATAAATCACTTATCGTTGAGGAGTCCCGATGGTCATTTTGTGGTCTTCTTCATCTGTTCTACTTCACCAATTTATAATATCTGAATGCTTGACTTGTTTCTTAAAATACCTTATCGCTATATAGAGCCAGTAACATTTGAAGAGTTCCTTTAATTCGTCATGAATGCCATCATCAGATCTTCACCAAAAATATATGGCACCAACTTGATTACCTCCAAGTACGCCCAAAACATATGAATATAAAAAAAAATTAAATAAAAAGCTTAATAAATACTTTCAACTATAATTATTTTGAACGTAATCGGATATACTATTTTTGAGTTTTTGCCGAAAAACTGCGCTTCTCGGCAAAAGGACGTCAGTGCCGTGGACATACGCCTAGGTTTTCCATTTCCAATATTTTCGGCAATACTCACTAAAATATTATTATTCTTCATTATTCATCCTTTAAATGTGGTCAAAGCGTTTCAAAGCTGCCTTTTCTATTTTAGCCACTACACCTTCGCTAAATACACCACAGAACCCTACTCTGAGCATGGTCCGACATGCTCTTGGCCGGTTTTTTTATAAGTTGACCACAGGTGGTGAAGTGCTAATACTTCTGTTTCATTTTATCACCAGTGGTTATATGAGACAATTTTCACCACCGGTGGTGATATGAGAGTAGCATTGTGTCATTTGGTCACTGGTAGTCAGTTGGGAAATTGCAGTGCCATTTCACCACTGGTGGTGAACATTTAGGGGTGGGATGATCCAGAGGGTCTTTTGCTAGTGCCCTTTTGTCATATATCGTATTTGTTTCATCTGTAGTACATTTTTTGTACGGACGGCTGCGGAACCATACACTGAGCATGGTCCGACATGCTCTTGGCCGCGAACTTGGCTGACACACTGCCATGTGTCTAGAATTGGTATGTTTGAGTCATTGAGGTTTAATTTGCTATTTCTCGATAATTTGACATCATTTCAATCTTATACTAGAATAGTTACTACAATATTTATACAAATCAACATGGGGTTAAATATACATAGCAAGTACAGCGGTAATAGGATATTCATGTATTTAGCTGTTCAGAAGGAGAGAAGTTTATTACGTTTTATAAAGACATAGGTAATATAAACACAGCTCGACACGATTACGCGGCACTTTCCTTCAGACTTTATTGACTAGAATTACTATTTATTATGTCGGTGCGGTTAGCTTTCGATATTTCATTAGATTGAGCCCCGATAATCGGCTGAGCGATACTTACAGCGCTTTCACCGTTTGTCTGGAAAATTGATCATGTGCATTTGTTCCTCTCTAAGATTACATCCGTGAAACTAGCTGAATATGTGGATTTTTACGCAAAAACCGATAGGTATATATGTATACAGCTAATACTTTACACATAGAAGATATTACCTTACCTACATGTGTTAAAAGCTTATAAGTACAGTCATTAGCAGATAAAAGGTAATCAAGGACATAGTCATAGATGTACCTGAGGTGTATACGCATATGAAGCTGCCAAATGGAAAACTAAATAGATAGGTAATATATATATATATACAGTACGCAAAAGGTGCGAGACTGCAAGTGTCTCTAGATTTCTAAGAGGAGAATACCATGGCGTAACACATCAGTTGCTTGCATGACATGGTTCTTAACTGGTTGGTAACTACGGTGGACTATAGAGGTCGCCTAACGAAACCAATAAATAAGCGATTCACGCTCCAGAGGAACTATGTGCCCAAATATGCAAGCACACATTGAACTGGTCAAATGTAGGTCACATGACGTGACGTAACTTATGAATTGCTAAGTAATTTTCATAATCGCATTCTTATTCATACCACCGAGCGATATAAGATAACAAACATTACGAAGATGCTCCTATGCATAGTTAAAATAATTACTTATGCCTACAAATAATTTTGGTCTGTTGCGTAACTTCTGATTTTAATTGCCACAATTTCGTGCGTTCTAAATATCTCAAAGGAAGTACTTTAATTTTATGAATAGTAACATACATTTCGGTTGATCGTTAAATAATTTTAAACGTAATTCTTTGTCACTTTTTGTTCTAACGTTGACGGGGAAAATTGAGATAGAATTGAGGTGGTGGTAGACGTTATAAATTCATTGTAGGATACGTAATTATAAAGGCAAATATTTACCGGTTTTTAATAAACAATAGCCGGCATTTGGTTTCTACAAATGCACGTAATATCACTTAAAATAGGAGGAATAAAGTCAAAGGAAAACCCAAACAATTTATTAAATTATGGAAATTTTAATTGAATTAATCAAATTATATAAATATATTTCATTAAATGGATCAGAAATCAGACAAGTTAGGCATTCAAACTAATATAACCAAGCAATTAGAAATCCAAAAACTCTCTTTCATTATAAAGCTTCCTTTTCTTCGTGATATTAAATTGACCTTTCTTCTCATTTCGCTGCGCGCTTGGTGTTTTATTCCCGTAATATGTAACTTGTAGAGTATTCGGTTTAGGTTTTTGTGTGGTAGTCAGTTTCTTCGGGGCTTCAAGAACTGGACTCAAGTCGACAGAACATAGCTCCTGATATGACTCCCTGTCCATAGAATACGGCCTTTCGACTTGGCATTCAGAAGCATACGAGCTCTGAGCTAAATACTGCTTAAATTGACTCTGTTTAAGTTTCTCTTCTAATTCTTCTAGCCTCTGTAAATAGCGGCAATTATTTAGTGAAAGTGTCGGATAACGATCTCATGTTAGATTAGGGAGATTTCGTTTTTATGGGCAATAGAGTTAGTAGGCTACTTGACTTTGTTGAGTCTACTCACGTACACGTAACTGAACTAGATTGAAATAATTAACATGCTTTTGGCTATCTGGTGCGAGTCGGAAACGGTAGAATTATGCTGACTTTGACATGTTACGCTACTGATTTTAATCTAATGTATAATTGTATGAAGAAGCAACATTTAATTATTATTTCTTTGTAGTAGTTTGTCTTGAAACAGACTTTTCATAAGGCTAAGGCATTCAATACTTCAAGCATAACAGCCATAAGGTTTTGGGGTAAGACGGAAGTATGGGAAAGATATTTCTTTTACCGAAAATGCTTTTAAAAGTGTTGAAATAAAGTTAACCTTTCGAACTTCCCTACACTTTAGTCTTACCCGAACGCACCCTACCAAATAATATTATACACAGCTATCCCCAACGCACCCTACCAAATAACATCATGCTAAAGTGACTCCATTGGTCTGTCTGTAACCCTTTCACGCCAATTAAATGTTTTGTTAAGAACATATTTTAAGATCCTCTGAAATACATAGGAAATCCTAGATACCATCCCTTAAAAAATATCCCGGAAATCATCCCTGAAATGGGTGATAAGAAAGATACTCGTAGAAGTTTGGGTGGAGCATCAATAAAACAGGCTACTCAAGTTCTTGGTAACGCGGGCGAAGCCGAGGGTAGGTAATGCTATTGTTATATTTATATTTGACTAGGTATCAATGTGGTTTAAGTATGTGGGGATAGGAAAAATAATCCCGAATTGAATTGTAGTAGAACCTAATGAAGAAAGTACTAAGTATTGATATCTTATATTTGTTTTTAACAAATAGAATTATTTCATCTTCATTTATGCTAGATTTTCTACAACAACAAAAGTTTATAGTAGTTACTCTTCATGCAGAATTAAAGATAAAGCTTGTCTGCCTAATGCGTATCGCAAATTCATGCGTAGGTAGATGCGTGACTAACTCTCTAGGATTTTTCTCAAGTAGCGATTCTTACCGATTACAAAATGCGAAATTTGTTTTTTGATTGATCCTTCTTTCACTTGCAGAAGATAGCAGAAATAACATAGCTTACACATTTCATGACCCTTATATGACTCAACTGCCTATATTCTGTTTTTAAGTCTATAGAAATTCTATTAAAGAAACAAACAACAACCGACCGCAAATAACAGACCGCGTCGTACATGGCAATGGCAATAATTTATGATTATGACCTCAAAAAAACAGATTATAGGAGAAGTAGTCAGTACTACGACACCTTCATGGTCGTGCATAAGTAAATAAAAGTGCTTACAGAGTAAAATATCTCCTATTTTACTATGGTATACTTACAACCCTGCTATCATTAATTTAGTCTGACAATAGACAGATAATTTTAAAGTAATTGTAACAAACATACTTTTCTCAATACGCGCCACGTATAAAAACTGATTAATGAACTAGTAACGTCGTAGTAATTGATTTTAGGCGTCAAAAGGGTTCGACGGACACAAAGTGGGCGTTGAGACTAATTACAGAACTTTTGTGACGTGGCTTGCAAGGACTAACTATTCATACTTATATGTGGAAGAGTTACTCACACGCCGATAAGCGTCTATGTTCGCGTCAGTCCTTGCTGCTTGTCGCGACAACTGCTCTTGCAGCTGGGCGGCAAGCGCTGTGCTGCGCTGAATCTTCTCCTCATACTCTAGTACCACTTCGTTCATCTAAATCATGAATAACCAACATATGGAATTATTATCTAAATCATGAATAACCAACATATGGAATTATTTGCCTGCGTCAATGTTTCCGCCAAATCACAACCCGGATATTTTTAGGACCAGACTGCGTATCTTCTGGGAACATTTGCAGTTTGCAAGATTGTAACCACTAAATCTAGCGAAAAACGGCAATACCGAAAAAGCTTTGACAACTAATACCATTGCGTTTTTCGCCTTTATTTAAGTAAATTAAATGAGCAGGGCTAAAATCTCGAAGATTAGGTAAACGGAAGATTGACGCACTTAGAGGACTCAGAGAGATATTATTTCACGCAATTTCAACAACGAAAATTTGAATTTTATGCCATCCTTCCTACACAAATGTTATGTAACATGATGCAACATTTTGTTTCTAAATTCGAAGAAGAGTGGAAGCTTGTATATAGTCTGCTCAAATTTTGAAATTAAAGGTGCCTGATTATGCTAACACATCACCTTGTCCTTATTAGATGCTTCCTGCTCCTCATTCTTGACGCGCAACTCTTCTAAGGCACAAGATATTTGCGCAGCCGACGTATCGAAGTCTTGCTGGATCTGTTGAACTGTACCAGATATTACATTAGTGATAGTTGAAAAATTGTATTGCAGTTTTAACTATAGTAGCCGTCATTCAAATTGATGACCGAAGCTAAAAAAAAACATTAGATCACATCCATCACATCTCTTTTGCACTTGCATCGTCTTACGGAGCCTGACACACATGCCGAATACAGGCTTACAATTCTCAAACAAGTTAGAGTTTGTATGCAGTCTTTCCATTTAAATCTTCTTACTATTATACATAATATTACTTTAGGTTATATAATACACTAACTAAGGCTGGTTCTTACGCTATTCTACTGATCAATATTTGTATCGCATCTATTTTGGTTTAGATAGGTATAAACAGGAAAACTGGAACTATTATGAATTCACTGAAAGCTTTAGGGATGAAATTAGATTTATCAACCCTAGAGTTCGCTACCCGTAATAACAGAGTTAACAGTTTCTAGCATTGATCTCTGGGTCATTATCAAATTTTGCGCATGTAACTTTGTCCGAGCCCAGCCTAAATAAATCGTTTTCCGCACAAATTACAAGAACAAAATGTATAAGTTGTTGTTATATTTGTGAATACAGTATACACTTAGCAATACGAAAAACCCATAGCTAACCTACAAAATTTTCGTAATAATGAATAGTAATAAAGTTGTAGCTCCATACAAAAAGTAACAGCGGCCTGCGCTGAATTTGATAATGACCCCTCTAATATTATATTTTCCACTGGATAGACTGCCAATACATTTGACAGCTAATTTTGTGTACCAATCTGAAGCGCTCGTGATCTGTGAGTGACCTACTGAACTAATTTTGATGTAAATTATTCCAAGGAGGTTATATCAATTTCGATACCGATATTCAAATAAGTAATTTGCTGTTGAAATATGTAAATATTATGTATATATATTTAATTTAAATCACTTAGCTTAAATAAATCAATAATTAAGACACTAAAATAGAGGGTTATTTAAAATTATGGTCTTAAAGGTCGTCTAATGTATTCCATACAAACGAAAATTGAGGAAGTCACCAAGTTTTATTACTAGCGTGAAATTATCACGCTAAAGACAAGTGATATTGTCAGTTACCTAGATATCGCATTTTATAGTAACTGCGGCGTATGTGATGAACATGGACAAACATAGATGTAATAACGAACGATCGATATATTAGTTACAGATGTCGACTTGTGGACATCACTACATTTAGTTCCATGGACACTCGTACCTTCTTGCCAGTGTCTACAGCGCCAAAATGGCGAATATCAAATACGTACAAAAATATTTTAACAGCAGCCAGTCCAGAGGTAATTAATATATGTACAGCGTACGGGAGGAGGACAGCGGGGGCGGGTATGAAGTGTGCGCGCGGCGGAGCCTGATCACCCTGCCGCGCACACACTTCTTCATCAAATTCAGTAAAACCACTCAAATATAGTAGTACTAAATTACTTAACAATTAAATTGAATTTGACCCGCCTAAGTGCGATAATTATTATATTTTTGTCAAAATCTTTTAATACCTAATGTTTAGGTATTTATTATATATTTTCTTTCTGGGAATATATAGTTGTGTGGTATTACGGTTACGATTTAATTTGCAATGACTACAAACGACCACCAACTTTCACACATTGAGTATTTAAGACTGTTGGTCGGTACTTTTGTACATGCTTTTGATTCTTACAACACGATGGACTAAATATTTTGAAACGTGTTGTACTTATTGTGAACATTCTGATTTCCGAGCGTGATAAGGACTCGGTGATACGCACTTTTTCTTTCATTTGCGATTGTTATTTCCTCGATCTTTTTCTCATGCGCCGTTCGTAATTCCTGCATACTGGCATTGTGCTTCTGTAGAATGCTTTCTTTATCCTGTGTGTATACGTACCTAAATTAGTCGTTATGTAACTTGACTTAAAAGCTATATACCTGCTTACCTGGTAACGTGGCATATTTTTTCGTTTTGCTTCATTATTTTGTGGTAATTCAATAAAACTTTAAAGGTATGTTCAATACATCACATACCCTACATTTTTTGCATTTATATTGCGTTTAATGTTTAATTCGCTATTTATCGCGTTTGCCTTTATTCTCTTACAAAACAAGATTTAGACATAACTTAATTTTTAGAGCTTTAGTTGTGGCAACATGATGAGAATTTGCATTGTGCCACCGAAAATGTAATGAATGTACCTATTGAAAACATGTTTAAGTTACATTCCTATTACTCAAAATAATCAAGAAAAATAAAAAAATATGCAACGTTGAATAAGTTAAGCCGGTATAAACCCTCTACAACAAATTATCATTTCTACAAGCCTTTTATTTAACTTGCAACGTTCGTAAATTATGTTAGATGTGGTTTCAAAATGTGCACACCATTTTCAAACACTTCCTAAGCGGTTTGATAGAGCTGAAATTTGGCATACTTATCTAAGTTCGGTGGCAATGCAATATTATGATAACATCCAGCTGATCTCATGATGAAGCCGAAAGGTGGTCATGAACTCTGTAATAAATTAACGCAATCCTACTGAGTTTGGGCTCTTTAGGATCGTCTCGATGAGTGAATAAAAGTTCGTCACAAAAATTGATTTTTTGACAGAAACTTATCCATACTAATATTATAAATGTGAAAGTGTGTCTGTCTGTCTGTCTGTCTGTCTGTCTGTCTGTCTGTCTGTCTGTTACCTCTTCACGCTTAAACCGCTGAACCGATTGGAATGAAATTTGGTATGGAGATAGTTTGAGTCCAGGGGAAGGACATAGGCTACATTTTATCCCGAAAAATACCTTTATCCGCGATAAATGAATTTAAGGCGGACAAATAGACGTACGTTACACTAATACGCAAAAACTACATAACAGATTTGCGCAAAATTCTGCAGTAAATATAGCTTAGATATCAGAATAGGACATAGGCTACAACTTTTGAGGGTATTCATTCATAAAAGGGGTTTTATTAACAACTAGCTTTTGCCCGCGACTTCGTCCGCGTATAGCTCGAATTTCAAAGAATCCTTCTTTAGTGCGTCTCTACATATATCTCGAACGGAATATGTGTTTCAATTCTCGTATTACTTTTAAATATCTTTGTAATTTGAAAAAAAAAAAAAACCTGTAGGTAATTGGACAATTCAGATTTAACTATTGATAATATTGAATATTAGGTAGTTTTTATAAAAACTGAAAAAATATTGCAGTACTTCTTTAAATACCACTAACTAAAATAAATGACTTCTAACAGTTAAATGAAAATATCCTACCACTTCCCCCCACTTCCTATTTAATTAGAAAGAAAGAAAGAAAGAAAGAAAAGTAGTTTCGGCTCTGCGTTGATATGTCAGTCAGTCAGGACTTTTCCTTTTATATGTTTATAGCAGATAATTTTGCAATTATACGCTGGTGTTATGTGTATTGATTTTGCCACTAACTATGTATAATCATTTTTAGGGTTCCGTACCCAAAGGGTACCTACGGGACCCTCTTACTAAGACTACGCTTTCCGTCTGTCTGTCTGTCTGTCTGTCTGTCTACTGCGCGACAATCGTTATAGCTAGAGAGTTGAAATCTTCACAGATGACGTATTTCTGCCTCTATAACAAAAAATAGTAAAAACAGTATAATTTTATGTCTTTCTTGCGTATATTTCGTAGGGAGCCAACGGTGCGCGAGTCCGACTCGCACTTGGCTGAAAGATGGTACTGTGCAATGTGTGGCAATTAATTTATTGTCGTTTAATTTTGTTGTAATTATTAAATCAATTACCTATTCAATTAAATATATTGATATCCGTACCCCCTCTTCTAAACTTAGAGTTAATTTGGCAAAATCTTCAATTGCTTATTTATGAAGAAATTATAAAGAAATAATTGCTTTGAAACCAATATGACACGTTAGTACCTGTTTGCGTAACTGGATGGCGTTATTTGTAAACACTTTTTCGTTCTTTATTTTTAATAATTTGCGTAATTTTTGTATCATAAAAATTATCATCATTCACGCATGAAACGAATTCAGGAAATATTAATATTTTTTTGAAATGTCATGTTTTATACAGCATCGCGACCGCATAGGAAGAATGAATACAGATGGTCATCGCTAGATGGAGTAACTGTACATACCTACATTCCAACAGTATTTAGAATTTTTGTCTGTCTATCTGTTGGTCTGTTTATTTGTACGCACATCACGTGAAAACGGCTGATCAGATTTTGATGCAAACTTTACTAATCTGTCGAGAAAAACCCCAGCCAAGTTATACGTTATAAACATTCAACCTCTATAGGGGGGGGTAGCGACTACACTCGATTGAGTTAAGTTTGCACCTAAATCTTATCGCGCTACTTAGGAAGTAGGTGCAAACTTCTTTGAAATGTGTACTACGACTAATACGACTATCGAGTATCGAGTATCCTGCTAAACTAACAGATGGCGCTAAAATTAAAACGTTTCGACATAAATAAGCAATTGAATTTTTGCCAAATTAACTCTAAGTTTAGAAGAGGGGGTACGGATATCAATATATTTAATTGAATAGGTAATTGATTTAATAATTACAACAAAATTAAACGACAATAAATTAATTGCCTCACATTGCACAGTACCATCTTTCAGCCAAGTGCGAGTCGGACTCGCGCACCGTTGGCTCCCTACGAAATATACGCAACAAACGGCCGTATCTATGAAAATCCAGTGTTAGCAGACCCCTAATCCTAAGCAAAATGTACGCGGTGTTTGATCATTTTATACTGGTTACTGATATAGACAGAAAGACATAAAATTATACTGTTTTTACTATTTTTTGTTATAGAGGCAGAAATACGTCATCTGTGAAGATTTCAACTCTCTAGCTATAACGATTGTCGCGCAGTAGACAGACAGACAGACAGACAGACGGAAAGCGTAGTCTTAGTAAGAGGGTCCCGTAGGTACCCTTTGGGTACGGAACCCTAAAAATGATTATACATAGTTAGTGGCAAAATCAATACACATAACACCAGCGTATAATTGCAAAATTATCTTCTATAAACATATAAAAGGAAAAGTCCTGACTGAATGACATATCAACGCAGAGCCGAAACTACTGAACTTAAAGACTTGAAATTTTCACAGTTGACATTATTTATAACGTAAACAAGAAATAAGAAAGGATTTTTGGAAATTCATACAAGTTTGTTACATGAATGAGCTTTTAATAAAGCAAAACATTAAAATTCATGCATATTCCCTATTGGGATTGAAAGTTTGTATGGAAAACCCGTAATTATTTGAGTAACTGTTATAATATTTCACGTATAGACTCTTCATTTAAAACTAAGAAAACTAATTTCAGCATTAAGATTTTGTATGGGAAACCTGTGATTCTTTGAATAGGTATCTGGTATAATATTTCGCGTATATACTCTTTATTAATAATCTAGAAAACCAATTTCAACATTTTGGGAAATTCATCCCTGAAAGGGGTGAAATAAGGGGTAACAGTTTGTATGAGAAACGTGTGATTCTTGAGTGTACATTTAAAACTAAGATAACTAATTTCGTTGAAAGTTTATTTTCCTAAATAGTTTAATTTAATAGGAAGTGGGGGGAAGTGGTAGGATATTTGCATTTAACTGTTAGAAGCCATTTATTTTAGTTAGTGGTATTTAAAGAAGTACTGCAATATTTTTTCAGTTTTTATAAAAACTACCTAATATTCAATGTTATCAATAGTTAAAACTGAATTTTCCAATTACCTACATGTTTTTTTTTTCAAATTACAAGTATATAAAAAAGTAATACGAGAATTGAAACACATATTCCGTTCGAGATGTATGTAGAGGCGCACTAAAGAAGGATTCTTTGAAATTCGAGCTATGCGCGGACGAAAACGCGGGCAAAAGCTAGTAATTTATATTTATTCAAAATTCTTGTTGAATACTCTTTGTGTATTATTTATTGGTTAGTGTCAGATGCGTGGCGTCAGGATAATTACTAGGGAAGCCGAAGCGTATTAAGGTGCGTCCACACTTGTATCATTTGCTCGTATCCGATCACTGTGGCGTGGCATGACTGCGTATCGCGCTGCTTGGACGCTCACTGTTGGCGCGGCGATCACGCCGCGCTTGTCCTTATATAAGTGTGTGATACGCGTAGCAACATGGATTTCGAGCGATCGGATCAGCGCAACGTCCAAACGCGTGATCGTGACACGCGATCATGCCACGCGACGAAGATCTGATCGGGCAAATGATACAAATGTGGACGCACCTTTAATTTACTTATATTTAAAGAAATAGGTGGTCACAAGCATACACGTTTCCTTGGGCACCCCGGTGGGAGTCGGCTTATATGGACGCCACGCCAATGTGAGCACATTATTGAGGAGAGTGGAGTAATTTAAGGGAGACCGCGTCAAGCCTTCCTATATCTACACTTACAATGCTAGTGGTGAGTTTCTTTGCGCGCCCGCAACAAAACCTTTAAAACCAAATTCTGCTTTGCAAGCTACACTCGGGCACATGGTATGCTCAGAGGAAACGAATAAAGTTTTTTTTATTGGAAAACTCTCTTCACTCAGTAAAAGAAAAATAATACACAGATATTATTAGATAGACATTTAACTGTATGTTAAATCATCCAAAAAACCGCCATTATTTTTATTTTTCTTTTATATTATGTTAGTTATAAGAATTACATATGATTACATTTTATGCATTGTGTGACATTATTATTTATTGACATTATTATTTTATTGTATTCAGACATTGATTGGTACCTACATGCTGGTAAGTGCTATTATTGTTTGTTTTGTTTGATTTGTGAATGTACGAGTATACCTACTATTGGTGCACTATACTATGTTGTTATTGCTAAGTTTTTCTTTTATATATATAATTTTACGATAACTATGATAATTAATGTAAACTGACATGCTTTTGTATAATATATATAAACTGAACGTGACCGACGCTCGTACTTAGTTGTCCTGGAACCAGGTTCGCCGTTGACGGATACGTCGAGCAGGACGATATCATTTAAAAGGCTAACAATGAATAACAAACAAGTGGCTACATGCTATGTTACGAGTATGTATATAAGTTTTTTTATTCGTTTGCTTTAATTTTAACAGGTGGTAATACCAGTCAATACGAACAACTTTTCATGAGCCATCTTGATTGATTAGGTATAGCCCAACCAGGACAAAAACGAGTAGCGAGTAAATCGCATTTTTCCAGAACACGATAGATTTTATTCAGTTCAATAAGGTTTTCCCAGATAGAAAGTGTCCTGGTTTTACCCGGACATATTTTAAAAACCCGCCCGGACGGTCCCAGGACGGCCTCCAGACTAGGACAAATCCGGAGAAACCCGGACGGTTGGCAACGCTACCTATATGGGGAGACATTTGACACCACACAGTGTTAAGGTGCGTCCACATTTGTATCATTTGCCCGTATCAGATCATCGTCGCGTAACATGATCGCGTGTCACGATCACGCGTTTGGACGTTGCGCCGATCCGATCACTCGAAATCCATTTGCTACGCGTATCACGCACTTGTATCGGAAGAGTGCGGCATTATCGGCGCGCCGACAGTAAGCGTCCAAGCAGCGCGATACGCAGTCATGCTACGCGACGATGATCTGATACGGGCAAATGATACAAATGTGGACGCACCTTTAGTAGTAACTGAACTGAACCAACATGTAGGGAATGGCTGATTTGATTTCAGAAATGTTGTATTAACGGGTGCTGCCGCCTGTTAAAATTTAAGCAAATCAATAATCACACCTCGTATAGCTATATAAAAAAACCGGTCAAGTCCGAGTCTGACTCGCGTACCGAGGGTTTCCGTACAAACTTTCATTTATTCCGACTTAACTGGCCGGTTGAGTTAAGTTTGTCTCTGCTATTGGCGTCACATAAAAATGAGGGGCAAACTAAACCAAACAGGGTTATTCAATAATGATTTTTGGTGATTAAAAAAAAGTAACTCAGACAGTTATATGGTTATAATTTTCCTAGGATACCTTCATTCATATTAAATTATATAATTTACGAATATTTCAGCTTTTTCGCTTGGTTTCCCACATTTTCCTTAGTAAAAAAATTGATCGAAAATGTGCAGATTTAGCCCTTTCATATTCTATACGATACCCTACTTGACCTAGTAGCTAGACTTCAAATTTTTGGTCGTTTTCTTTAGAAAGTAAAAATATATTTTAAAATGTTTCCTTTGCAATACATTTGGGCTGACCATGTTTATAACTATTCCAAATTTCAAATAGATAGCATAAGTAGTTTTTGAGATACGGCTCTCTAATAGTCGGGCAGACAGACAGACAGACAGACAGACAGAGTCGCACCATAAGAGTTCCTGTTTTACCTTTTTGGTACGGAACCCTAACATTAATATTGACCGGTTGTGATGCTAGAGAGCTATATATAGGAAATTTCTACTGGAAAAATTGTGTTACTGATATTTGATTATAATAGGTACTTTTGTTACTGGATATTGATCATAGTGAACTCACCTTCTCCAGTCCAAATATGATAGCGTCTTTAGATATAAACTCGTCATTCAACCTCTTAACGTCCCTTTTCAGATATATAAGTTGTGAGACCGTTTCTTGAAGGTTTCCTATCATTTCCCGTGAAGTAGCCAAATGACAACGATGAGATTTTTCTGTTTCTCGCGATTCTTTAAGTTCTAATTCCAATTTTGTATTATTCTCCCGTAACTTTTTAATATCTTCTTTATCCTTTGTAAACTCCTTAAATTTGACAAATTTACGATGAAATCAGTTGTATGCAAGTATTTAAATAAAAGGTGTAAAGACTTATATCTTCCATTGTAACTTTTTAATGCGCACAATTTTACATTTGGAAAAACTCTGCAAAATATTTTGTAGCCGATCATTTGATAAAATAGCTTCGTGTTTAATATCCATTATTTATATTGCGAGGTCACTATATAGAAATCAAGTTTAATTCACTGCGCAAAGCAAATAAAATGACAACGAGATTGACTTTCAAGTTTCATTAAAAATATCTTCTTTTTGTTTTTTCCCGCCGTTCAAAACTATTTGAGGTACATTTTGAAGCGCGGGAAAGGAGTTTATTATTTTGTAAATGATGAAAGTGGCGGTTATTTGAAATACGCCGGTGTGTACATTATAAAAAATAAGCAAATAGATATATCTACGTGTCTAATGAAATTCAATTCTCGTATTAAGACATAACGACTTTAATAGCATTACAACTTTTATTTCTGCATTAAAGAAAATATGTTTAAAAATAACATAATAAAATTTTAGTAAAATAAAAAAAAACGGTCTTAAGTCAATATACCGAAAACGGAACGTAAAACTAGTGTAACTGACGTATGAATAGCCAAAATACAGTGCTGCCGACCTAACAACTTAGAGCTAAATTTAGCATAATTAATATCACATTAGCACCAATTTTTTAATATATATATATATATATATATATTAAAAAAATACTTTTGCATGTGTCCTTTTTTCAGATTTTCAATATAAACTATTATATAATAGGGAAAGAATAATCAAAAATAAGCTAAAAAGAGTATTACGGCCATTACAGATTATTGTCAGATTAATGTCTATTTTCTTAGGGCCTCAAAGATCATGCAATTTTTAGACATTTTTGAAGGAAAACTTAATGGATATGATTTTTTAGTTTTCGGTGTCAGGAATAATTACTGTTGCATGTCTGATTTTCTGCAACTTGTAGTCCTTGTCACAGGCAAAGTGTTAAGAGGTTAGTGATTAATACTGGATATGGAAGTTGTGGCGTCAGCAGTGAAATTTAAAAGTTGATAAGGAATTAAATAAACCAATGAAAAGGCAATAAATAAACACATTTTCAAGATAAAATAACAATTTCTATTTGACTTCTTGCATAGAGACAATAAATCCAACACATGACATCCATAAAAACATTTCTAAATAGAAACTTATACTTTTCTACAGGCTGGTCATGGACTAATTTAAGAGTAAGAAATTTATTGAAGCGTATATCGCATTTATGAAAAAGCGTGTAGTACATGAATATAAATACATCAGGTATTCTGTTTACTTTTTCCTGACAATCAAGTTATCTGAAGTATTTGAATTTCCATTAACCTGGTACCATGAATATTGTGGAAATAAGATTAGCAATCGTCTGACTAGTAAGGTTTGAAAGAGATTCTGTTCTCTATTTGAATGGTGGTGACAGCTAACTGTCTCTACGTTTAAACAGTGTTTATTTTATTTACTCCGTTGACAGCTACAGTCATGAAAACATCCCTTTGATATACGTGTGTATAGTTAAGTAACTATTGTAATGTGTTGTGCCCTCTATTAAATATAAGTACCCAAAGCAGGCTGGTTTCATTAATTACAAACATTACTGTATATCTAAAAATGGCTTTAGCACTTATTTTATTTATCAGATCTTAAACTAAGTATCTATTTGATGATATTATTATTTCAAAAAACCGAAAAATATCGATACACTCAAATTTAAAATTTAAATATTTAGCACAATTTGTTACACTTTATTCTGGGTCTTTTTTAAAATAAGTGAATTTTTTTACACAGTTCGTTCTCCTGAAATCGATAACTTACTTTGTAGCACTTGCCTTCAATTGTTTACACCCCTAAAAAACTCGTATGTAAATAAAACAGTTTCTTTTCTCTGCACGTATTTTGTCATTTTAGCATTAAGATAACTTTAGAGTTCGCAACACTGATTATAGTTTAAAAAAAAATCGACTGAAGACATTAGAAAACATTAGAAATAAAAAAATTAAAAAAAATTGCCTGACAGTTGACTTGACCATTGATGACAGACGACAGACGGCTAAATATTTGAGGTTATATTCCTCACGATTTTGAGGACAAGAGTTATTGTATTTAAATAGCCATTTCATGTAAACTTACATTTTGTAGTGACAAGATTCTGCTTCGTGACGTAAAATACTTAAAACAAGTTTATAAGTGTCAGTGTTTCCTACGATTATTAGTCACAATGACAGCGTACGGAATACATTTGGGCAACAGTTCAGCATGTTTAGCTTCATATACGAATGGTGCGCCCTCAGTTATTGCCAACGACGCTGGCGACCGCGTGACGCCCGCCGTCATCGCTCTCAACGGTTCCGAGTGGGAGATCGGCCTGCCGGCCAAGTCTGGACAGGCTGCCTCCAAAGCCATCATCAAACACAACAAACGCTTGATGAACTGTGACTTCAGCGAAGAAGATTTGGCCTACGTCGAAACATCGTCGTCGTGTCGCATACAGAACGATGAAAAGCTAGTGTATGAGTTTGAAACTAGTGAAACTAAACTATATGCTAATCCTGATAATATTGCCACTAAGATTTACGCTAAACTATTCACCATTGCCAGCCATTCAATGAGGGATGAAGGGGACTTGAAGGTGGTTCTTGCTGCTCCATTGCATTGGTCAAATGCTAGCAGACAGCGTATGGTTAAGTGCGCAGAGTTGGCTGGATTTGATGTACTTCAAGTGATCTGTGAACCAGCGGCTGCAATTATGGCTTACAATCTTGAAGATATTGTAGAAGATACCAATGTACTTGTTTACAGGCTAGGAGGATCATCTTGTGATGCTTCTGTCGTCAAAATTAGTGGAGGCTTCATCACAGTAGAGAAAAACATATTTCGTTCTGATTTGGGAGGCCAATGTTTGACCAAAGAATTGGCCAACTATATCGCACAGGAATTTAAACAGAAATGGAAATTAGACCCACAAGAAAGCAGGCGAGCCATGGCCAAGTTACTCAATCATGCAGACAATTGCAAAAATATTTTGTCAACCCTGAACTCAGCTCATGTTCACATTGAGTCACTGTTGGATGGTGTCGATTGGAATCAGAATGTGTCTAGAGCTAGATTTGAAAATGCCATTTCATCTAAAATTCCTTCATATATTGAACCCGCCCAAAAAGTGATTGAGGAATTCAATGGTAAAATTAGCAAAATTGTATTGTGTGGTGGAAGTATGAAAATACCGAAATTGCAATCTGCCATTGCAAATCTGTTGCCCGAAGCAGAATTACTTTCAGGAATCAATCCTGATGAAGTAATTTCCGTTGGTTGTGCCCGAGAAGCAGGACTACTACTAGATGTACCAGAAGTTACTCTTAATGACATGAACACTGAGGTTGAGTTTCTAGGAAAGGATGTCTATCTCAAGTACTTAGATCAAACAGTCAAACTTTTCAAAGAGGGTTCCCCACCTTTTGCCCAAAATGTTTGTAATGTGGATGTAGGTAAAGATGTCAAGACAATTGACTTTACTCTCCATGGAAACCCTGAAGAAGAGCAGTTTGCGACTGAGACTTTTGATGTTGAAAAATTGTGTAAGCCCTTTACTTTGAAGGCTACATTACAACACTCAAAAATTGTTTTACAAGTTGAATAAATTGTGCTGATTTGGAGTTTTTGAGAAATTGTAATAAATTCTTATTTAAATAGTAAGATGTATTATTTTATCGACATAAAATATAGTTTGTTTTGTTGGTGTTTAGAGCAGAAGCTGGTGTAAAGAGAAGCTTCAAGAAATAGTCATCATCATCATCTGCATTGTTGGATAAAGGACTGCTCCAAAGTTCTCTGCAACGATTGGTTGTGTCTCCAATTCATCCAACGGTTTCCCATGATCTGGACTAGATTGTTTGTCTAACTTGTAGGAGGCCTTCCCACTAGTTCTCACAAAGAAAATGTGGCAGTGATTGCTAAATCTATTGAGTTTTTTAATGTTTATAAAATAAAGTTTAGTCAAATGTATGGTGTGTATGTATATTTATTTTTTTAATAGAACTTACGGCGTAGTAGCAATAGGTACAGTCAAGTGCAAATGAGATTTTGTGGTGCTTACTTATAGCACCACAAAATCTTATTTGGTTATTTTATTACTATGACAGTAGGGTTGGTGTGTAGACAACAAAAAGTGTATTTACTTCATTTACTTGATCCCCTCGCACTTATGAAAGGAGGGTTGTTTTGTCAACGATAACCGAATACCTTCGAAAACCATACATCTCGACGAGACCAGAAGGGCTACTCCGAAATCCGATATTCAAAGTTCGTATGGCGCCATCCCGCTCACTCAAACACAGTTTAATTTGAGAGCGAGAGGAATGGCACTATACGAACTTCAAACATCGGATTTCGGAGTGATTGATTGATGATGTTGATTTTTAAACTATATGTTGTGGTGGTGAAGCTGCCGCAACAGCTCCTGACACCACGTGTGGGTGACTGCCGCGCTCGAGCGCGCGACAGTCAGAGTGTACCTAGCTATGTTCTAGCCGGTTTGCGTCATGTCAGTAGTCAGTGTCCCTAGCTTGGATATTTATTTCGGGCTTTAAAGGGAGTCGGATGGGTGGGATAACGTGTAGGGACCTCTGTGTTAAGATCGCGGTGGACGACCCCGCCTGCGGGATCGCCGGTGTCCGTGTATAGTTTATCCGTACTCGTCATGTGGGTTTCGGAAAGTGTCAATATTCCGGTCAAAGTAGAAGTCAGCGACATGATTAATGGGTCCGTCATCTGTGTCCGAGTCGGAGCAGTCGTCCGGGTACCATCTTTTAACGGTAGCCGTGACGACGTCATCCGGGTCGGAGAGTATGTGTCGCGGCCTTCTGATTAGGAAATTACATACTCTTTGCTGATTAGCCTTCTGACGGTACGGTAGGTACATTTTATAATAACGGTGTAAAAAGCTATTCAAGTCCTTATAAGAACTGCCTCACAGAATCTGAATGAAGCACTATTATTGCAGTGGCAGCACTGCTGAATTGCAATATTCGCATCCATGGTCATGAAAAATTAAAAAAAAAAAAAAAAAACAATATTCGCAATGACAAGCGTTTGTCAAATTCAATTCAAAATGTCAATTCAGTAATAAACAAATAAAATTGGTATATCTTTAAAAGGAAAAATATGAGTGAACTGTAACATAAATCTTCGAAAGATTAAATAATAAAATATCTAGATATTTATCTAGTAATTTAGAAAATGGCTCCCAACATATATGCTATTATTTTTGCGTTGCTAATTATTTTTCACTATGCAGGATCTGAGTCCATTTCAGACGATATTCGCAACCATTTAGGCTCTAAAACTCCATACAGATTTAAATATAACAAAGATGATTCTAAAATCAAATTGCCTGGTAAGTCAACTTCTTGTGCTCGGTAAACGTACGATTGCTAATTAGCAACTATGAAAATGTTTATTCCATACTTTTCAGGGTGTAAAGGTACAAAAATTTGGATGGTGATCCGGCACGGCTCTAGGCTACCAAGTTACGAAAATATAGAAGGAATGGACACCACTTTAAAAAAAATTACTGATCAGATATTATTAGGACACAAAAATGGAAAAGGTTAGTAATTTAGTACCTATATGTAGTTTGACTTAAGCTTACTGTTGTTCAACAATTCTTCCTCACTTTACATTTGTTTGGGTCACTCACTCGTTATTTTGTGGTAGCCTCTACAAATTCTCAGGTAGTAGTTGTAGTTAGTAATTTTCTGCATTTTGTAACAAAATTATGACAAGCAGTGGGTGTCTTAATATCACACATCACACACACACTGCATCCTGACTTTACAGTATCCTGTTAAAATTTACAAAACTGAAGTAAGATTATATTATGAATTATGATTGATATTTACACAAAATAAACAATGTTCGATATTTATCAAATTCCAAATGAGTTGTCAATTATCATAGTAATGATAATTGACAACTCATTTGGCTTAGTTGATTGCACAATGGCTTACGAAACTTCCTGGTAGTCCTCGGTTTGAATCCCGAGCAGGGTAAGTGTTTGTGTGACGAACATGAATGCTTGAACAAGGGTCTTGGATGTTTTCTATTTATTTAATAATTAAATTTATATAGATATAACTATGAGTATTGCCGCCTGATATAGGTGAGCTTAGTGTGGGACTATGTCGATTTGTGTAAGATTTTCCCTGACATTTTTTTTTTTTATTTTTTTTTTTTTTATTTTTTTTTTTTTTTTCATCTGCAATCAGTAAAACTATAAGCAGATTGGTTAAGTGTTACTTGACATTTCGAGTGTGTCCTCCAATGAGGGCATCTACTCATTTAAGTTCCATTATGTTGGAGTCGGGTTCAATCTGAGAAGACATCTTTTCTTTTTAGTCTTTTCACATAGTCTCTAAATGTTAACTTTACTGCTAGTTCATTAGGGTGTTGTTTCAATCTTTCCTGATATTTTGTAGTCACAATGCTAATTTCTTCCTTCACTGTACTTATTTTAAGGTGTTCGTGGATTTCCGTGTTGGTTGTAAACCACGGGGCGTTGGATATGGATCTCAACATGTTGTTTTGAATTCTCTGTAACATAGAGATGTTGGAGTTACAGGCAGTTCCCCACAATTGTATTCCGTACATCCATACCGGTTTCAGGATGGCTTTATAGATCAACAGTTTATTGTCTATGGATAGTTTGCTGTTTCTTCCCAATAACCAGTAAAGGTCCTTGAACCGGAACCGCAGTTCTTCTCTTTTTGTCTTAATGTGATGATTCCACGTGAGTCGTCGGTCTAGATGTAATCCAAGATATCGTACATTATCGACATGGGGAAGTACTGCATTTTCCAGTCTAACAGGTGGACAGTTTCCTTTCCGCAGTGTGAATGTAATGTGCGCTGATTTGGATGCACTTGCTTTTATCCTCCATCTCTGTAGCCACTTCGTTACTTTGTCTAGTCCATTTTGCAGCATTGTGGTTGCGTTTTGTGGGTCCTTGTTGCTTGCTAGTATGGCAGTATCATCCGCGAAAGTTGCAGTCGTAATACTGTCTAATTGGGGTAGGTCAGCTGTATATATTGTATAGAGCACAGGTCCCAATACCGAGCCTTGGGGTACGCCAGCCTTTATATCTAGGAGATTCGAGGTATTTTCGCTTTCCATAACTTGGAACAGGCGCCCTGACAGGTATGACTCGAATAAGATAAAATAGCTGTGAGGCAAATAATTGCGTATCTTGCAGAGCAGTCCTTTGTGCCATACTTTATCAAATGCCTGTTGAATATCCAGGAATGCTGCCGAGCAGTACTCTTTCTCTTCCAGTGATTTTCTTATTCTTTCCACAACCCTGTGGACTTGCTCAACCGTAGAGTGTTGTTGTCTGAAACCGAACTGGTGGGCAGGTATAACGTTTTCTTCCTCCAGGATGGGACGAATTCTTCGCAAAAGTAATTTTTCGAAGACTTTTGACAAGATCGGTAGTAAACTAATCGGCCTGTATGAAGTAACGTCGTGTGCGGGTTTCCCTGGTTTGTGGATCATTAGGATGCGTGAGACTTTCCATAAGTACGGATAGTATTGTACTCTTAGGATTCCATTAAATAGAGTTGTCAGGAACACGACAGCTTTTCTTGGTAGGTTTTTCAGTACTTCCTTTGTTATGAGATCGAAGCCAGGTGCTTTTTTATCTTTCAGATCCTTGATTATTCTCCACGTTTCTCGAACAGTTACAGGGAATGGCGGGGGAGACATTTGAAGAGCCTGGCCCAATATGGCTTCTACTTCTTCATCAAATTCTAGGTCACAAGCGGCATTCGGGCAAAACACGTTTTGCAAGTGTTTGGCAAAAGCATCTGCCTTTTGTTGTGGAGTGCGTGCCCAGCCATTATCATCTCGAATTGGCGGTTTAGCTAACTGAGGTCGTTCTATGTTTTTCGTGAATTTCCATAAAGAGTAGTTGGTTGCTTTAGTTGCAGTTAGGGATTCTAACTGTGTCTCTAGAGTGTTATTGTGCCAGTTTTGTAGTTTTTCTCTAAGCTTTCTGGCTTCATTGTCAAATTCGATTTTATCACTGTTTAGTCTCGTTTGATGCCAAACTCTCCTTAGCCGCCTTTTCTCAAGTAGTGTTCTTTTGATGTCTAGAGGATAGTTAACAGTTCTTTTTGTGCGATCGATTTCTGGTGTGTTTAACCAACAAGCTTCCTGGATTAAAGCCGTAATATATTTAGCTGCGTCTTCAATATCATCTGCAGTTTTGAGGGCAACTTTTAAATTAACTTTTTCGTCTAAATATTCCTTAAAAGCTGTCCAATCTGTGTTTTTATTGTAAAGGACTTCTGGGCTTTCCTTTTCAATTATCATAGAGCTCACTGTGAGTAACACGGGGGTGTGGTCTGAACAACTATCATGGCATGCTTCTTGTTTGAGATAATGTCTAGACAACCCATTTGTGATGAAGAAGTCTAGTACGTCAGGAATTTTTCTAGGATCTGTCGGCCAGTACGTTGGTTCGCCAGTGGAGATAGTAAGGAGTTTTGCGTCCTCTATGCTTTTCTTTAATTGTCTGCCCCTGGTGTTTATTAGTCTGGAACCCCAATGCTTGTGTTTAGCGTTCCAGTCCCCGCCAGCAATAAATTTATTGCCAAGTGTTCCGAAAAACTCTGTATACATGCTGTGAGTTATTTTGTGCTTAGGTGGACAGTATACCGCGGACACGTTTAAGTAACCTGCTATATCTTCTATTGCTATGGTTGTAGCTTGTAGATGTTCCGTTCTGTACCCGGGCAGGGCATGGTGCTTGATAGATTTTCTCACAATCACTGCCGCACCTGCATGACCTGTACCATCTGGGTGATTAGTCAAATAGCAGTCAAACTCTTTGAATTTTATATTTGAAGCCGAGGTACAGTGGGCTTCAGATATTAACATGATATCCAGGTTATGCTCCGTCATTAATAGTTCTATTTCATGTTTGTGTGGGGTTAGACCATTTATGTTCCAGGCAGCTAGTCTGAAGGCAGTCATTTCGAAATCTTATCTACCAGTTGTTATGAGGGTCATGAAGGCACTCATTTGTTGTAGTATGAGGTCGAATTTCTCATTTTGTTTCAGGAGCATTTCCTCGAGGGTAGATCCTAGAGTAGTGTGGGTAGACGGTGCTGAGTTGTGTTCTTCTCTGGTGGATTGAACAATTTGTGCATATGACTTTTTTACAGTTTCATTAACAGAGTTTAGATTTATGTTAGTGTTTATTTCCTTATTTGATTCCGGATTAATGTTACTTATTATTTCTTTGCGTTTTTGATTGTTTGTTCTTCTAGCTAGCAATTCCTTGTAGATTTCGCAGCCTTTGTGGTTGGCAGGGTGAGGCCCACCGCATAATGCACATTCGGCAGGGGTATTTCGGTCTTTCTTCTTACATGCTGAGGTTAAGTGAGGCTGTCCACATTTGACACAACGGGGAGGCCGCATGCCGTAGTTTTTAGAGTGGCCATATTCTTGGCACCTATGACACTGTATGATAGTCTTTTTCTTTTTGGGTTCTTCTATAACCACTGACTGGTGATAAATATATCTCATATCAAAAATCTTTTTGTTGTTTGCTCCTGGCAGTACATTAACGAAAAACGTTGAGGTAGCTTTTTTTTCCGGTCCATATTTTGCATTAATAATTTCTCCAGTAACGGTGTTGCCTGTAGATTCAATTTCATCTTTAATTATGTTTAAAGGGGTGGATGGATGAAGATTTTTAATGACTACTCTGTAGTTTCTTTCGCTTTTTATGTTGAATGTGTGGCCTATTAGGCCAGATTCACGAGATTTAGTCATGATTTTGCGATATACCTCTAAGTTCACACAGTTCAAAATAGTCTTGTTTCCAGTGGTTTTGAAAGTGAATGTGTTTTTGTCGACTGTCGTTCCCAATAGTAAAATCAGTTTATTCACATCTTCAATTCCGTAATATATGATTGGTGATATGATTGGTGGTGGTTTACTGGTTTTATTTAGGGGTCTCGACACAGTATCCGATGTATTGTCTTCTTCGTGGTCCAAGGGCAGAGCTACAAACCTATTCTCTACTTGTGAGGATTGAGGAGGTGAATCAGAAGTCCTCTTGCGTTTATGGCGATTGGATACAGGCACTTTTTGCCATGGTGGTGGTTGAATAAAATCTTGCGACCCCTCGGCCTGCATAGTTGGATCCGATCCTGGCTGCATTTCCTTCGGTGCATCTCCCATTTGGGGTGTTGATTCGTTCAAAAACATACTTTTATGAAATACTTGCTGCACAAGGTTTTTACTTTTTGGGGTCTCATGATTACCCACAATTTTTGGGGTTTTATTGGGGGATTCGTTTCCCATAACTGGCAACACTCAATTATGTGTCAGTCATGTTGTATTTGACAGCTACATAAAATGTTGAAATTTGAGGGTATGCTTTTATCACGGTCGAGATAGTCAGACGTATTTCTTCAAGATATCACATTACACACTGGTTTATCCACAAAGATAATAATATATGTGATTCACTAGTACTCAGTGCACAAGCGTATTATAGTTTTGTGATGAAACACACACTTTTAACTGGTTTTTACAATTAATTTCCACAGCACAGTAGTTCTCTAACTGGCATATGTTGCTTATCTCCACTTATTTATGTTATTAATTAATTTGATGATTTTGATAATCTCAATTGTATAATTTTACATTTCATGCAACCTATTCTTTAAATTAATATAATAACTGAATAATCAAATGTATCTTATAACTCAGGTCAGTTATCCAAGGAGCAGATATTAAAATTTGAAAATTGGTCCAGTAACCTCGATAGTTCCAAGGAAAAGCAGCTGGTAGCAGAAGGCAGGGATGAGATGTCCCAGCTTGCTAAGAGGATGCAAAAACGATTCCCTAATATTATAAAAAGTAAATATAGCAATGCAACTTTTCAGGTAAGATCAGTTAACCTTTTTTTTAATTTACCTTTTGCGCACTAAAGACTGCTAATCATGTTGACAGAAAATTGTTGTAATGGTCACTGTATCAATTGCCATTTATGTTAGACTTATTGATTGACAACTGTTGGGCCACAACCATGGAGTGTATAAAACTAAGGAAAACAAGTTCCATATGGGTTCCATGTTTTTACTATTTGCTGTTTAACACATTCACTGCCACCCCACCTAGCCAGACCTTTGCTCGTAGATGAGTAGCCAATACCATGTTTTTCCCCGTAAGCAAAAGATAGTGCGTACCGCTACAAAAAGTTTGGCAGCAACAGTGTTAAAAGGAAATTAGAAGAAAATACAACGTCTGCTATTGTTAGTTGTTGTTGCATTCCTTAATCTATTAATAATAGCATGAAACTACATGACAACAGTATTCAAAAATATTAATTTAACTTCAATTTCACCGGTTGCTCAGCAAATGTGAGTGTCCCCCATTTTGTATGAAAATAGTGGTTTGTCCCCTTGGGCAACCATATTTTCTACTATAACACAAATTGAAATGGATTGACAACAAGTAACATAATTACGGTTTTGCTGTTTGCTGAATGACAATAAATGATTTTGAGGATTGACGCTCAAAAGGCCCAACTACCCTATAGGGTTGTCATACTGGGGAACTTTACAAAGTAAGTTCAAGCTTACACATTTCTTGTAGAGTCTACACTGTCTACACTTATTTGCCACCATAGTAGTATAAAAAAAAAAAAAACTGTATACCAATGCTCTCCTGGTGCATGTACCGGAACGTCTACTTTGTCGGGTATGTGACGGCTATAAAAAGTCCAAAAATTCACTACCAATACCAAGTAATAATATATGAACATACCAACAATTGACTTCCTAACTTTCTTAAGAAAAGTTTGAAAAGAATGGCGTCACGTTCCCGACATTCTGTTGGAATGCACCACCTACAAAATAAAATTTGAATAACTGATGCAACAGTTTTTTAATTAATTTCAATTTTATTTTCAGTTTCGCTTCACACCCAAAGAAAGGACTGAAGAAAGTGCCAAAAACTTTGCGATTGGGCTCTTTAATAAGAATGCAGTCAAAGTCCATATGACAAAATCACCAGATGGAGACCCCGTGTTAAGAGTATGATGAAGCTACTGTGCCTGAAATGTTTTGTGTGACAAATATCTTTTGTTCCAATTTTTGTCCAGCATGTTATTTAAATTAACAATGACAATTGTTCTTGTAACTTCTTGATGAACCCTCTACACGATCGCCGAGCATCGGCAACCAAATCGGACGGGGTTATAAAGTTAGAAAGAGCACCATATATATTTCCATCTCATTCTAACGTATTACTGCGTCCCGCCTGCTCGCCGATGATTGCCGAACATGTAGAGGGGCCATGATACTATTCTTTGCGGAATGATTTAATATGCAAAGTAATTTAATTTTTATCCTTAAAAGTCAATGATCATAATAACTTAGTTAAAGCATGAGTAACTAGTATTTACTATTTACCCCCACTAAATGCTATCTTGATTGAATAAAGTGGAAACTATACACCCAAGACCAAAAGTATGGAAACAAGCTTATTATATGACTATAAAACCAGTGATTTGCATTCAAAAAATATTTTTCTTGAAGATAATCAAATTATAGTATCATTTTACTTTCATTTCCATTAAAATTTATTTAAGTATGATCAATCCTTTAACGACTATTGATCCAACTTTTTTTATTTATTCACATGTTGGCAAAACAGTAAAAATGATAACAGAAAAGGGAAATAGCCCAAATTTTGCTTACGAAAATCGCCAGTTCGACATTTTGTAGAAAGTTTATTACAAGACAAGGGGCGATATGTAACTTTTTCCCAGTTATATTCTTTTTTATAACATTTTGATCTTTTTGGGTGTCTAACGTAAGTTTTTGGTTACAATTGTGGAAAACAATTGTGGTTTCATACTTTTGGTCTTGGGTGTACAGTCGGCATCAAAAGTAGTCACTTATTTTTGATGCTGACTGTACAACTAACTATATTCAAGTAGGATAACAAAACGGCTTTCCCTTACTTAGTTGCAATTTTCCAGTTTTACAAAAAGTGTGACAGGTGGCAAAAGCAAGTTAAGAAAAATCCCGATACATACACAGAGCAAGTAAAACTCGGTACAAGCTTGCTAATGAACAGAACTTTGGAAACTATGTCACAAAGATTGGGTCTCAGTAACACTGTCGACTTAGGTTTGTAGCAGTTTGCTTGCTGTGCGATTTGCGACATATTTGACCGTCTTTATAACCTACAATCGACCATAACTAGGTTGCCATCCGTCCGGGTTTCCCCGGATTTGTCCTAGTTTGGAGGGCGTCCGGGGAGGTTTTTTAACAGTGTCCAGGTAAAATCCGGACAATTTTTGTTTCAAGGTAACCTTAAAAACCGAATTAAATGTAACACGTCCGTGGAAAATTTTAATTTACTCCAAATATTCGGGGGTTTTGAAGTTTTGTCCGGGTTCGGCAATTGTCAAGATGGCAGCCCTAACCACAACCCATTTCTAAGTTGCACAATAGGCTGATCTAAAGGTGCGTCCACACTTGTATCATTAGCTCGTATCCGATCACCGTGCCGTAGCATGACTGCGTATCGCGCTGCTTGGACGCTTACTGTCGGCGCGCCGGTAATGCCGCACTCTTCCGATACAAGTGTGTGATACGCGTAGCAAATGGATTTCGAGTGATCGGATCGGCGCAACGTCCAAACGCGTGATCGTGACACGCGATCATGCTACGCGACGATGATCTGATACGGGCAAATGATACAAATGTGGACGCACCTTATATCGCTTAATATAGAATTATAAAATTGACAACACTTCAAATTTCCAAGTTATATTGAACCAACACCCATTTCGTTAATTAAACACGGAACACAATTTTTTTTTTTTTTATATCTATGTATAATTTTCTACGCTGTGACCTACGCTCTATTGGCTGTTTTCGATGTTTTAGAACGATAAAGTTTTGAAATTGATTTTTATATGAAATAGAAATATTCTCGAAAATGTAAAAATGTAGTTATAATAATTTTCTTTATACTCTATTTAATCTAATTAAAAAAAAAAGTTTGTTATAAAAATGTTGTCAATTATCACAACTAAACTTAACTTGATAGCGCTTAAATAATGATTTATGCGCTAACATGTGTTAATGAGCTTTTGTTTAAAGCAAAAATATAAATTCATGCATATTGTCTATTGTATTGTGACAGTGTAGCAAAAATGCGCCTTCGTCACACGTATTTATAAATAATAATATAATAAATATCAGGGACAATCTTACACAAATCGACCTAGTCCCAAACTAAGCAAAGCTTGTACGATGGGTACTAGGCGACGATATACATAATATATAGATAAATTAAAATACTTAAATACATACAAAACATCCAAGACCCCGGAACAAATATTTGTGCCCATCACACAAACACTTGCCCTGGCCGGGATTCGAACCCGGGACCGTCAGCTTCGTAGGCCGTTGTTCAACCCACTGAGCCAAACATGTCGTCATTTATTATTTGTTATTGTGCGATAGTAGGTTAAAAAGATGGACGCCCGCCCTAATTCCTTTAGCTTTTGACTATTTGTATTTATGAGTTTTGTTGGGATGTCATTTAGTGGTCTGTTATCAGCTGCGGCCAATCTGATGTACAAGGCTTGTGCATACGAGACTGCCTGGTGGAAAGGCCATGTCGCTCCGTGGTGTTTTGCTTTCGACAAGGATACTATAAAGGTGTGTCATAATATTTCCTTCTGCTTCCGCGATTATCAGTGATAATTTATCACTCATTTAAATAAAACAATTTTAACAGATTATATCGCGTATATGATCTCATTTGAGTTCCCGACGTTTCGGCAGCTTTACAGATTTCGTGTTCACGGGTCGACACGAATGAGATAATAACGTCGGGAACTCAAATGAGATAATATACGCGATATAATCCGTTTAAATTGTTTTATTTTAATAAGTGAGTCAGTTTTTCCAAGCTTTTTATTAGGTCAATCTATATCTAAGTCGGTAACTATCTCTTTGAAATTGTCTCAATAAGTAGTTGACTGGTATTCAGAGAAAAGTACGGTCGCCAATGAAAGCTTGTCACAAGAATGTGATTTTTGACAGATTTTTTTGTCAAACACCGACGAAAAAAAGGTACCAGTCTTACTATGTGTCTGTCTGTGACGTCGTAGCTCTTGAATACATGGTTGTGTTTAAAAGGTGACTTTATCTATAGTATTCTTATCCACGGTTTTAAAAAAACTGTTTGTTCAGCTGTGTGAAAAATATAAGCTTTTTCGTACGAGTATATCTTTTTGCAGCTGACTGTACTTGCTTTATGTTTATAATTTTGTAAATCTATTTCAAATACGACTATGTTGTTCATGAATAAATTACTCACTTAAGTACTTAAACCCCTACCACTACATTCATGGGGGTACGACGCGCCTAATCTGTGGCTGTGAAGTTAAGCGGTTTTTATAACTGGGTCACGTACACTGGACAGCATAATTGCATGGACATTTGTCAGAAAGTTTGCTTTGCAGCGAAACGAGACGCCGTCTATCCGGTAACTACATTGGTTTCATAAGATCTTACTAGATGGCGTTGATAACATCAAAATATAAAAAAAATCTCGGTTGAACTTACGATCGCCAAACACACACGGCAAGTCATTCAAATATTCAATTTACATTATGGAACGTATTTTTAGAATCCAGTATTTTTGAATGCACCTTCAATTAAATAATAGTACTTACATTCACCGTCATATATACCAAAGCCATCGATGATTATGCTAATTCAAACACAATATACAAAAACGCTTTTTTCCTAAACCGTTGGAGAGAATTTGAACCCGGAACATTCGCCTTATAGATCAACTCATTAAACCCCTTAGCTATCAAGCCATATTCGACGTAGATGAAATTTATAACCGTATTTGTAATCACTAATCACCTACGTTTGCAAGGCATGCGTTTAGTGTTAATAGTTTTTTTTATATTATTTTTTACTGAGATTAATTAACAGCTGCTTAAAGAAAACATTTTTATTTAAGCAAATAAATATTTATAATTAAGTCACATGTTGAATCGTTGTTCAATAGTGCAACAATTATATAAAAGTAACATACTTAGAGGGTAGACTTAAGATTATGAATATACCGTAATAGTTTTTATACAAAGAAACTGTTCGTTCGTTCCCTTGCGGCTGCCGTCGGTTCGATTGTATTTTTGATTGAGTTTTAGTATTTATTTAGTTCTTTTATTTTGTAATAATGGGTACTCGTTGCAATATTGACTTTGACCACAATGTTACAAATAATTACTTTGCATTGTCAAGGCAAAAATTTGACAGAAATTGCCACAGACACCGGTTTAAGCGTAAGTATTATTGTTTACGTTTCTTTCTACATTTTTTTATATTAGTTATATCTGTATGCTAATTTAATAATGATTATACATTTCTGAAAATTGTTACAGAGGAAAACAGTTGTGTTATGGGTGCGACAATTCACAGAGGAAGGATCATATAGGATCTGCACCGCCAAAGGACCGGTAGACCTCGACTTATAAGCGCACAGCGGCGTCAAAGCATGGTCCAGGAATATGAAGAAAATGGTTTTCCACCAACAAACCATTACACCCGTTTATTTAACACAGGCTCGGACACTGTTCGCCGTGTTCTCCACACAGTGAGGGTTTCCATCCTCGCAAGCATGCAGTCAAACTATTGCTGACTCCACAGCTCAAAGAAGCGAGACTAAAGTTTGCTCGAGAATACTTAAATGCCGATTGAAGTAATGTCATTTTCACTGACGAAAAACGATTCACTAGTCAACACGGACGTTTAAGCTTGTGGCGTCGAAATAATACGCGTTATAATAACGATCACGTAGTGCTCGATGCGCAATCTGGTCGGATGAGCGGGGCTGACCCGGGAGAACTCGTCAGAGTGCCCAGTCGGGCTAATTGGTGATTACGTCAATGTGCTGGAGGAGACCATGATTCAAAATGTGTATCCGGAGGAAGAATTACCATTAATTTCATTTGTGCAGGATAATTGTCTTATACATCGTTCCAAAAGTGTGAGTGAGTGTTTTCGCCGGTGTTATTACATAAATATCATTTCGTGGCCTGCTAGATTTAAATCCCATTGAAAACCTGTGGCTATACCAATTAAGGACAGAAGTAAGTGGAGATAGGGTTACACTGATGTTTATTAGAAGTTAAACAGGGCGTCATTGCGTTAAGTACATTTTATTTTTATATTTTTCTATACTATGATAGTAAATAACTACATTTTTATACTACAAAACGGGACTCAATTACGTATAGTTTTTTTTGCATATACGCTATTTTGTGACAGTATTTTACGATATTTTTTTCATTACTCAGTCTTTGAATTGTTAAGAAATTATAAGTTAGTAAAAGAGTAAAAGGTAAATGTTAAAGTGCGTTCGCCTACATTGATAAGCAGTCTCAGATTTGTAATTAATTGTATTCGCTTATAATACTGTTTTGTTGAAGGGAAGCTTCAATCCTCTTTCCTATTTTGGAAATGAATACTTAAGCTATACCCGCAATAAAATCTTAAGAAAAGATTTTACCTAAATTATATATTAATAAATTGTGTTATTTATCTTAAATAAAAATTATGTAAGAAATAAAGTTATATTTTTCATTTCAAAGTTGTATTATTTCTAGTTGTAAGTATAGGTAGTTATTAATTGGTTGTAATAAAAAAATAGATAACCCTACTTTTGAGGAGTGTCATTATAAGAGAACTTGTGACTATTTTTCTTTTACCTTACCTTTTATGAATACACAGTCAATTGTAAATTTTATTTTAATAACTATATAATTTAATAACCATACTAATACTGAATCAGTATTTCGACTGCTATAAGTGTAGGTATTCATAGTCAATATGTTTTTTTTCAGCCTATTCTATGTATCAATTGACTATCTCTTCATATTATATGATATTATAATAGATTTTCATCCCTCATGACTTTCAAACAACTAGCAACGCAAGTTTTTACGGAAATTTGCATCCAAAGTAGAGTATTTTCCAAAAGAGGGTATTCTAAAGTTCCACCTTGCTTATTATATTATTTTTACTAAAGTATAGTGCCGTAATATTCATGTCATCACATATGTTATTGAAGTGTGGATGAAGTTAAGTATGTTTAAAAACCTCGTAGTTTCATGAAGAAACAAAGTGTAAATGGCGGTATATTTGCAATGAGTTCTTGTTGCAGAACAGACTCTGTTCTGTTACGATAGTAACAATACGCTTGAAAGATACATTTTAAAACAACCTTACTTAAAAAAAAAAAAACATTCCGACAAATTGAGAGAATTTTAGTGCTTGTGAAACTTACATATCAAAAAACAAAGCATTAAATTCTTTATTCGTTTTGATAACAACGCCATCTTGTTTATTTTTTGTAACCATCGTGCAATGCTGAGAGCTACGTGCTCTCAGCATCTAAAGACAGCCAAGCGATTATCGTCTTTGCCATGTCATGTACGACTGATAATCAAAATTTGCTGCGCAGTGTCCCGCCAGTGCGGTGTACTAGGTAGGATCGCATCGCTGCCGCGTAGCTACACCTAGTGCGGTCTTACCTTGGTCAGAACTCATAATCGAACGACTGATAATCAAAATTTGCTGCGCAGTTTCGCGCCAGTGCGGTGTACTAGGTAGGATCGCATCGCTGCCGCGTAGCTACACCTAGTGCGGTCTTACCTTGGTCAGAACTCATAATCGTACTACTGATAATCAAAATTTGCTGCGCAGTTTCGCGCCAGTGCGGTGTACTAGGTAGGATCGCATCGCTGCCGCGTAGCTACACCTAGTGCGGTCTTACCTTGGTCAGAACTCATAATCGTACGACTGATAGTCAAAATTTGCTGCGCAGTTTCGCGCCAGTGCGGTGTCCAAGGTAGGATCGCATCGCTGCCGCGTAGTTAGGTCTTACCTTTATGGGGTTGAAAGACGTGCATCCGGCAGAACTTTTCGCCTGACCCGACTAACCCCCATGTCGCCATACCCCGCGCTCTTTTCTTAACGTGGGCAACGTCTCAGTTAAACGGTAGGCCTATAATTTAGATTTTTAATGTGAGTAGTTTTTACAAATGTGATTTCGACAGAGTAAAATTACTTATCTCAGTTTACTAGAGGACAAAAAAATGTGTCCGAAATGTAGGGAACTCAGATAATATTACATAATGTACGCGAAATCATCTTTTTAGTGTTCCGTACCAAAAATGTTATAAAAGGAACCCTTATGATGCGACTCTGTCTGTCTGTTTAAGTGTTTGTTGAGAGAGATTGTTGTTTAATCACCATATTGTTCACTTTTGCAGGTGTTGGAGTATTACCACGATCTAAAACATTATATGATGGACGGTTATGGAAACGAAATAACAAGCCAAATCGCTTGCCAATCTGTAAAAAGCATGTTTGATCATTTAACGTGAGTTATTTTAGTTTTTTTTTATACTACGAAGGTGGCAAACAAGCGTACGGCCTGCCTGATGTTAAGCAATCACCGCAGCCTATGAACGCTTGCAACCTCAGGGGCTTTACGTGCGTGTTGCCGACCCTTTAAAAACCTATTCACTCTCCTCTTGAAGAACCCCATCTGTAACCTCCAGTTAGTTACATCTATTTAGTTACACAACACATCCTTTATTCATCACCACATTACTACTTTAAGATGTACAGTCGCTATCAAATATATCTGCACATATCAGGCTGGTAAAAATATAATAAAATGAACAAGTAGGTACTCTAAAGCACTGAAAATAGATGAGATTAGATAAAATTATTTCTCAATTTAAATTACATTTTAAGTAAAGTTACATGTCAAGTTACACTAATTTAAAGTTCTTCAAAATAATACAAGTAAAATAAAAAAGAATCAAACATGATTACAATCTAGGGCACCGCTCGACCACCTCGCATCTCCACCAAATGTAAGATGTAGCTCAGGAAGAAGCAGTAAAACTCGTTTTGGATATGTTTTCTATTCGAAAACTGACTTAAGACTAATTGATATTAGCAAAATTAGAACGAGATAGTCGTTATTCTTAATTTAAATACATCATGTACTTTTAAAATACCTGCCTGTTTGCCTCGCATACAATAATTGGAGGTTGTAATAATATCCATGTGATTTCCAACCTCCACATTACGAAAATCAAAATTATCCGTCAGTTAGATTATAAAAAAATATTGGACCAGTGTTTTTTGCTTTTTCAATTAACAAAAAAATACTAAGATGAATCGCATTAAAGTTTTGGAGTGGGGGTCGTGACGTCATAACTAGATACAAACTGTACTTAATTAAACTGATGTTCCGCGACATTTTGACTCAATTTATTATTTCGTTCGCGGAGGAGAAAAAGTCATAAACCCTCTTTTTTTCTATAGCATAGTCGGGTAAAAAGTATCCTATAACCATCTGAAGATACCCCGCTACCCGTGTACCAAAAATAGTTTAAATCTGTTTAGCCGATTTTGCGTGATGAAGCCACAACGACACATACAAACATACATAAAATCCAACAAAAATATTTTTCGTTTTAGTGACCTTCAAATAGTTCGTAACAATCAATTATTTGAAAATATCTTCAATGTACAGACATTTCATTTTTACAACTTTATAATAGTATAGATGAAAGAAAAAATGCCCAATATTTTTGTCATCGTCCCTTTATTCTGCTATTTGTATTTTCAGATCTAAGGAAGCCCCGAACGCCACATTCCTATTCACACATTCTGGGACCTTGTTGAAGATCCTCACGCACCTCGGCCTCTACAAACCAGAGCCACCTTTGACAGGAGACAGCATTCCGGAGGACAATGTTTGGAGAATGGCTGATATTGACTGCTTCGCTTCTAACTTAGCCTTTGTTTTGTTCGAGTAAGTAGAAGTTTACTCTTATAATTTATATTTTAGGTTTTTAAAGGGCTTTTTATGTTTAATTTGAAAGATAAACAAGTGCGAGTGACTCGGGCATCAAGGGTTCCGTACAAACTTTTACTTAACCTAACCCAATTGGCTTGTTAAGTTAAGTTTGCGCCTGTTATCTATAGCGTCGCATACAAATGACGTGCAAGCTTAAGGCAACCGTGTCGTACAATAATGATTTTTGTAAATAAAAAAAACTTTTAAACAAAAAAATAAACCGACTCCAAAAAAACTAAAAAGTGAAAAATTACGCCATAATTCAGTTTCTTCAAATTACTTACAAGTAACCGTTTGTATACTCAATCTATACAGTATATACAATTAATGTTATTTTGGCGTCGGTGCCATATAAAGAATGTGTAAAATATTGAAAATTGTCGATTTTAGTAAGTTGTGACACGATGGCACCGACTCTATTGTGGCGTTATTTTTCACTTTTTAGTTTTTTTGGAGTCGGCTTTATTTTTTTGTTTAAAAGTTTATTTATTTTACACTTTTTAGTTAATCGTTACTTAAAAGTGTATCTCATGCGATTCGAACAAGACCAAACACGGCTAGGATACATTATTTTATTACATAGATCTGGTGCCTACCTTCCGGCTCCATCATCAAATCAATTCGATGGTACCATTCTCATCAGGAACATTTAATTTTGTGACTATGAAGTTGCTTAGCTAAATTTATCAAGATATTTTGTCGCCACCCGTAAATCATTTATCATTGAGGAGTTCCGATGGCATTCTGTGCTCTTCTGCATCAGTTCCACTTCACCAAAGTGTAAACTTTCTGAATGCAAATGCTTATTATGTTTCTTATAATACCAAAATCGCTATATGTATGCCTACAATATTTGAGGAGTTCCTTCAATTCCTCATAGATTCCATCATCAGATCTTCACCAAAATTAAATGGGACCAACAAGAAAGTACCTTCTATAAAACCAAAAAAAAAAATTTTGAAATCGGTCAAATAGTCTGAGTAATCGGTGAACATCCATAAAAAAAAAAAAATAATAATAATCATTCCGTCGAATTGAGAACCTCCTCCTTTTTTTGGAAGTCGGTTAATAAAATAGCTAGTAGATACACATTTGACGTATATTGCATTCACTGTCCGCTCTTTGATTATGAAAGAATATGTCGAAAATGTCCCATTCTCCCCCTCTTCTCTCCGATGATTACAAGCGATTTCTTTTCAAAATCTCGAATTTTATAACATAACATAAATTTTTGAAGAAAATTATAACCATGTCTCTAACTACATTTTTTTTTAATTTTCAAAAAAACCTATTTGAACAACTCGGTTGCGTTAAGTTTGCACCTCATTTGTATGCAATGCTATAGATATCAGGTGCAAACTTGACTCTACTACTACTAACCGGAACCGGGTAATATAATAATGTTAGGGTTAGTGAAAGTTTGTACGAAACCCTCGGTGCGCGGGTCCGACTCGCACTTGACCAGTTTATTTTTTATTACAGATGCAAAGACGGAGACCATATCCTGTTTTTACACCAAGAACGAATCGTGAAGCTGCCAGGGTGTGACCGGGAGCTCTGTCCACTGCAACAACTGCAGGATATATTCTACGACACAATTCATAAATGCGATCATGCCGCCATGTGCAACATCAGCAACGATGAGTTATGAGCAAGCTAGTAATATACATTGGCTTTTGCCGATGTAACATGCGAATAGTAACTAACTGGTTTCGACTCTCGCTACATATCGAAAGATTGAATTTAAATATTTTTTAGGTTCTTTAAGGTCGCCACCTGGTTACTTTGCCCACGATAAAAAAAAAAAAAACATTTTATTTAATTAGTGAATTCTTCAAACGGAATCTAGTAAATTTCTCTTCTTCTCGGCAATTAGTAAATTCTTCAATTTCTCAAATGGCACCAAACGCTTATTCAAAAGCAGATTGATCGCATGACGTCGTTTTTCCTCTCTCCTCCTCTCTACTCCGATGGTTCCAATTACAGGCTAATATCCTTGGCAACAATAGTGGCTAAAGTACTTGACGGGCTGCTTGACAACTTACTGGCGAAACACATTGAGACTCGAGACGCGCAATTTGGTTTCAAACCGGGTCTGTCAACAGAGAGTGCCATTCTTTGTCTCAAGCACACCGTCAAGTATTATGCTGAGGGTAAAACACCTGTTATTGCTTGCTTTTTGGATCTATCGAAGGCGTTCGATACGGTGTCATACAACATACTATGGGATAAAATGGAAAAGTCAACGAATACTCCGAGGGAGGTGATCAACCTGCTCCGTTACTGGTACGGGAATTGTCAGCGACTACCGGCAGTGTAGGCTCGGACAAGGCGCGTGGCGCGTCCAAGAGGGCCAGTTGTCGTGGGCTGACTGGTGATGGCAGGCGAAGGACCAGTCTAGGCGGCCGGCAGTCTGGGAATGGGTCCTCCAGACGCAATTGGCTTCGCTTCGACAAATAGTCGCAGGGCGTAGTGGCGGGAACGGGTCCGTTGAAGGGCGAAATAAAAATTCCGAACTTCGGCTTCCGTACGTCTATTTAACTTAATAAATAGGGTGCCAGGCACAGGCGACGGAGCTGGGGCGCAGCAGGATACTGAATGCAGTGTGAGGCGACTCAAGAGCAGTTGCAGTGTTCGCGGTGGCTTCTACCGAACTCGATTGTGCCGTCGTCGTGGTCTTCTACACATACCCCTTCTGGGCATGTAGGGTGCCATTACAGGGCTTGGCCCTTTTTGGCAGAATCTGCTCCGTCCGCTACTGCGGACGGGTCTTCATTGGTTGCCTCTTGGCAGGCGTCAGATAAAGCTGCGGTGGGGGCGGCCGTTGTTCGGGTCTCGATTGGGAACTGGGGGCCTCTCTGCGGCTTTATTTTGGTTGTTGGGGCGTTTTTGGTGTTGTTGTTAGTGCTGCCGCTGCAGTGTCTTGTTTTGTCGCCAGTGACGGCGATTTCGACGACTGTTGGCCTCTCTGCGGCGTTGAGGAAGTTGGCCTGTCTGCGGCGTTGTGGGATCCTGGGCGAGCAGGGGACTCGGGTGGCGGAATGAGCTCTCTTGGGAGAGCCCGGCTTCTTCTGTCCGGGGGACGCGCGTGGAGCGGCGCTATCCTGACGAGCGACGGGACTGTCGAGGTGTCCGCACGGTGGAACATGGCGCCGGATAGCTGGCCGATGAAGTCGTCCAGTCCTTGCCAATTGAGGTCTCGGTGGATTGTCTCGTTCCGCATATAGCGCGGAGCCGAGACAATGGTGCGCAGGGCCTGGTTCTCCTGCGCACGCAGCCTTATCTTGCTGGAATCTGACGTCAAGGCGTACCATGCGGGTGCCGCGTAGGTGAGACGGGATCGCAGGTACGTCTTGTAGATCCCCAGCTTTGTGTGTAGAGGGAGGCTGCTGGTAAGGACTGGTCGGAGCAGGGTGCGCGCAGACTTCGTCCGCCGTGCGGTGATCTCGACGTGTCGGTTCATGGTGAGTCCCCTGTCAATTGTCACGCCCAGGTACTTTGTCGTGTGCGTCCACACGATTTCTTGTCCGAGCAGTTGGATAGGAGTGGGCTGCTTGCATCTGCCTGTTATGATGGCCTGCGTCTTCCCCACATTGACTGACATTCGCCAACGGGCAAACCATTTGGGCAGGGCGTCAAGTGAGCGCGGCATCAGGCCGGGGACAGGCAGCTTCCCTGTGGAACGCCCGCGAGGATCGGGCGCTCCGTGGATGTGGCGTTTTCCACCGCCACATGGAATCGCCGCTCGGACAAGAAGGATGCGAAGATCTTGACGATGCGCCGTGGTGCTGGAGATGTGGACAATTTGAAGAGTAGGCCCTCGTGCCATACTCTGTCGAAGGCTTTTTCCATGTCGAGGAATACTGCTACTGTGGCCTCTTTCTTGTTCATGGCCGTCGCCATGAAATGCAGTACCCTCGACAGCTGCAGAGTCGTGGAGTGGTTCGCTCGGAACCCGAACTGTTCTGCCCTGGGCTCGATGTGGGGCTGGAGGAGGTTCAGCAGGAGCTTTTCGAACACCTTGGAGAGGGTGCTCAAGAGAGTGATCGGGCGGTAGCTGTCAGGTTTCCGGGGGTTCTTCCCCGGCTTCGGCAGCATGATGACCCGGCCAAGTTTCCATGGTGATGGAAAGTGTCCGGAGCGCAGGATCCCATTGAACAGGCGTGCCACCGCGGCGGTTGCTCGCGGTGGCAGATGGTGAAGTGCCATGTTCGGGATCGCATCGGCGCCCGGTGCCTTTCTTGGCTTCGTGCGTCTCATGGCTCGCTGCACTTGACCGGGTGTGAAGAAGAGAGGGTCCTCTCCCGCCTCGATCGGTGCCGCAAAGTAGCTCTCCAGGTGTTTCTCGACTGCTGAAACGTGCTCCACATCGTCAGTCGGGTTCGGTTGAAATTGCCTCTCAAGGCAGTCGGCGAAGAGTTCCGCCCTGTCTTCCGCCTTATACCTCGGGAGGCCGTTTTCGTCGTTGAGAGGGATGGTTGCCGTTGGTGTCAGGCCGAGTTGACGGCAGAGACGATGGACGGAAGGCATGTCGCCGTCCACGGCTTCCAGGTGTCTCTCCCACGACTCCGCAGCGTGTGTCTCCAGCTCCTTTCTTACACGCTCCACCATGGCGTTAAGGCCTTTATAGTGGGACATCGGGACCTCTGCCACTCTAATCTCAGACGGCGTTTGCGCTTGATAAGTTCCTGGATCCTAGCAGGGAGCGGCTTTCGCCTTTCGCTGGTAGGAACGGTGTGCGCTGCAGCGTTTAGTGCCGCCTGGATGTTGGAGGTGAGGCTGGTGGTGGCGTGCTCGACGTCGTCTGCTGTGGTGACCGGCATGGTCTGGGATTTCTCCTCCATGGCCGCCGAGAAGGTCTCCCAGCAGATACGTCGTCCTGGCTTCATCGGTGTTGTGGTTGGCAGGTCTCTGATAACCATCAGGACCGGGCGATGGTCCGATGGCAGGTCGGGCAGGACTTCATGAGTGATGGCGGCGTTTACATCCTTGTGAATCGCGAAGTCTATGACATCTGAGGAGTTCCCTTGTGCATAGTGGGTATGGTCCTTAGGTCCTGTGATGTCATAGTTGCGATCCACTGCTGCTTGCGCTATCCTCTGGCCCGTCGCATCGGTCTTGGTTGAGTGCCAGTCCGTGTGTTTGACGTTGAAGTCCCCTGCCAGGATGGTCGGCGTAGGGGACTGTAACAGCCCGCATAGATTCGTGACTATGCATTCCGGCGGTCCAGGGGGGCGGTAAACGGCGAAGAGGCGGAGTTCGTGCCCGGAGAGTTGGAGTTCAATCCCTAGTGCGTAGATTGACACGTAGGGGTGGTACGGGATCTGTTGGTGCACGATATTCCTTCTCACCAGTACCGCTAGGCCTCTGTAGGCTTTCCCCTCAGGGGAGACCTCGTCTCTGCGGTATACAAGGTATCCGCTGACCTTGAGTGGAACGCTCTTTCTCAGGCATGTTTCGCTGACCAGCATAACATCGATCTCCTGCTCCCTGACGAAGTTGCGGAGCAGGGCGATTTTGCCGGTCAGCGATTGAGCGTTCCAGTATACCACTCTCAAACCCTTAGGGTGCTGGTTGAATGTTGGGCCGTGGATTGGTGGCTGCTTGTATCACCGCGTTTGTGGTCGCGGGGTCTTGAGTGGCGGCGAGGCTCAATAGGTCTGTTATAAGCTTGAGCATTGCGGCGGCTGGGTTTGGTGGGGCGGTTTGTGTTGGTGCTGGGGTTGCAGGCGCCTCCGATTGTGGGTTCTGTTTGTTTTTCCCCTTTTTCTTCTTTTTCTTGGGCTTCTTGTTCGCGGTTGCGGTATCGCCGGCTGGACGAGAGGACGTCGTGGGCTGTCCCCTTGTTTGGGGGCCGTTTGCCGGTGCCATCAATGTGCACGGCGCCGACTCTGCCACCGTGGGCTCTTCCAGGGCCGCACGAGTCTCAGGTCCTGGGCGGGTGGGCTTTGTGAGGGCGTACGGGCCGGCCTTTTTGTTCCGGGCCTCCCTCCGGAACACCGGGCAGCCTATGTGGTTGGCGGGATGGGGGCCTTCACAGTTGGCGCATGTGGCGGTGGTCTCTTTTGGGCGCTTGCAGTCCTTTGCGAGGTGAGGGCCGGCACAGCGCACGCAGCGTAGAGGGCGGTGGCAGCCCTGTGATGAGTGACGGAAGCCTTGGCAGTTGTGGCACTGCGCCGGGCCTCTTTTGCTTCTCCAGGCCTCAATTTTGACTCCCCGCATGTTGAGGAGTTCGTCGACGGCGTATATGCCGCTGCTTTCGGCCGCCGAGGTCGCCATTTGGGTGAAGTACACACACCCGAGCCGCCCGTTGCGGGCGACGATTGGTCGGATGTATTCCACCTCGTACCCCTTGGTGTGGAGTGCTTCGCGGATTTCTTCCGGAGGGGTCTGTAGCGGTAGCCCCCTTATTGCTACTTTCAATTTCTGTGCTTCCTTTCGGTTATAGATGTGGAAGGGGGCCTCGGACTGCCCTATCTCGTCCTGTAAGTCAATCAGGAACGACTGGACAGTCCGGAATTCTTCATCCGTTTTCGGCAAAAATCTGACCCCCTCACCCGCGGGGGCGGCGTTGGGTGGGTGGCCAAGCTTCTTCGTGAGTGCCGCAAAGTGCTTCGTCCAATTCGGTAATTTATCTACATGTATTGGTCGATATTTGGGCTTCTCGGGTTGCACGTTGATGGTGGCTCCATCTGTCTGTCGCGAGTTTGTGGTGGCGATTAGTGACTTTTTTGTTTTCTTGTTGACAGAGTTACCGGGTGCAGGTGTCTTTTGTGCCGATGGTTGGGGCGTCTTGTTCGGAGCTTTGGCGGCTGTGGCGTAGCTTGGCAGCGGAGATTTTTGGCTTATGGCGTTGTTTTCTTCGGCTGGCATCGGAGTTAATTGTGTGGCGGCTGTGATTTTTCCCGTCGGTAGTTTGGAATCGGCATTTTCCTTTCTACCCTCAAGAGCGTGCTGTGCCTTTGGGGGGCGAGGGGGGTCGCTGGTGATCTGCGTAGGTAGACCTACATCTTGCGATGCAGGCCTACCCTCCCTCGGCCCCGCAGGGGTGGCGTTTGGTTCTGTTTTTTGAGTTTCACTTGTCTCCATTTGGGATGACGGGAGCGCTTGCTTTGTAATTGCAGCTTCGTTGTTCCCTGCGCCTGCCGATTTGGAGCGGCGGCGTAGTCTGGGGTCTGTAGGCGGTGATATCTGCCTACAGGCACGCTTGCCCTCCTCTTCCTCTTCAGATGTAGTCGGGCTGGTGGCTAACTTCCGTTTTACAGCGGCGGATGCAGTAGGTGAGTCAGTCGCGTGTTGCTGACTGAGTAGGTTCTGGTACTGGCGGTCGTCCGGGTGGAGCTCCTCCTCATCATCCCCCAGTTCGTTCGCCTTGATGCGTATGTAGACGGCCATCCAAGCCATGAGGGCCGGCGACGCTACGCCCATCTCGATCAAACGGGCTACTAAGATGCGATTGTGCCGCTCGGATGTGGCGTGGGAGAATGGCGTCTGCGATGATGACGAGGTCACCAACTTGCAGTGGGCGGGTCCTTCCGCTTGGAGAGCCGCGGGGCGCAAGTGTAGGTACATACTCGCGCACCCAACGGTCCCAGAAGCGGCTGGCATCGGAGAGCGGCGGTTTCAAGTTCGCCGCTAGCGTCGAAGAGGTTCTGCTTTCTTCGACGTCGTTTACGGGCATTGAGTCCCGTTTTCGTGGCCACGATGATTCTTCCAGTTGAAGAAAACTGGGACCAGTGAACCATCGGTCGCTGATGAGCGGTCGGTTAGCTCCGGGTCGGGTGGCGTCATCGGCAACGTTGTTCGTCGTGGGAACCCAGCGCCATGATCTGGGCGCGTGACTTTGGTGACCTCGCCGAGACGATGGGCTGCCGAGGCGTAGGCGACTTCGCTGGCGTCGACGAAAATGTGCAACTCGCGGTTTTTTCTCTCCCCCCGTTTCGTAGCAACGTGGGAGGCGCAGAGCTGCAACATCGTCGAGCCCATGCAGCCAGTCTTGCATTTGACAGGCCTCGTTGTCTGGAATGGTCTCGTCCCAATGTAGTTTCTGTCGCCATAGATTCTGCATTGTGATCTTCGCCGAAATTGTGAATGGCGACAGGAGTCCGAGCGGGTCGTAAATGGACATGACTGCGCTCAGTGCTTCCCTCTTCGTTGGGGCACGGCTGCTATCCTTGACTTGGACCGGAACACGATTCATCGACATGTTAAAGCCCAACTCGTCCGTCTGCGGGTCCCAGTATAACCCGAGAATCTTGTTTTCGGTTGGACCGAGTTGCGCAGGCTGGTCTGCTAGTAGGTGCGGTGCGATGAGTCGACGTAGCTCGGCGCTATTTGTGTTCCAGCCCTTCAGGTGAAACCCGGCCCGCTTGTGGGCTAAGTTCACTTGTTCCGCCGTGTTGATAAGCTCGTTCTCAGTAGCGAAGGAGTCCGCAAAGTCGTCCATGTAGTGGCTGGTAGTAATGGCAGCCACAGCTTGCGGAAATTCTTTCGCGTGCTTCAGTGCGTTGTGATTGCGCACGCTGTGCGCGAGGAAAGGCGAGCTCGTCGCACCGAACAGCATTGACGTCATCTTGTATAACGTGGGCGGGTATTTCTTGGCGCCGATAGTGCGCCATAGAAATAACTGTGCTGCTTGGTCTTCTTTGCGGATCTTCACACGCAGGACCATCTCCTCTATGTCCGCCGTGACGGCGTAGGCGCCCTCCCGGAATCGGTACAGTATTCCCGGGAGTGATTGCAGTAAATCCGGGCCCTCCAGTAGGTAGTCATTCAGTGACTTGGATCCTGCCTTTGCCGCTGCGTCGAATACTACTCGAAGTTTTGCTGGTTTATTTGGATTTCGTACAGCAAAGTGTGGCAACACCCATGCTCTTGGGTGCTGTAGATCTCTCGGGTTGGCTGGTTCCGCATATCCCTTCTTCAGTAGGTTTTCGATCTGGGCAACATATTGGGCGGCGAAGGCGGGGTCTCGCTCCATCTTCTTCTCTTGATTCGCAAGGCGGGACGGGGCCATTTGGTAGGTGGCTGGCATCGCCGCGTTGTCCTCCTTCCAAGGTAGTCCGACTTCGTAATGACTGCCATGATGCGTAACGGTATTGATGAACATGTTTTCTGCGCGTTCGTCTGCAGGTTTCCTTTTCACGGCTAGCGACACACCAAGCGCATCGATTGCAAAGTGTGCCTTCACGGCGTCATGAAGCTCGTTGTTGTGAAGCTCTGTCGTTCGGTTGAACATGACAACTTCATTGTTGTTTGCGCGGGTCATCTTCTTCGGGATAGAGCCGAATATGGCCCACCCCAAGTCGGTGCGCACTGCTGCTGGCTCCGTCTTCTTGCCGGTGCGTACTTCATGAGCAAGAAGTAGATCCCAATTGTCCCCGCCTATTAGCAAACGGGGCACGGCGTTTGTGTAGCAGGCAGATTCCAAGCCGCGTAGGTGTGCGTAGGTGGCTTTTTTACGCTTGTATCGGTGGAGTGGGAGGCGTCTGATTGGCGGCTTCATTGTTCTCCGGCTTTGCTTGTGGCGGGTCAGTGTGCAGCAACGTATGATGTTGCCGGCGGCACGACATCGATCCTTTCTATGGCGGCTTGCCAGGCAACGATAGCACACGTGCTGTTCGCGCGCCCAATTCCAGCGGGCGGCGACGTCCATCGCCAAGAGTTTGGCGCATTGCGGTGTTACGTGGTTCTTATCGCAACACAGACAGGGCCCTTCTTCAGACGTTGTGTTGTAGATAGGCCGCGATGCTTCAAAGGTGACCGCTGGGCGAGGTGGTTGGCGTGACACGGCTTTGGGTGCCAGTGTCTTCTTCTCGAGCTTCGGCGTTGTGGTTGGCACTACCCCCGTGAAGCCGTGCGATAAGTAGTGGGTTGTGTAGGTAACCCGACTGCTGTATGGCCACGAGCACGCTGTTCACGTTCTGTACTCGTACTGAGAAGTGATTTAGCTCGTTCGGTGTTGGAGATGCAGATAACTTCGGCAGCTTGCGGAGGGTGGCCAGGGCTTCATGTGCTATGACGTCAGGCTGAGCGTAGCATTGACGTAGCGTCGCCATCAATTCCTCTGGGTCTCGTACGGTGTAAAGTTGTGGCGCTATCATGTCGCGCGCTGCTCCACGTATGCACACTCGTAGGCGTGCAAGGTTGTCTACTGGGCTGATTTTGTGCGCCGCGGTAGACTGGTAGTAAGCGGCTTCAAAGGCGAGCCACTCGCCCCAGCCGCCAGTGAAGTGTGGTAGCTCAAAGACTTGTCTCGATGACGGCCGGGCGCGCGCCATTTCGCCGATAGCTTCAGCGAGTTGTTGGATGGCTTGCTTCGTTCCCGATGACCTCTCTCTTCCAGGGGTGCCAGGGATGGCCTGTGCATGGGGCTCCTTCCTTGGCGTGGTTGGAGCGATGGACAGTGGTGGCTGGACTGGCGGCAGGTGGGTCAGCGGGTAACATGCCGGCATGGCATATTGTGGCTGAAACGGTGGGGCAGCTATGGACAGGTTTGTTGTCTGCATAGCGTGCCAAGCTGGGTCCGCGCGATATGCTGCTGCTTTCGTGTTGACGTTGACGGCTGCTGTATGATAGGCCGCCGCCGTTGATGCCGTCGGGATCGAGTTGTTTGCCGTGGTCCAAATCAGTGGCGCACGGTCTCGTAGCTCCACGAGTGTTGACGTCGGCTCTCGGGAGGGCTCGACTAAGGTGTCGTCGCCGTCGTGTAGGGGCGCAGCGGCTGGGTCAGACAATGGATGTCGACTGAGCCAGTCCTCCACTCTAGATTGCATTCCCTGGCTACCAGCTTGGGAACCCTCTGCCTCGATGTCTTCTAGTCGCGATGCTAACTGTGCATCAGCGACTTCATCTTCAATTTGCGCGAGTTCTGCTTCTAGCTTCATTTTTCTTCGCGGGGCTCCGGCGCAACGTTGTAACCTCGCAACTTCAGCTAGGCGTTCTTCGCGTTGCATGCGTGTCGCCGTGTTCGATGAAGTATGCGATGCTGGCCTTATCATCGTAGATGTGTCCGGCGGTGGCGCCTCTTCCGTGACGGGGACAATGAATGTCACTGAAGCTTTCGGTGGTATCGGCGCGGGCTTGAAAGTGCCCTTGGATAACACTTCTCGACGCAGGGTGCTTGTGTCGGCGAGCGCTGGTCGTGGCTCGTCCGGAGAGGCTGGAGGCTCGACGTAGACTAACCCGAGCGGGTGCGGGTTTGCCGGGGGTGCCGAGGTAGCGGGCGCGGTGGTGGGGGTAGGGCTCGCCCCACCCGTCAACCCGCTTCGGCTGACGGCGCGGCGTGCGGCACGCTCGGCCCGAGCAGTGGCGTCTTCCTCCGAGGTGTAACGGGAAATGGGCATCCTCTTTGTGGTTGTTTCCCCAGTGAAAACCAGGGATCCAGTTCGAAGGACCAAAATGTCAGCGACAACCGGCAGTGTAGGCTCGGACAAGGCGCGTGGCGCGTCCAAGAGGGCCAGTTGTCGTGGGCTGACTGGTGATGGCAGGCGAAGGACCAGTCTAGGCGAGCGGCAGTCTGGGAATGGGTCCTCTAGACGCAATTGGCTTCGCTTCGACAAATAGTCGCAGGGCGTAGTGGCGGGAACGGGTCCGTTGAAGGGCGAAATAAAAATTCCGAACTTCGGCTTCCGTACGTCTATTTAACTTAATAAACAGGGTGCCAGGCACAGGCGACGGAGCTGGGGCGCAGCAGGATACTGAATGCAGTGTGAGGCGACTCAAGAGCAGTTGCAGTGTCCGCGGTGGCTTCTACCGAACTCGATTGTGCCGCTCGGGTGCGGCGATTATATTTATCCCCACCACGGACACTTCGTGCCTGATGCGCTCCGCTCAGGTGGGCGGAGCATGCGCGTGCGCTGCGAGCGTACTCGTCTCTGGTTGGACGCGCATACTCCACCGTTTTACAAGTTATACATAAAATATCAACAATATTTATAACTTATTGCTATTTTGCCTATTTTACAATCGTCGGCAATTATTACACCACTTTATTTTAGATGAATTACAAAAATACATATAAAAACGCAAGCCGTCGCTAACAGGAATCAAACCAATCAGGTGAGGTGGGCAGGAGCGCTCTCGGATGTGTACGGGTTGGAGTGCGGGGTGAGACAGGATGGACTCACCTCGCCCCGCTTGTTCAACTTGTACATGGACGAGTTGATTGCCAGGCTCAGCAGCACGGGTATCGGGTGCTCGATCAGTGGCACCATGGTCAATAACATTAGCTATGCGGACGATATGTGTCTGCTGTGCCCCTCGGTCAGTGCGCTGGTAAAATTGCTAGAGGTATGTGAAGAGTACGCGGCCGTCCACGTTCTGAGGTACAACACCATTAAAAGCGAGCTTGACCTTGAGGTAGCCTGGGAGTTTTTCTTTTCAGCGTTTCTTTTCTCCTCAGTACGCCTCATTTGTGAAATGCTGCTTGGTAAATTATTAGAATAAAATAATTAAGCCCTTCTGGCACATGTGTAACTGTCTTTACAGCTTAGGCCCATCTGGCATGTATGTACACCTTTATTTGTGTTTTTTCAAAAAAATGGGTAGTTTGCACAAATTGTAACTTTGACAGAGGAAAATACATCTTTTCTCAGTCCTCCCGTGACCATGGAAAGCTGGAAAGCTTCCGAAACGTCGGGAACTAAAATGATACGCGATATAATCCGTTAAATTGTTTTATTTCAATGAGTAAAAAAAATGTTTTTTATTTATTTCTCTATATTGCGTGTAATCATGGACACATATTTTGTTAGTAGAACAAACTAAGGAGTTATTAGGTCAAAAACTTACATTAACAACAGAACAACACTGACAAGGGAGTGCAATCCCTCACAGTGCATCATGCATGGACAGACTACCCTGTCCGCCATCATGCGCAAAATGTTGCTGGGACTGCGACACACCCGATGGACCAGGGATGCGGCGCGCGCACGCATGCTCGTATGAAAACAATCCCCACGCTCCTCCGCGAACATCCCTGACGCCTTACAGACACGAGGCAGTTCCATCAACACCCGGAATGCACTACTATTATACTGGACCCGAAGGGCTACATAGGTCGGTTGCGTTTACTGCGCCTACAGATTGCTGGTATAAAGGAAGGTGCAAATGTTTATCGGTGGGCAAAGTTACCCTACGGTAACTTGAAGGTGCCCGCAACTTCGTCAGAGGAGAAACAAAATATACAATCCTTTTTTTCCTCAGTGTACTCGGGTAAAAAATATCCTATTACCATCCTTAGATAACCGGCTTCCCGTGTACCAAAAATGGTTGAAATCCATTCAACCGTTTACGCGTAATGAAGCCGCAAAGACACATCCAAACTCAAAAAAAAATTAAAACTAATTATATTTTTCGATACAGTGGCCTTCAAATAGTTCGTATCACTTTTATCCTTTTATTTTTACAACTTTAAAATAGTATAGCTGAATCAAACCCGTTAGGTAAAAAAACATAGATAATGAAACGGTTGACTTTTTTTAAATTTAATTTTTAAGAACACTCAATTAAGTCACCACAAAAGAAAAACAAAGTAAATCTAAATCCGATCAGAGACCGTGTTATAAATATGGTAAAAAATAAAAAAAGGGTTTTTATTAGTGGGACTTGAAAGAAGAAGTCGTGACTGAAGGATCGACGTAGGTAGTCCAAACCATGGAATATAAAAGAAAAATTGCATAACATGTAAGAAGACCAGGAGTGAAGCCGAATTTTTCGAAATTCTATTCTAACTATACAGTAAAATCATGATCGCATTCATAAAACGGAATATGCATGAATTTTTTTCATCGCTTTTCTTAACGAAATATCAAAATATCGTAAAAACTATTCCAAAAAGTGAAATTAAAATAAAAATCGGCCAAGAAATACGTATGCTATAAGCATTTTTAAACTACTAAGTAGACAGCGATTTGACAGAGAGGTCCGACATAGACTGTTACGTCACAGTCCACTACGGTCATATAAACTCCATATTAAACTCTGTTTTGCTAGAAAGAGATAGAATGAAATGTTTGATAGCGTATATCTTGGGTATTTTTATAGTTATTCGAAAAATTCTTTTTGTCTACTGTTTGTTACATGAATAAGCTTTTAATAAAGCAAAAATTAAAATTCACGCATATTCCCTATTATTAAATAACATGTTATAAGTATTAATATACTTTGTTCTCTTAGATTGGTACTCAAAAAGTTTAACAAAACACTACGTGACTATGGCCAATCTGCCAGTGGTGTTTTACGGAGGGTTTATAAGGGGCATTAGGGGGGTTTAAAATGTATAAGTAGTAAACAAACTGATAATACTGAAAATATAATATGTCACAAGTTTCGATGGAAATTACATTAGAAATTTATAGTTAGGTATTTATAATTTTATTTTATCTCCATTAACTACTATTTACTATTTTATAAGTATTTCAATTATCGTGTCAATAATATTATCCTAAGTAGAATATTTTTTGCGGGTGCTTTTGGAAGTGAGCTATTTAAATTCCAGAAAAAAGGTAACTCAGCGAATTAGCTTAATGGCTTATAAAATGTCGTTAATTCTTGGTTTATGTTAAAGAAGATACATTTAAGTGCCTAATTATGAAGCAAAACGTACCCTTAATTATATAGGAGGGGCTGTCCCCGTAGTTAGAGAGATTTATAATTACACCAGCCGAGTGTCGGCCCATCAGTGAATTTACGCTTTAATTTTTAACGTCAAATGAATGTTTAGATTTTTATAGATTTGCATAACGCACACGTTTAATAAATAATGAAAAATAATGTTGTATTTTTTTCATTCCCATTTACTAGTGGGGTTTGGACCGTGATTACCATCAATCTGTTTAATAAGGACAACGTCTAAAGGTTCGGTTACAAGAAGCGCTTGCATGCGCAAACAATTTGTGCATATAACGTGTTATACTGCTATATTTATAGTGGTATGCGTGTTATATATATAGTAGTATGTATGTTTAGTATATGTATATGTATAATATGTATGTTCGTTTTTATTTATTTTTGTATTATATGTTATCTTATCTCACCACCTACTCATTTCTAGCTATTTTATGTCATTTCCGCTACCCAAAGGTTGTCTGGAAGAGATCGCTCTTTAGCGATAAGACCGCCTATTGTTTACCTATTTTATGTTAAGGCTCTATTGTACTGTTTCTGTTGTTGGTGTGCAAGAAAGAATTGTTGTTGTTGTTGTTGTTATACTGCGACGTCCATGCGAAAGCGACTTACATGCCTAAAAAGTTTGTGCAAATTACATATTTAAGTACCTGCCCAGCTATACAACGACTTGCACGCGCTTAGCGTTCTGTTCAAGCCATTGGTGCGGTATACCGTTTCGCCGTCTTAGCGCATACGTAAATGACGACATTTCATTGAATGTTTGAGAAAAAGTCCTTTTCTTTACTTTACGTGCGTTTAAACAGGCTTCAAAGTATCCCGTTTCGGGCGGAACAACCTGAGAGAACTGTACAGGAATTTCATACAAAATTGAAGGCCTAGGCCGAGAAGTAATTTTTTTTTTAATTTTAATGTAGACTGTGTCAGGCACAGGCTAAACAGCTGAATTATATTTTTTAATTTTTTTCTAGTGGCTGAATGGTTATCGGACCAAAAATATCCGCGTTAATGCCTATTACACATGAACTGCTATTAAGAACACAAATCTGTATGGTTCATATATTGATGAATAAATTTAAAATATTGTCTATACGTAAGTCACCAGAGACCATAGACAATATTTAAAATCCTCTGCATTTATTTTATTTATTATATAAATTAAGATTCTTATTATAAAGGTTGTGTATAACGGGTCTAATAGAGTCTACTCGAATACTACACACGCGAAATACGGACGACTTCCATAATAATAATTAAAAAAACAAAAAACCCGACGATTTTAAACAGTCGGGACCCATTGTTGGGAAGATTTGCGTCGATCTAGATTTCTTATGGGTCCCGACTGTTCAAAATCGCTATGTTCCATATTAGAATTTTTTATTTTTTATATTGTGAGTATCGATCATGAATCATGAAAGATTTCCATTATAACTTAACAAATTTCTAGGGCACTGGACTTGTTTTTTTCTTTTTGGTTTTTTACGCAGTCGGGTTTTCTGTTTTTTTAATTATTATTTTTTATTATACCCTTTTTAGTTAAAACTATAAAAGTCAGACAATTTCGCAATCTTTATCGTGGGGGTTATTGAGAAGCTTGCACAGATTTATTACAATTCAATTAAATGAAAATTTAGTGAGAACGGCTTGCTAACCAACTTTAAATCGTTATAGTTCCTAACTGGTAATTCTAAATTAAAAATAATAAAAGAAACCTAATAATGATTTTTAAATCCCTATTAATTGATACCCCACTCGATATAGTACGTCAATTTTAATTTTTTTCTTTTAACAATATGGCGTCTCATTATCGCGATTTTGAGTTTTCATCATTTTGACGTCTTTAGTGACATTCGGACAGTTAAGACAAATCGATTGACGTAAGAATCATCAAAATCGGTCCACGCGTTTGGTCTCTAGAGTGCCAGATAGGAACAAACATACATACATACAAACATACATACATACATACATACAAACATACATACATACATACATAGACTGATAAACACATTACCACTCCTTTGCGTTGCGCAGTCGGGTAAAAAACAAAACATTATGGAGGGATTGAAGGGAAAATTTCGAAAACTTTTGTCGTGTATTTTTTTGTGTGGTGTATTTTTTACTTCATTGCATATGTTTGAGAAAAGCACTATATATGCCGCTGGCCGTGAAAAGTGCTTGCCGGCTTCGTATCACTATCCGGCCTTCCTACGGTCGGCCGTCTATACCTACTCACCCGGCAAGCCCTTCTTTCCCGGCGTCTGCAGTGATGTACTATTTCGTTAGTTCTATATATGTAAAAAGAAAACATCTTTATTAGTGTCAGTTAAATGACATCGGCAAAAGCACTGTCTATATTTTACGCAATTTCGCGCAATTTAAGTTTTGGGAGTATTAAATTGTTCTGAGAGTCCTTAAGTGCCCTTTGTGACTGTGTGTGTGTGCCTTTGAATGTGTACCTAAGTCCTTCGTGCTTTGCAGAGTTATGAGCTTTAGGCCCAACCAGCAACCACCGACTAGTGAGGTAACCTATCTACTTTGTCAACAACAGCGGCCAGGACTGAGTTGATTACAGAGAGATATATATTACTTATTAAAGTCCACGGTTCTCAAATATAAGAGGAACATACTTCTGCCATGCATGCGAAGCCGCGGGAATAAAACTGGTGTAATTACTAGAAAACTACCGGAAACAGACATAATTTTGACTAGTTGCCTGCGACTTCGTCCGCGTAGAGATGCAATTTAGAGCCCACTAGAAGGCGCCCTCAACTTCGTTCGCGGAGGAAGTCATAACCCGTCTTTCTTTCTTTAACAAAGTCAGGTAAAAAGTCCAATAACCATCTGGAGATACCCAGCTAACCGTGTACCAAAGATAGTTGAAATCCGTTTAGCCGATTTAGCGTGATGAAGCCACAACGACAAATATAAACATACAATTTTTTTATTTTTACGACTTTATAATAGTATAGATGTGTTATTCTGATGTCTAAACAACACAATGTTTCGTTCACTAGTTTTTAAAATAAAGCCGAACGTAGGTACAGTAAGGGAAACGGAAACAAGTACAGTCGAGTTCATTTACATCTACACACGGGAACAAAAATATCTGAACATGACCCTATTGTAAGAAGCATAAAAACGTGTTCAGATATTTTTGTTCTCTTATGTGTGTTGTCGTAAATGAACTCGACTGTACTTCTTTACATTTCTAACAGGAATAAAATTCATTTACTCGTGTCAATTTTCGCCATGACAGCAAATTTTACTTTTACAGCACCGGATTCTGAATATTTTCTTTTTCAAGTCAACGAATGATACCATCTGGGTTTTTCTTGCATAAACTAATTCTCTACCAACATACCTTTAATTTGTCTACACACCCGTACATGTAGGTATACATACATTCAATCACGCTTTTTCCCCATAACGGGGTAGGCAGAGACTACCTCCTTCCACATGCTACGGTCCTGGCATACAACTGCCGCTTCATCAACATTCATTAATCTCTTCATTTTGTGCTCTTACAACCCTTTCGCTTTGTCTCATTCACACACAGAAAAATATCCACACATATATATCACAAACTTCTCCCTCCCTATTACTAAATAAAGAGGTTGCGCACACTTACCCGCTGCGCACAGTTACCCTCTATATTGTTTTAAAAAGTGAGTCAGGAGAAGTAACCACGCCAACGAGGTACCCACAGAAAAAAGTTGATTGACCCATTCCATACTAATCCATACTATAATATACTATAATATATACTGTATATATAATATTATAAATGCGAAAGTGTGTGTCTGTCTGTCTGTCTGTCTGTCTGTTACCTCTTCACGCTTTAACCGCTGAACCAATTTGGAGAAATGGATGAAATTTGTTATGGAGATAGTTTGAGTCCCGGGGAAGGACATAGGCTACTTTTTATGCCGGAAAAGTACCCTTATCCGCGATAAACGAATTTAAGACGGACGAAGTCGCGGGCAGAAGCTAGTTAGAAATAAAATCAACTACTTAACTCCGTTTCACGTGAACTTGCACCGCTACACATTATCCACACCTACACGTACCTACATACAGTACGCAACACATGAAGAGACTCCCAAGAGAACGCTTTTCCAGTTGAGTAGGTAAGTTCGCAGTTCCCAGCTCAGTACTTACCACTTATTGATTTAGTTGCCAACTGTTTCAAATACCACTCGTTCAGGTGACGTTTGAAGGCTGAACTTTACACTTCATCAACTATTACTCACTTTGAGGAACACTGCTATAAGCTATTTACAAGTTCTACTGTTACAAACTTAGTTGTGTCGGTGGGCTAAACTGGAACTAATGTCTTTTGGGAACAGTTTTGTGATTTTAATTAGACAGTGGCGCCACGTTTAACGGAGCACTTTTATTGCAGTGGGTCGTACTAGGACCTTCTTTAAAGTTTCTCGTTCTTTAGCTATCCTATTGAATCTAGAGTATTTGGGGATGAATTAGTACGGAATTTCGTGAGTTAATGCCACAAGAGAAGGGATTGCTACTTAATCACTGAAGTTTTCTTTTATGCAAAGTTTTGAAAAGGTCTTATATAGACTTGGATACCTACCTAGTTCAGTCAGCCCCGGATCTAAGGGCACTTGCCCCCGGGCGGCAGTTTCAGGGGGGCGCCAAATCCTTGAGACAAGAATTCGAAATATCGAACAAATAAAGCCTCTTTTTCTACAATCTTATAGGTTTTGGTCACAAAAAATGCTATTCATTTTACAGTTTTTCTCAAACACTGGAGGGAGGGGGCGCCACGATCAAGGTATTGCCCCGGTTCGAATAATCGTAGATCCGGGCGCGATAACCACTAGGATCACCTGACCTGATCACCCAGGTGATCGTATTGGACGAATATGTCCTCTGAGATCACCCAGGTGATATTATTGGACGCTATATCCTGCACGATCACCTGGGTGATTTTAGTGGACAGAATTATATCCTCTAGGATACCCCTGAAAGTAAAATTAATTTGCAAGTGATTCTAGTGGACGAGTTTATCCAGTAAGATATTGATAAGATATTGGTGATTTCAGAGGACATATTCGTCCAATACGATCACCTGGGTGATCAGGTCAGGTGATCCTAGTAGATATCGCGGATCCGGGGCTGTTCAAAGCGTAATTTGGAGATCGTTTTATTGCTTACGAATAGGTATGATTAGATTTTAACTAGAAAACTACCTTGACTCCTTGATACTCAGATCCTTGGACTCAGCTCGGTATTTACGAAGCTTGCGGAAACGAATGTTTATGGAGTTTTACAGTTCACGGATTAACATAAACATGTTGAATACCATTCTACTATAACGAGTCACTCGGTAATCTATATAGTAAACCGGTAGAGTACAGCCAATGTTAAAATGAACGCCTCTCCACTAACCGACCTATGAAACATGCATCCTATATCCCTGCCGCATCTTTCCGCCATCGCCCTACGCAACAATATTTCCATCCCCACTACTTAGATGGGTCGCAGTCCACTGTGCGTTTTGCTAGAAATTTTCTGCCTCGCACGACTGAACTATCGAATAAATTGTCGCCGGCGGTATTTCCGGACCGATGCGACCTTCAAACTTTCAAGAAAAGAGCGTACTCGCACCTGAAAGGCCGGCAACGCACTTCTGACTCCTCTGGTCTTACAGGTGTCTATGGGACGCGGTAAATGGGAATTTCCTCACGCTATCTAATGACATCATTCGCTTGTCCTTATCCTATTTAATTAGTCGAGTTATCTAACGTATAAACCTTAAACAGACTATCCTAAGGTTAAGTTATGAAATATTATCATACAAACTCTATCAGTAGTGAAGGATGGCACCTAACGATAAAATGACATGTGTTAAGTGTAAAAAAGTAATACCAGGCAAACAATACTTAAAATGCTGCTTGTGTAATAACATTTATGATCTTACATGCTCAAATTCTGAAAAACGCTTTCTTAACACAATGTCAAAAGACAATAAAGAGAGCTGGATATGTCAACCTTGCTCTAACAAAAAGACAAAACTACAACCGAAAAAATTAAATACCTACATGTCACCTTCAACTAGTAACATAACCTTTAGAGATAAAAAGATTTCAGTAAATGTATCCACAAAGAACTCATTCGACTCCCTGTCCGACATAGAGGATCATGAATCTTCTTCAGATCTCGCAATAGAAACCATGGCTTTAAATCGGAGCTGTCCAGATGTTAGTGAGAACATACATAGAAAAGTTGATGAGCTGAACATAAAAATATCTACTTTATAAGATAAATTAAAAAGTGCTGAACATGAAATTGAAAACTTCCTTACGGAAAACTATTCTCAGAAAAAAATAATTGAGGGTTATGCCGCAAAAGTGAACAATTTGACTCAAATTTTCAAAGCGCCATCTAGCATGGCTTCAAATAAGAAGAAAAAAGGGAAAACCAAATCAATTAATAACACTGAACAAGAACATAGCGGTTTGGGTTTGAACTCGACGCTATCAGTTCCAGCCGAACAACTACCGTCACGAAGCATTGCGGAACTAGTCTCAGACCATCAACGCAAAAACAGCTCGCAAGTTAACGCACATCAGCCAGATGGCACCACATTAAATACCAGCGTTAATAAAATACATAAACCGAATAAAATAAAATTTGTATACTTAGCACTAATAAATATAATAAATTATTGACTACTGCCGACTGCTACCTAGGAGAAAATTACAAAATCTGTCACTATCTCTATCCAGATGTGGGTATCCCCACATGAGATCTTTTAAATAACGTTGAGAATAAATTGACAGACTACATTAAAACTGACTATTGTATAATATTTATTGGTAAAGATGACTTCAAAGAATGTCAAAACTATCATAACTTGGTTTTGCATATTAGGCAAACCGCATTAAAATTATCACATACAAACATACTCATTTGCTATCCTACTTATAAACTTAATAATGATTATGATACATACGAGTACAACTGGTGAGTAGAAACATTTAACGAGTTATTATTTTTTGATAACGAGAAATATGAATATTGTTACATACTTGACAGCAATCGAAACCTCTCTTATGATTATTTAATGTTTTCCATCAAGTATCAACATGTAAATAGAAATGGTTTAAGAACAATATTTTTAGATTTATGTAACCTTATGACGATTATACAAAATGATAATATAATATATTGCTCCAGTAAAATTACACCAACATCGAATATTAACAAACCTGATTGCCTAGAGTTTTTTCGTTGACAATTCCGTTGAAAGTCATGAACGTATTCTCTGAACAAATTTAGAGTTATGCACCAAAATATAGGGGGATTACTAAATAAAATAGATTTTCTAGAAATTGCGGTTCAGGATTTCTATCGCCAACAACGGGAAATTCATGTTTTATGTCTCAGTGAAACGTTTGTTAAAATTGGCGCAGAGAAAAATATTAAGTTCGAGAACTTTAAACAAGTAGCTTCCTTCTGCAGGGAAAATAGCCGAGGTGGTACTGTAATACCTGTAAAAAAAAACGCTAGAGGTTAAACCTATACAAATTCTAGCAGATCTGGCAGCGAATTGTTACTTCGAATGCTGTGGTGCTGATATAGTAGGTATAAACGTAATAGTTATAGTCATATATAGAATACCGGAACAGACTCCTTCTCATGTGGGCATTTTTATGCACAAACTTAACAAACTCCTATTTCGATTAAGCACCAAATACTGTAACAAAAATTATCTGTGGAGATTGGAATATTGATATTTTGAAAGATAACCAATTTTCCAAAGAACTTGCAAGCACATTATTAAATTACAACTTCAATATGCACATTCGTTCACCCACAAGAATGAAGGCGTGCTTAGATCAAATAGTAAAACAATATTAAAAAAGTAGAACCAGAGACTCACAAAATCAGTTTATCCGACCATAATATGGCTCAAACACTGACCATTGATATAAATAATAATAAATCAATTGTAACTTGGTTCGAGTACAAGAGAGACTATAGTGACTATAATGTTAGTAAATTTATCGAATCTATAGCAGCCTTGTCCTTCTCAGATGTTATAGAATCAGATGATTTAAATAAAGCTTTTACTATATTTTATGATTTAGTATGTTTGCTATATAACTTGTGTTTTCCGTTAATTAAGGTAAAAATTAACAACAGATGTAACAATTTAAAATGGCTAACCAAAGGTATAAAAAAATCAAGTCATGTTAAACGCAAACTATATTTTAAGTACAAACATAAAAAAATTGATAGAAATAAAAATAGATCATATTTTAAAAACTACAATAAAATCCTGAGAAAATGTGTTAACACATCACGTCAAATAAACAATAACAAATACATGAGTAATAATCGCGGAAACAGAAGAAAATATTAATAACAAATACATATTAGCGAATAAGAATAAATGTAAGGCTACATGGAAGATTATATCTTCGTCTACTAATTGCTATGAAGTTTGTAATAATGACATCCAATCTATCCAATCAAATGGCTTATCATATCATGAACCAGAAGACATATGTAAAATATTAAACAATTATTTTATAGACATTATAGACACTAATACTAATATGCCAGCCAAGACTAAATACAAATTCAATGATAAAGATTGTTGTTCTCATTCGATTTTTCTAAAACCAGTATGTAAAAGTGAAGTGTATAAGCTAATTATGACATTAAATAACAGTAAAACATGCGGATATGACAATATAGCGACTGACATTTTTAAGCTTAATGTCATGAACTTAAGTCGCCCGCTAGCCCATATAATTAACCTGTCACTTAGTCAAGGTATTTTCCCTGAGCAACTAAAACTGTCTATTGTTAAGCCACTTTTTAAAAAAGGTGACCGTGAAGACCCTAATTGCTATAGACCCATTACAATTGTTTCCATCTTGTCAAAAATAATTGAGAAAAGTATGTACATCAGATTAACTGATTACTTAACCAAACATAATTTACTGCAACCGGAACAGTTCGGATTCCGGAGGAACCATTCAACAGAACTAGCCTGTTTCAACTTAATTGAATGTATTACTGAGGCAATAAATGATAAATTACCTGTAATGTCAATTTTTCTCGACATGAGCAAGGCTTTCGATTTCGTTAATCATACCATACTTCTCTCAAAGCTAAAACACTATGGAATCAGAGGCAAAGCTTTCGAGTGGTTTACAAGTTATTTAAAAAATAGAAAGCAATGTACTGAAGTTACAAGAATAACTCAAATAAATAATAGTTTTTTAAGGAAAATCTACAGGTCTGAATTTCGTTTAAATAAGTCAGGTGTCCCGCAGGGTAGTAATTTAGGACCATTATTATTCCTACTTTATATTAATGACCTTCCACATGCAACAGCAGAAAAATGCATTCTATTTGCTAACCCACCTGACGAAGCCTGCGTTGCGGATCTGAATTCATGTATACAAATTAGTGAATAAATATTTTCTTTTATATGGAGGTATATGGCCGGAGTTTACTATGACTACTTGTAGGTACTATTATCTATTCTGTGCTATGACGTAAACGTACATGTCGGACCTCTATGGAATATCGCCGTCTAATTAAAATGCCTACATAATGCGTATTTCTTGGCCGATTTTAATTTTAATTTCAGTTTTTGAAATCTTTTTTATGGTATTATGTCAAGAAAAGCGATAGAAAAAATCATGCATGTACCGTATTTTCAATTTAATATATTTTTAGCCTGTAAATAATCAGCTTCTTTCAAGGAACGATAGATCGAAGATCTTTTAGATTTGTATTGTCAATTGAAGAGTGTCGTTTCAAAAGGGCTTATTTCTCTATGGAAACCATAGAAAAATAAGGCCTTTTGAAAAGACACTTCTTAATTAAACATTGCTTGGTTTTAGAGACATTTATAAACATTTGCTTATTTTTTCTGATAATACGTTCGATAAAAAAAAAAGTATCATACCTACTACGTTTCATCTTTTAGATTTGATCTTATCTTGTTGTTAAATAGCCAGCGGTGGAAGAAGCATGCTCGGCTTTCACACCTGTAGGCGGAATTGAATTTACTGTACAAGCAGCTTCCAATTAGCTACTTTCCTCTATTTCCTCCACATTTAAAAGTATCATCGCACGTTTCAATATCAGACCAAGTGAATTATCTCGAGTAGGTATGGCCACACGCACAATAGGTATAGATCTATATACATTATTATGTAGAACTATGTTACAGACTCAGCTACCCATTTAGTAGGTACGGTCCGATACAGGATTCACACAACACAAAATAGAAATTCAAAATGTATTGTAGTTGTAAGGTAAAAACTGATAACAATGTTCCATGACAAAAGTTACGAGTTCCATAGGAAAGTTGTTAAATCACTTATTTATGACTAATGAGGCTGTGCTGGGGTTCTAATAAATAATTAGAACACATTATTTTTATTTATTTTTTCATTCTGTGGGATCCCCATGAGTACTCCCGCATTTCTGATCCCGCAATAACGGTTTGCGGGATTGGATTCCCTAGTACAAACTAATAAAGTTTCCAAAAGTTTCTCTACGGATGTTTTACGCAGGAACAGAAAAAGGCACCCGCTTGCGTCGTAAACTAGGATTTGTTACCGTCTTGAACAGTCGTTTGTGTTAACGGCCATACCGGCGGTCATGAAACTGGATAATCCAGAAAGTTTGTTACAATAACAATGTTTGGTAAACAGGTTGCAGCAATGTTGCTTATCGTAATATTCTTTAAGAAAGTTGTTTTAAATGTCTACATTCAGATTGAAAATAAAGATGCCACTCATCGTCATCATCATATCACTGCTGCTCAAACGCCTCACCCAAGGATCTCCACAACGACCTGCCGTGCGTCGCCCTTATCCATCGGTTTCCCGCGATCTTGACCAGATCGTTGGTCCATCTTGAGAAGTTGCCACTAAAGACAAATGTTTGTAAAACTGGTCATGCTAGATAATGGAAGCAGTGTAGGTACCACCACAGGTACCCCACGGCCTTCTATCGGGGTAGGTGCTTTGGGGCAAGACAGAAGTAGGGCAAGGTTAACTTTATTTCAACGCCTTTAAGAGCATTTTCGGTAAAGTTTTAATCTTTCCTATACTTCCATCTTACCTTCCACCTTATTCTATTACGGTCCCCGGATCCTAAATATCGCCAACCATCGTTGTTTTCACCTTTATATTATGTCGCTGAAATTTAAATTAAGTCTCAATCATGTAAGTACTGTGGGGTATTCTCAGATGGTGGGATGAAATAATAAGTAGCTGGTACAGGTTTGATGATTTCTATTCAACGTCTGTCTTAAGACTAAGGCCTAATGACATAAAGCTGGTTCAAGACAGTTGTCGTTCTTAAATTCGAATATATACTACTTTTATATACGGCCTGACTGTCTCGTATTCAACGTGAAGGATTAACACCTTCACAGTACCTACTAGTTGCCTGTACCTACATTTCTGTATTCACGCTCAAATCCATATTGCGACTATTAGTTGCAAGTGTTGCAACCAGCGATGTCATGATGCGGAGTGTGGATCCTGATCAGTATGGTTATGTTTTGTATATTTTAACAGGGCTCCTAACATCTTAGTGACTGATTCTACCTAGTGGAAAACTAATTGGCTTAGGAAGACAATAGCTAATCTACTCGACTGATTGCCAATTAGGCGAGATATTAAGTCCGATTTGACCTGTGACATCGTTTATATCACATCGAAGGTACATTTCGGTGAATGTATCTCGGAATCGCCGTCACGTTTGCACTTGCATCAACTCTTACTTTGTCTTTACTCGTACCTAAATAAGTAGTATCTTGAGGGTTTTTGGTTTTAGGAGAGAACGGACCTTTTCTCTAATAATGGTATATCATCCTTCCTTTTTTGAAGACTCCTAAGAAATTTAGCCCATTCCTCCCGGACCGTAATAACGAATAGATTGACGCCTCATTTATCTAAATCGGTTGAGTAGTTTGAGTGCTTCATGGAACATACGTTAATACAAAAATACATACATCGTACATACGTGGACTGCTAAAATCATAACCCTTCCTTTTGGCTGTACCGTAGCGGGTAAAAAGTAGAACACGGATCTTTCAATATGAAATAAAGTACGCACTAACACTTACACTATCCTCAGTGGCGTGTGGTCTGAACGACCATGGCTCTATACAGGCACAGAGATACTGCCTACCCTGAAGCCCTGTACGACCATGCCTCGGTATAGGCACAGAAAAACTGCCTACCATGGCCAAAACCCCCCGTGGACACCACTGACTATCCTGGCATGCATCTTAAATTTTATCACGACTCGTAAAATCGGTCAAATGCTAGCGTATATATGCATAAATAATGTGTTCACACTCGCTGATTGAGCCAGGGGCGTATTTACCCTAAGGCCAAGGGGGCCATGGCCCGGGGCGGTAAACAGCCAGTGGCGGCGTAGCAATCTTCGGTGCGCGAGTCCAACTCGCACTTGGGCGTCCTGAACTTCTGGGTTAGCAAAACTTATTGGCCCAGGCCGCCAAATTTCAAAATACGCCCCTGGATTGAGCCAGTTGGCAGTGAACTCTTTGTATACTATTCACGCTACGTCAGAGACCCGGTAACATATCCTATCCTCTACGTGGATACTTTGTATCTCGCAATCTTGTCAGAGTTTAATAGTGCCATAAATAATTCACTTTATTACATAATATAACTGAAGTTACTGCGAAAAATTACGGTACTATAAATTACCTTTTGGGGTTGGATGCGTGAATTGCTGACAGCGAATTTAATTAGGGAAATTATAATTGGGCAGTTAGCCACGGACTGCATGAGGGAAGTGTGGGTTTTTGCTGAAATACTAAAATTATAAACATCACCGGCACTTAAAAATATAAAGTTTTCGTAAAAAGTGTGCTACCAGTGGTGAACCATTCCAAGCAGATCCTGATACATCCTGGCTTGTCTATTTTCATTGGAGTAAGTACTGCTAGAAACTGGTGTTAAAATAAAAACTCAAATTTACAAGTACTGGTATTATTATGAAAAGTATTTATGACCACACAATTTTAAAATCAAATCGAAATCACTGACAATCGTCCTGACCCCAATTTTACAAACGTGACTATTGTCAGGTGACAACGAAAATTTTATGTTCACGGCGATCCCCGGAAGCTCCATATATCTCCTTACTTTATACTGGCACGCAATGTACGTGAAATTGTCGCTGTCATCTGCCTTTTGTCACGATTGTGAAATAGGCGCCTGGTCTAACAACACGTCCGTTCGCTTCGAAGCCCAGTGCCAAAGAGAGCTTTCCCTCGGCGATGCTGACCGGTGTCAAGTTGTCTGCATACCCCGTGGCAGAGTCAAAGTTAAAGTTATTTATTGCTCATATGTTGTAAATACAGTTGTTATATAGATGGCAAGGGCAGAGGGCGCCTTGGTGCCAACTTCATGCTAACACTTATTTAACCAATATCAATAAGAAGGTTATTATATACTTTTCACATTAGTAAGTAGAGTCAGCATTGAGAGTGAGATGGGTTGCGATATTTTTGGCCTTCTGGATGCTACAGACTATTTAATACTGGCCGTAAATAAGTCAAATCTATTCCAGTTTACCCATGAGTATTATGAATACCACGATTGCATTTGCTGGCTGTGGATTATAGACCAAAACTTCAAATGCAATTTATCACGTTTGAGAAGCGTTTTTAGCAAGCTGAAGCCGAAAAGACATTTTGGGTCATTTCAGAGGTAGAGCTTATTACCCAGTGTTTTTTTGTGTCATAATATTTTCCCTTCAAAAGCATTTTCCACAGTTCGGCAGCCTATATTAAATTGGCCTATATTTCATACCTGTGAAAATAATCCTATTTTACGCCTCTAGATAGTAAAAGCTGTAAATTTGGCACAAGTGTAATTTATTATACGTTTTAAGATCATAATTCAGGTTATCCAGGTCAGGAAATGTTAAATCTTTTGTAAATTCGCATCATAAAAGCTTTGTGAACATAATATGTTTTCTTTATGTTCTGAAACTTTTGAGTATATTTAGAGTTTTACGAGAAAACTGTACGAGCTCTCATAGCGTCAATCAGGGTTAATTATGTAATAAAAAGAAGATGTCCGCAACTTCGTCCACGGAGGAAAAAAATGAAAATCCACTTATTTTCCTTTATTGTTAAAAATAACCTTAACTATCTATTCACATTCAGTTATCCAGGCCCCTATTTCACAATCGTGACAATTGTCAGGTTATCGGTGATCCCCGCAAGCTCTATAAATCTCTTTACTTTATACTGGGCACGCAATGTACGTGAAATTGTCGCTGCCACCCGACATTTGTCACGATTGTTAAATAGGGGCCTGTACGAAAAATGGCTTAAATAAGTCCAGCCGTTTCGACGTGATTTGGCTACAATGCTACATACAGACGTACATTGTATATACCATAAATTTAAACTCATATATTTCACTTATTTGTAGTAAAATTGATTTAATGTACAGACATGTCATTCTGTAGCTAAAATTACAAAAATTGAACCCTTACAGTTTCTTCATATCCGTCTGTCTGTATTTTACCCAAAAACTACAAGATGTATATTGATGAAACTACAAGATGTATTCACGAATTTGCGGTGCCCAACAGGGTCCACAATTGAGTTTTACTATTACTTAACAACTAAAACTTAAGTTTACCTAATATTCTGTAAACTAACATTGTGGAATAAAATAAATGATTTAGTATTGATCAAGGACCATTAAAACAAGAGGACTGACAGTTGCCATACTTTGGATCGTGTTCCGATCGCAAGGAGATATTCTGGCAAAAACTAGATGGCGCTTTAAAACTCAACAATTGATGTTGTAATTGAATAAAGAAACATAGTATAGTAACAATTAGTTCGCAACACAGATGGCGTTGCACATATCGGGGAACGGCTTTTTGTATGTAGATGATTAGTCCTCTTGTTTTTATGGTCCTTGGTATTGATGAAATTTGGAATATAACTTAGTTTAGCAGTTAAATAACAGAAATAGATTAATAAATACAGTTTCTTCTAAAGTTTCTTTAAAGTATCTAATATTTTTTTTGGATAAGTCCATATTTTCGAAAATAATCGCTCCAAAACTAGCATAAATTGTGCCCCCCCCCCCCACCCCTCCGCCTTTATCTTAAACTTTCAACGAAAATAATTTTCAAAATCATCAGGTTCACTGTTTTTGAGTTATTGCCGAAAATCAGCGATTCCCAACAAAAGGGCCCAAGTGCCATGAAGATACGATATTTGTCTGGTGCACCTTTTCACATCGTATTTTTTTCATATGGAGTGCATTTTTTGTAGTAACGGCTGCGGAACCCTACACTGAGCCTGGTCCGACATTTTCTTGGCCAGTTTTATTAATATATACCTAATAGTATCTATAATATAGATATTAGATGTTCATAGTTGCGTTCGCACCACATAATACACACCGAAGTTCCGCACAGTTTATGTCTATACGAACATAAAAGATAAAATGTCTGTACAAGGAACATATTTGCAAAAAATAAGCTATACGAACTATTTAAAGGCTACCAATTTTTTGTATGTTTGTTTGTTTTTATGTGTCGTCGGTTTCATCGCGCCAAAATGGCTGAACAGATTTCATTGGTTCACAGCACAGACTAATAAGAGATACTACGTATCAGACTGCCAACTCAGAAACAAATATTATTTGCACTTGGCAACTATATTATATTTAATCTGTACGATTAGTGTTGACTGACGTTATTGTTTTTTCTATTCGAGATTGCAATATGGCAAGGGATCGTAGCGTATTCAGCCAAAGTGGTCTAGGTTCATTGAATGAGGTCTAATATTTAGAATGAATTTCCCGGCACGTAAATTTGAACACGTAACTTCAGTAATTGTATTTACGTGATCAAATTATATGCTGAGAATTATACCTCAGTGGCAAAAAAATAAAACACACATTATTTCTTAAATTTGTCGTAAGTTTTCTTCTGTATTGCAAGTAATACGTCTGTCCCCTTTAATATTTTGTTGGTTGTGTTGCACCAATTTATAATTGTAAATCGGACAGTCAGAGCAATGAAATGACTGAGAATAGTTTTGTGCTCGGCGCAGTCAAATAAACAAAATGAATTCTTGGACATAATCATTGCTAGTTCTGCGGGCGATAATTTTGCAAGATCATCACGATTTAAACACTTCAACCACTAAGTATTTTCTCAGAGCACGGGAAATGGTGTAAAAGAGCGTCCTTTCTCAAAGTTCTACTAACACAGCACTCTTAAAACATTTTGCAAAAAGCAAGACAGGATAAACACAAGGACATCACTCGATAACACATCACTGTGACACTGACAGAATGAATTTCGACAAATAATATATTGATGACAAGACGAGTGTATTGACAAAGCAACAGCTAATCACAGCAGAGAAAAACGCCAGTCAACATTAAAAACAACATGGCGCTTACGTACTCGTTATGTTATACGAAGATTACCAGCTGTGGTTCACAGGTAGCTGGGTATCCACAGATGGATAAAGGATAGGTTTTACTCGACTTCGCTGAATTAAACAAAAAGGTTATAACTTTTTTCTCTTCCGCGAACGAAGTTGCGGGCACGTTTTAGTAAATGTATAAAATCCTTTATTTATCATCCTCCTTCGCTCGTTTCTACGAACATATTCCCGAGATTTGGAGCTTCTCACGTAAACGTTGCGGTAAGATGCATGCATAATGCGCCCGCGGCGGGGCAAGCAATATCCGGCTCGAAGGACCAACATTTTACTACTGCCGCAAACTGAATAATGTGTTAAAATGCAATAACATTTTTGCGCTAGACCAAACTGTGGGGATTATGCGGCATATAAATCCAGGACGGTTTATGTTTGAATTAACTGCATCACGACTGTACTATCAACATAAATTTACCGATTGCGCATTGGTTTGTTACGTTGGCGTACTATAAGTGTCGCAGTCATTGTTAGGATTATATCCGATGAAAAGTTGTGCAATATATCTTCTGGATAGAAATAGTTGAAATTTGGTGTGTTTATAGATTTCGATGATAGAATTCACGTATATCGTACATAGTTTTAGTTATTTATATTTATTAAGTTACTGTTACATCCGTTGGTTCACGCATTAACATCAATTTATTTATTTTATTTTATTATTCTAATTATCTACTTAATCCACAGTGAAAAAATGTAAGATAATAAAAATTTTTAATGCATGCAGTACTTATGCCAAAATGGGTATTTTAACTTTTTTCACCAAAGCATTCTTGTAGGTTATAGTAACATGATTTTGTAAGAAAGTCCTTCAACCGTCTAAAGATTGTTGTTTTATATCAGCACCTAGTTTATTATATATTTTTACTGCATTTGGGCTCGTGCTCTTATGTTATTTGAGTCTAGATCTTGTGGTTAGCGTTTAGATTCTGGAAGCTTGATTCATTTAGATTCGGGTTGGATTCGGGAAAAGTTGTGAGTATTTACGAAGAAACTTACAGATGTCAAAAATATAAATAAATGTCTATGTCAAAATTCTGTGCTCTACAAAACCGGGTTTACAACTATACGTTTTTCCTATGTTAGCCAGTACACGTACGGATGCACTTTTTCAGTAAAATGTATTTGTCATCGTTATCTGTACTTATGCCTCAAAAGATAATTGCGTATTTAAGCCATGAAATCGGGTATGCATTGTAGGCTGTGATGGCGCATTGGAACTACGTCGACTTCTTTAATTTTCTTAGCGTATACGAAACTTTTGAAGGTTAGGTTTTAATTTTATGGATATGTTATTTCCAATTTGTATGCGTCCAAATAGAGAAGAGTGAAGATGTCTACACCTTCCAGTTTAAAAGGAAAAGTTAATTTTCAAAGACGTTTTTAATGTGGCCTAAACTGTTGTGGTCATACAACCAGTCAGTAAGTTAGGTAAAAATTGTAAGTAGTTCTGCATTTAAATTTACTTGTTTGCTTTGATTTTAAAACGAAATCATACAATACCTCGTTTTTATCACTTCCCCAGGTATCATTGTAAGTTGGTTTTAACGGCAGCAGTTTACGGAGAATTATTACTCGGCAATATTCTAGACAACAGATAACCTGTGAAATGGGTAGTAATGGGATACATTGTTGTTTGTTTCTGTCCAACCACGGAAAATAGATTTGGCACTTCAACATTGTAAACCTTTACCTTGTAAACTAGTAGGTAAGTTTCTTGTAAATACATACAATTTCTTAGTCAAATAAGTATTCGATAGATGAAACAGACTAATAAAGAATAAAACATATAAATGGTAAACTGCTATTGCATTCAGAAAATGTGCGTCAGCGTCGAACCCAGCGCTGACGGACTCGTCGCTACTAATATAATATGACTCCTAAGGTCCCTCTTAGTCGCATAACAACTATCGAAAGATCGCGAGTTTTTAACCTATGAGAGAGATTTAGCTCTCGCGATCTTTCGACACCGGTCTATAGTCGATTATGGCCACTGTGACAACCGACCCGGTTTCCCCTAGTTTTGCTCATATGGTGCCCGTTCGTTTTTATTTGGAAAAATCTTGATAAAATATTTTTGAAGTGTTTTTCGGACGCAAGTACCTAATGCATAAATTTATTCCAGCTTTCTTCTATTACGTAGGTCACTCGATAAATTTTGAGATAAAAAAAAACTATTGAAGATATTAGTATTATTTATTTTACATTTTTTCAAAATACTCTCCATTACTCTCTATACAAAGTTCCATTCGTCTGAACCAAACTTTGGAAGCACTTTTGCCAGTCTTCATCAGATGGGTCCGAAATTGCTTCTTCATATGCAGCCACGGCTTCTTCAGCACTCGAAAAAAAACTTCCCTTCTATTTTTTCTTTCACCACCGGGAACAAAAATAAATCTCAGGGAGCTAAGTCAGGACTGTAGGGTGGATGTGGTAAGGTTTCTATCCCAGCTTTCTCAATAAACGCCTTTGTTCTGAGGGACGTATGTGAAGAGGCGTTATCGTGATGAAGCAAGATTCCCCGAAGTCCAGTCTTTGGTCTCCTCTCTCGCACTGCTTTGAAAACTTGCGGCAATGCTACTGTAGTATACCAATCAGAGTTGACTGACCTATAATTTTCCAGCATTGATGTTGATAATGTCCGCCCCGTGAAAAGAAACTAGCTACCATTTTTTTGCCGACGTTACGAGGTCTTTGTAGTTTTGTAGGTAACTTTGCCTCTGAGAAGACCCATACTGACGATCGCAGCTTGTTTTCCGGGTCATACTAGTATATCCATGTTTCGTCACCTGTAATTATTTTCGATACACGCCGCGATGTCCCGTTGTCGAATCGTAGACGCATCTCACGACACCAATCTACACGAGCCTGTTTCTCAGTATCGGAGAGCAAACGTGGTATCCAACGACAACAGAGCTTCCTTACTCCAATATGTTGATGTAGAATGATGCTAACGCTCCCCGAACAGACGCCTAAGATATTCTCTATGTCTTTGTATGTTATTCGTGGATCTTCTCGCACCAACATTTCAGTAGTCCACACGTTTTCTGCAGTTACTGCTGTTTGCAGGCGACCACTTCGGTGGTCATCTTCGAGGCTGGTTTTACCCCTTTTAAATTCGTTGAACCATCTAAAAACTGTTGCCCGTGAAGGAGCAGAATCTCCTAACGCTGACTGCAATCGTTGCAAACACAATTGTTCAGATGAACCAAATTTAAAATCATAAAATATCATAGTACGCAAATGTTTGCGGTTAAGCTCCATCTTTACAAAGAAAAAACACGGGAACCGTTTTAGAAAAATGACTGTAACATATTCATTTTTTAAATTGGAGCGAATCGGCAACTTGTGTTCTATTTTTAAATAAATTTGCTTTTTCAAAACATATAATTCAGGTGCGTTCCATTTTCGAATTTCGAGCATCTCAAAACATATCGAGTGACCTACGTACTTATTACATGAATATGAATACAGAGTTCGAATACACAGCAAAGAATCCACGCGGCAAACTAAATTGCACGAGGGATTTGACCCTGCGATAAGTGCGATCTCTTCTTTTGCGCAGAAGTACTCTGACCATCTGAGCTACCGCAACTGTAGGTACTGCATGACACGAAATTTTCGAATGCAATCTAGCACAAACTCCATCCGATTTTTTAAACGGTTTTTTTCACAATGCCCTTAATATGGGTATCAAATGAAAGGGCTTGGCTAGTAAAATACTGTACACTACATTTACACTATGACAAATTTCAATTCTAAGATGGCCGCCGGCACAAAATGGCGCATTACCTAATTTTTTTCTTACAACCCCCTCAATATAGGTATCAAATTTAAAGGCTTTACTATTAGAATACCTACTGTACCTGTGACAAATTTAAAACTAAATAGCGGAAAATAAAATAACTAAAAAAAATGAAGTTAAACGGTTTTATTGAAAATAAAGAAAATAATGATGTAGATCATATACTAAAAGCTACATAATAATTCAGTAGATCCTAGATACAAAGTCACCATCATCATACCACTCTCCTCATCAATCTAGGGCATTGATCAGACAGAAAAATAGTCCGTATCACTTATTTTTTCGAAAACATGTTCAATCTACTTACCCACAGAAAATTAAGTTTTACAACTTTATGATACTAAGAAGGTGCCTGCAATTTCGTTCACGGGAGAGAAAAAGTCATAATTCATATAGATATTTTTTTGTTTCAGTCACTTTCTAAATAGTCCGTGACAATTTTTTTTTAATATCATCCATCAATGTTCAGTACAGACATTTCATTTTCACAGCTTTATAATAGTATAGATGTAGATGTAGTATTTAATCTGATTTGTACACAAGTTATCGACTGTGCAATGGATGGTTTTGTTAAATGTGTGTAATATTATGGTGAATCAGAGATGTATAATAGTCGTTGGGTGCGCAATTCCTAGGAAGAAGTAGGTAATAAAGCCGTGTTGCAACGATGCACCATGTTTCACACGGACAGTTAGGGTGCGACCCGTCGGCGCCAAGCCCTGAATTCAATGCTTTAGTGCCTTTGATGTTTTATAATCTAACAACTGAGTACACAGCAGAGTAATATAGAGTGGCAAAAACAAGGTGGCGGACGGTGGTATTTTTTGATTTCTTTTAATTAACGGTACTCGTCCATACGAATAACTGTTCCTATGAAGATATATTTCGGAAACGATAAAAAAATCTGCCATTTTATACTAATTGTATGTGTTAGTAGTAACTCAACCAAAATGTAGGGAATGGCAATTTTTTTTTTCGATTCAGAAATGTTTCCCCGTAGAAAAAGTTGTTCGTATACGGGTACTACCCCTTTTTCAAAATTAAAGGAAACGTAAAAAAACGCTGTGTAACAGGGTGAGTAGTCCAAATGAGTCAGTATGAAAAAGTCCAAAACTAAAAGAAATATGAAGATTTGGTGTGAGGAATCATTACACCAATTTTAAATTTAAGAAATACTGCATTCACTTCTTATCTATATACTATTAAAAAGTTGTAAAATGAAATGTCTGCACATTGAAGATATTAAAAAATATATATATTTTAATGGACTATTTGGAAGTCACTGAATCGATTTATTTTTTGGATTGTTTGTATGTTTGTTATGTGTCGTTGTGGCTTCATCACGCCAAATCGGCTAAACAGATTTCAACAATGTTTTGGTACACGGGTATCCACATATGGTTATAGGATACTTTTTACTCGACTACACTGAATAAAAAAAGAGGGTTATTTTTTTTTCTCCTCTGCGGATGAAGTTAGTGTACCAAAATAGTTGAAATCTGTTTAGCTGATTTGGCGTGATGAAGCCACAACAACACACACAAACATACGAAAAATGTATATTTGACGAAACAGTGATACACAATCATTTTTTGCAAATATTTTCAATGTACAGACAATTCATTTTTATAAATATAGATGAAAGTTACTATGAGAATGATCTATCTGTCGTCGAAACTCCCTGTTATCTACCGTTTGTTTTATAATTATATAAAATAAGGGATATAATTTATTAATGATTAGGGTGTACCCTGTTTTGCTTATTCCTCCCATTTCATACTCACTGGTTTCTTTCGATTAGCCAAGATAAAATGTGAATGCACACGACAATACATTTTATTGATATAAACATATTTGTCTGCTTATGAGCGTTCAGGTACTCACATAATCCATTATAGACAGGGCCTGATTTAGGGGAGGGTATCCGGGGCTAGGGCCCTGGGCCTCCACAAAAGAGGGGCCCACAATAGACTTCATAGCAAGTACAGAGCGATACCGAATTCTGATTAACGAATTATCAAAGAAAAGGGGCGGCCAGTTTTACGTCTTGAAAAACCTTAGCGACGTATTGGGACAAAACCGTCTATCGAAGCTTTCTCTTCAACGATTTTTCTTTCAAAAAAGCTGGGCAGATTCCGTTCGTTAACGCTAATATTTAATTGCGCATAATTCTTATTTTTGATTATATTTATATATGTTTCTTAAAATAATTTATTTGGTTTCACAATAAATTATTTAAGTATTGAAAAACTTGACGGAAAAATATTGTGCATTTTATTTGGAAAATAATTAGGTGCCAGGCAGAGGGGGTCTCCACTCTTTTGTTGCCCCTAGGGCCTCCACGCATCTAAATGCCCTGATTATAGATAACGCTATAAAAATGAGCCGTTTTGATACAAAACATATTTTATAATCTGATAAACTCAAGCGTGTCAAAAGCACTGATTGGGATACTCGGCGAACCCAATTTAACACAATGGTGCCCATTATGGTGATTTTAATGATTGCAGCTTTTATAAAAATAATAGGTACAATAAAATAACTGTTTAGGTATAACAATGGCATATTTGAATGTCTAAATATAATCACATACAGTGCGCAGTCTGTAACAGGTGAAATAAACAATGGAGCACTATAATGGTTTATTTTAGGTATTACATAGCTAAAAGAGAAACAAAAACAAAAGTAGTCAAATAATACAACATAACTAATTTGCACACCTGAGGAGTGTTTTAGTTACGGTTGTGTTATAACATAATTATGAGTGACAGTCCACTTATTGAATAAAAAAATATATATAAATAGGTTTACGCAACAGTGCCCTTTCACAGTCAAGACCAGAATGCCGCCAATCGCCATCAGCCCAGTGTTCGACCTTTTTACCTCGTCCTGAAGGTGGCGTGCCAGAATGGCGCGCTTCGCGCATTTTCTAAATGTTACCAGGATGAAAATAAATATTGGCACGTTGTATTAATATTACGATATAAATTAAAATATAAACGTAACAGTTGTTACGAGTATAAGTTTAACGTAGGCATTTGTGTGTCGGTCTGAGGCACTGTGGTTTCAAACGCGACGATTTATCTGAATGCGTAAAAATTAATCTTGACATTTAAGTATATTTTTATGTGATATTTTAGTATTGAAATTTCATTTTAATATAATTATGATATTAAATTGATACTGTTGAACCTGTTGTGCCTTAAACTTGCTAAATTGCAGTGCCCTGTTAGGGTTCATGTTTTGGAACCAACCTAAATGTAAACCTAATTAATGTACCACATGATTATAATGCAATAAACTAGTAAGTATGAATTATTATTATACATATTTTTATTGGATAGCTGGCAGTAAGAGGAGTATATATTACGTTTTTCACTAGATTGACAGACAACGGATAAAAAACAATAATAGAATCACTGTTTTAACGCCTGAGGTCAGAAAAGTTAAATTTAAATATAATTTCTCCTGTGAATAGCCGCACTCTGTATAAAAAATAAATATTTAGTTATCCAGGCTGGCTGAAACTAAAAAAAACATTTTCTCCAAAAACCGTATTTCGTTTACAAATGATATCCCCTGGTAGAAGGCACATTAATCTTTGTGAGAAAATTTGTTTTTAGCCGGAGGACATTTTTAATGATTAAGAGCTTTTGTTTAGGTGCCTAAGTCAATAATTTCCACTTTCCCTACCGCTGACTATAGCCCTTATTTAACGGCGTTGTAAGATAAATAATAGTAAACAAAGAGGATATCTTATGAAATTGAAATTGCTGCTCTTGAACCGAATACAGAACCACTGTTTTCAGCGAAATTGGAAAAGAAGCGGGTTATTCATAGGACTTATTACAATAACTACAACGTGGCGATAGCGGGTAAAATAATAGATTAACCGAACCAAAGCTCAAAATACGTTAAACTTATAATTTTAGGTCCTGAAAATCTTGTTAAGGTCCTATTACACAATTGTGACGATTGTCATACAGAGATAATTTGATATTCATGACATGACTATGACGATCCCCCAGTTCCATACACCTCCAATTTTATTGGCGACGCAGCGTACGTGAAATTGTCGTGATCACTATCCGGTGACGTCGTCAGATGTCTGACATTTGTCACGATTGTGAAAGGAATACCTACACTAACATTTGTGTCGGGGTGTGACGAATTATTGATTATTTTATCTATCGCGCGACAAACGGAACCATTACGTTCCATGTTTTGGTGTAATTACAATTTACCGACACGATACAATCAAATCTAGGTACCTACATGCTAAGTCTGACTTTTCGCATTAAACCCTCGAGGTGTTGGATTCGAAAAGTTACGGCGCACAAGAGCCTAAGTACAGGAAGTACTTTGACAGAAGTTAGAACTTTATTCCTGTCTCACGGCATGAATAATCAACAAGTTTATATGGGTCGGTGTCTCGGGGTTTTGTTTAGCGTTGAAACGTGTACTTATTTCATTTGAACAATGTTCGTTTAATGTTAAGGGGTGAAATTAAAATAAGATTGTTGTTATTGTTACACATAACAATGGAGTAATATTTTAGCGGTTTGACTAAGTAAAGAATTGTTACTTTCGTAAGGCGATATTTCTAAGCTCTTTATTTAACTTGCCCTGTTATGTTGTTGTGTTGAGGATCAAATCTTGTAATTTAAATTTGCCCCACCTTATGGTTTCTGATTGAGCTGAAATTAGGTATGCTTATGTAAGTTCGGAGATAATTGCCTCAGAACATACATAAGTACAATAACATTGCATTAATTAATGCAATACCATCGAGCTAATCTGATGATGGAGCCGGAAGGTGGTCATAGCAACTTTGTAACAAACTAAAACCAACCTACCGAGTTTGGGTTTTTAAAATCGTATCAATGAGTAGTAGACGGATGTTAAGAAAAGTACAGTCCCCAATAAAAGCTTCTCGCCAAAATGAAATTCTAACTGGCCTAGCTTTGAATTATTGTTCTACCATAAATAGCATATGCGATTAAGTTAAAATCATATAAATTCCGTATGTATACTTTACTGTTACAAAGTTGTAAAAATAAAATGTCTGTTATAAGAATGGCGTGGAGTTGGAGCAGGTTTGTAGTGATTGGTTGGAATGTACCAAAGGGGGTCCCGAATATATTTTCAAAAAAACTATTGTAACCGACTATTTGGAGGACACAGAATCAAAAAATATTTATTTTTGATTTGTTTGTATGTTTGTTTGTGTCGTAGCGGCTTCATCACGCCAAATCAGCGAAACAGATTTCAACTATTTTTGGTACACGGGTAGCTGGGTATCTTCAGATGGTTATAGGGTACTTTTTACCCTACTACTACTACGCCGAAAAAAAAGAGAGGGGTTTTGACTTTTTCTCCTGCGCGAACGAAGTTGCGCGTACCTTTTAGTGTTCCAATAAAAATCTTAACAGTGCCATATAAATACTTAAACACGCGGAGTTGGTACCGATTGTTAATTTCCGAATGTGGGCCATATATCAGCCGATCCTGTCGATGTACGCAGTGCCGTGGCGCCGTGCCCAGGGCATGTCGCATTGTGGGTCACGGGTCTACATATTCAACACATGCATCCCATAGTACTAACACTAATCCTTGTCCATATATTATTAATGTGCATGTGGGACTATCAATCTTTAGAGAAAGCTCTCTAAAGAGTGATAGTCCCACATTCACATTGTCCATACCATTGTCCAAACTCAGCAGTTTGTCGAAGTTTCTTGCGATTGTTAATTTCCGAATGTGGGCCATATGTCAGTGCGGACGTTTGATCCTGCCGATGTACGCAATGCCGTAGCGCCGTGCCCGGGACATGTTGCAGTGTGGGTCACTGGCACACATATTCACATGCATCCACTGTACTCCCACGAATTCTTTTACATATTATAAATGCGAAAGTGTGTTTACAATGCATATCCTCAGAAAATATTCCTTTAAGTGAGTCATCTTACCTACAAAAATAGATTATCTTTACACACAGGCTTAAAAATTGTAAATTAAGCCACGCAAATACAATTACAGTTTTAAACTTTTTAAATCGCCCAAATTCCTTCTTATTACAGTTTTATACTTTTACCATTTAAGCACTGTAAAAGCTATACGAATACATTCCCCTCTGCCAAAGTAATCGCGACATGTCCGGTTAATTTAGGTACAGTAAAGTCAGTGTGTGGGTGTTTTTTTGTTTGTAGGTGATTTCTTTTAATTGTGTGCGTTTGTAGAATTAGGAATATTTCCGTAGTGTGCTGTACGTGTTTATCTCATGCCCCGCTAAAATACATGAAAAATTTGTTTGGTAATGACACAGCCATCTTAATTAGTTAAATGCTCTAAGGTTCTACATGATTAACTTCATTATCCAATACAGGCAAAGCTACAAAAAACTTATATATGCCACTCGTGACATGAAGACATAACTTCAATGATGTCTCTTTAAAATCAATTACGTATATTACAGGTATCCAAAGTGTTCCAATCAACAGATACTAGCATGACTTCGTAGACAATCTATATAACTTTGTCCACCGTCATTCAATACACATAAATTATTTGAAATAAAGGCACAATCTAGATCACTACTTTACGTAAAAGTATCTGAGTTCGGGAAAAACGCCCCAAGCCAACCTCCCTAGGGCACAATAGTAATAAATAAATGTTATCGAGACATTGATAACAGCAAAAAAATATGCTGCAATGAGAATCTAACGATCCTCCAGGAGCACTTTGAATCAATCTTGCTATCCAATACTTCTTGAGGCAATAAAGCAATTCAACATACATTACTTGTTTTAAATAATTAAACTGCAAAGGGGAGAAAAAAATTGAAATGTTAACAAGATATTTTAGTATACACACAAGTTATTTTGAAGCGGCACGAAAGAGCGTAGATATTTACAAAGCGAATTAATTCACGTGAGCAGTTTAAAATTGTAAACAAATGACTCAAGTCAACAGAGAACTTGTTGCCTTTGATACGAGTATGGTTTTATATTAATTTAAAATTTTAGATCTAGATATAGAATATCAGGATTTCAGGCACTGGTTCCACCAAGGGCGAGGAAGCGATTAGCTATCGGCAATTTTCTCGCCTAAGAAACGAACAAAAAATATAGATCCTGTGTTAGTAAAAGAGACGCATATATTAATAGTTCATCGCTGGCTGTTCACACTGCCGGCCGCCGGCGAGAACACTCTCATGTATGTATCTCTTTTATTGACACGGAGTCTACATCTATTGTGCGCTTCTTGATCGAGTTGGGCGAGAAAATAGTCGATAGTTGCTCGCTTTCTCGCTGGCGGTGGGACTAGTGCCTGCCTCTTGTTTCTTACATAGTTGTTATTTTATTATTACAACAAAACGGGAGTAAAATGGTCGACATCTAATCGGCCGTTAAAACTAACAAAGCATAATGAAATTGTGCCTTAATTGCATAACAATGTGATTGATTTAATAACATTACGTTGATAAATCTTCTTAGGAACGTCAAAAAACGTCCATGCTCTCGAAGGACTCGAAGAGAAATGTCGTTTACATACTTGTTATGTTAAATCTAAACGAACTAATTATCATTACATATATAAGTTTCTGGAAAAAAATCATTTTTGTGACAATTTTTTTTCGACTGAATGTTTCATTAAATAATAAAGTATCGAAATAATGATCATTATTCTGTAAGCAGACCTAAGGGCACATTTACAAGTCTGACTCTACGGCATTTTTCATAAGGAGACCACTATTAAGAAGAAAGCTGACACAAACTCAACAGTCAGTAATTTTTTCTAAATCATGTATACTCGTATCCACTACTGTCTAAGACGATTACAAAGTGCCCAGACTCTGTAGGATTGCGTTATTCTATTACATAGTTTCTATTACCACCTCGTGGTTCCATCATAAGATCAAGTATAATGAAGTTGCTACTCCAAAAATCTAGTTTTAGTACAATACTTTGCACTAGACTTTGGCTGTGTATCATATTTTTGCGATTTGGCCAGACCAGTTATCTCTCCCTCCGGTTGATTATATCAGTGCGCAATGTACAACATTGTAAAGTACTATCGGCATTGACGCAGGCGTAGTCGCTAGGGGACAATAGATAAGTAATGGAAAACTTTCCAAAGAGCTTTGCTGTTTAACGGGCGTGTTTCTTTCAAGTCATTGACTTTAATGACGACTGAGGAATTTCATTAGTTTGCGAAACGCACCACGCCTGTCGCCTTGGATATTATTTAAGTTATTTTGCACATTTGAGACATTTTGGGGGTTTTGTAACTTCTGGTATTCTTCTAGTATTTAGTATACAGTTGTAGATACATTAAAGATAATTTCATAAAAAAAGAGAGAGACAGGCTATTACATACAAAAAAAATGTATGTAGATATTTCATTTACTTGTCTGAAAATATCTTCAATGTCTTCAGACATTTTATTTTTTAATAGTATAGAAGTATGAACTTTATAATAGTATAGAAGTATGAATGTATTTATTTGTCTTTGCGATTTCATCACGTCAAAACAGCTGGACGGATTTCATTCAAAACCATTTATAATGTAAGGATAGGTAACTGAACATCCGAACATGTTTATAGCTGAATACTTTGAAGTAAACAAGAGGGTAATGATTTTTTCCTCTCCGAAAGAAGTTCCGGGCACCTTCTAGTAGGTACTTATCGTTTCAGATTATGTTGTTATAATATGTAGAATACTATCTCTCTTTGTCCCGCCTGTCCATGACTTTATTCTTGTGGGAATGTTGAAGAACCTATCTTTATTCTTTGGACTATATTATAATGACGAAGGGGATTGATCAGTCAGTCAGAAAGGATTTCTATTTTTATGCATTATTTTATTCATCAATAGCTAACTAGTGTTGCACCACGTAGATTTTAATAATTAATATATTTGTGTAATAGTGTCTCGATAGTTATCCCGTGTTACCTTCTGTGGAGCGTATTTGTCGGTAAATTTTATTAAAAATCTTACATTACATTTAGATTAGACAGCATTGCAATTAAACATCAGTCCAAGTTTGATAGTATAATGTTATGCTTTTTACGATTCTAAAATACAAATGTGCATAACAATATCTTCATAGAAGGAACTGACAAGAGCAATTGAATAAAAAATACTCGTAGCAAGCGAAGTAACAGAAAATTGTTCCCAATACACAAAACTTGTTACAAACAATGGAATTGGTACGTACAGGCCTAAAGGCAGGCACAACAACACATTTGAACTATTCAAGGAAGTTTAAAGAACAAGCGGTTTGGTTAGCATCAGCCGTAAAAAGTGTACTCTGGGAAATGTCAGACCTGACGATATTTACTCGATCGTGATTAATTATGCATTGTCTTCGCCTTTAGTTCTGAGAGATTGACTGTGCCGTTTACGCGATTTTAACGGCCGGGTTCAGCGGAGCACGGGATTATGCGTCCGAGCGGCTGCAGTCATCGCCCATGGCCGGGAAACGCGCACACGCACTCGGCCGGCAAAGAGTGCGGAAAAGTTCGCGATTAAAACCATTATTTCCTCCCGGAGATTTCTTAACAGTGTCGGTTTATTTTTGGAATATTAAATTTTTTAAAGGTAAATAAAGTGGTATTGATTGAATTAAATACGTGATAATATGATTGATTTTATCACTCGTAATTGATTGAATTTATTATAAATTGTAGAGGCGAGATGAATTTGAAGTTAAACAACGACGTTCGACCCACCGTGAGACGGAAGATCATAAAGAATCCAGCAACTATTAAGGTATTTATTGAGTTTTTGTTATTTGTTTTATAAGGAGGCATAGTTTGTGATAGGTCGGGAATAAGTTATATCCATATTCGCTCTTAAATTTTTAAAGATCTTTGGTTTTTCCACTTAAAACTTAAAGCAACTTACTTACGAGTAATAAGATTATGCAACTACAACTTAAACTAACGTACGAACTTTTCAATAATCAGTAATTTTATGCAGTTTACAAAGTTTTAGAAGCTTTGTCTACTTAGACAGTAGTTACCGAGTAACTTTGCTAGTTAGCCATTTGGTATAATTACAACATTTTATAAAAGTAAATGACCGACGGGAGCATTTTATTTTACGAATCTTTTAATGACTTTTAGTTATGGGTTAACAAAATAGGGACGAATTTTCGGGGACTAATAATTAAATTAAAGCAATATATTGTTTATTGATGGTGTGAATGTGAGATAGGTACAGTAAGGAAAATTGAAACACGTACCTTTTTCGCTCTTGTTACAATGACAATAAGGACTAAATAGTGTTTCAGTTTCCCTTACTGTACATTTACGTATCCAGTTGAAATTTAGGCTTGACCACCTTGCACTTTGTGATTAAGCTTTGAAAAAGCAACCACCGCAAGCGAAGCCCATAGGAGCCTGTCTTAAGCCACTCAGGATCACTAGGAACTGAATCAAATTTCAAATCTGAATTACCAAGTACAAGGTTCCATACAACAAATCGCTATAGAATCCCAGCTTTTTATTGCCTTCAAGAAATGTTCATTATGCCAATATTGTATGTAAATAAATGAAAAACACGACTCGACGCAAGCTTTACACTAAACTTTAGCCACTATCGCTAACCAATGCCATCAATAAAGTCGAATCTGAACAGGACTGCTTTGCCTATACACTTCAATATCAAGAAATTATTATTTGAACAAGCGAGCAACATAATGGACTCCGTAGTCACCATCAGGCCCCTATTTCACAATCGTGACAATTGTCAGGTGACAACGACAATTTTATGTTCACGTCAATCTCCGCAAGCTCGATACATCTCTTTATTTATACTGGGGACGCATTGTACGTGAAATTGTCGCTGTCACCCGACATTTGCCACGATTGTGGAATAGGGGCCTGTTGTTACTGTTTTCGTGTTCACAAATGTGGTAACAATGCTACATCGCTGCCGGCCCTGTTTTCACTATAATCTGACCCTAATACAAATTACATAAAATATTAAGGACCAATGTTACATAATTCGAACTAGTCCCATGTGGTAACCTCAAGAAGGCTTGTGTTTATGACTATGAATACTAGACGAGGATATATTTAATGGACACATAGTTATATACACAGGAAACATCCAAGACTCAGGAACTATTATTTATGTCCATAACACCAGCTCCTACCGGAATCTGAACCCAGGACCGTCAGCTTCGCTGTTCGTAATTTTGTTATTTTTTTTATTGTTCCCATTTGTCTTATAGTCTAATGTTACCACTTTAGAAGTGATGAAGTTTGTTAAGTCTTAAGGAGCGAGGAACAGTCGTAGTCGTTAAATATTAGTAATCATACATCTCGCACTTCGGTTCGTTTCTTTTGTCAGTCTTGACAATCTTATTAAACCTATCACTACTTCACGGGTCTACTTATATTGGGAACGAAATAAAGGCAGTTTCGTGAAACTTTCAGAATTATACTTTTTGGTCAATGTTGGATAACATAGTGTTGATTTCAATTTTGCTAACACTCCACGACTTATTAACTTGAGCACTAGATTCTCTACTAAATAATTTATTAAAAATAATGAGTTAATATAACTTGAAAGCAAATCCTTCATATTAAATTTAATTATTCCATTTTATGTTAGCGCGTGAATTATGTGAACCATTGCTTAATATCCAGTTATAAACATGTGGTATTTCGCGATATTATAACAAACGTAAAACAACAGCGTGTATATTAAGTAAATGTATATTTTCATCAAATCAAATAATATTACCGAACTAATAACGATATCTCATTAATTCTGCTGACGAGTATCATACAGAAGTAAGAATTAAATAAGCTGTCTATAGCTTGACTAGTTCTTTCGTGACACTCCCATGGTCTGCGGGCGACGGGGGAAAAGACAACGGGGGCGAGTAAGAAGTGTGCGCGCGGCAGGGTCATCACCCCCGCCTTCTCGTCTCGTATTCGCCCTCCCCGGCTCGCGTAGCCCACAGACCATGGGACTGTCACGAATGAACTTGGCAAGCTATAGTAGGTCGGAAAAATTAGGTTTCGGAACTTTTGCGCTCGAGCCATCTCGGATATAGTGTCATCCATAGTGTCAATGCGTTCAATATGATCTCCTGAAGACAAATAATATAGTACTAGAAGTCAAGTATATAAAGTATCCTATAACTATCTGTGGATAGTCTCGGTCCCAGCGAGAGCGAAGAGTGGGCCATGGGGAGACGCTTTGCTACGTTAAATGTAAGGGGAGGAATGAGTGATAAAATAGATGAAGTATGTCAGTTGAAGGATGCGAGAAATATTGATATTCTGTGTATAAATGAGACAAAGGGAAAGGGGTTGTGGCAGCACAAAATGAAGAGATTAATGAATCCTAACGCTCTCAATACTGAATGTTTTCCCCACTGTACCATTTTCATGCTTCTCTGTTTGGCCCTATGGTTGACTGGTAGAGAATGCCTTTTGGCATTAAGTTCGCTATTTGTACTTACTTTTGTTTTGTGCACTAAAGCTTAAATAAATAAATAAACGTTGATGAAGTGGCAGTTGTATCTCAGGACCGTAGCAAGTGGATGGACGTAGCCTACCCCGTAATGGAAAAAAGGCGTGAATGTATGTATGTATGTATCTGTAGATGCTCAGCTACCCGTGTACCAAAAATTGTTAAAATCCGTTGCAGCCACAACAACATATACAAACTTAAAAAAATGCAATATTTTTGTAATTTTCTCACAAAGCCATTTCATTTGATGCCCATGAAACAATTAAAAAAATGTTTCTCTGTACGGCCACATTTATCACGTCACAGTTTCTGCCTCCACAGTGTCTTCCCTTGTCATTTCATATATATGTGATCAAGACATCATTATGAACGCGTTGAAACCATGTATGGCTTCCCTAGTAATAAAAATAAGGGCTTATACAGCTATTATACAGCCAGTGTGAGTGTTATAAGAGCTGTATAAGCTCGAATACAGCTTGTGTGTTACTTGGATTACTCTCAAAAAACCCACTTTCTCGAAATTAGTGCACTTTTTGCACCATAAGTGCACTTTTCGCAAAATGTACACTCCCAAAATGTACACTCGTCTACTTAGCCCTAAGTTTCTTAACTATCGCCATAAGTGCACATTCCCAAAAAGTACACTTTACATTTTGTCAAAATGCAGTTTCCCAAAATCGACACTAGCCAAACATGTCATCTTCACCACAAAGTTCGCCTCAGATGAAGCACCTAGCCTATAGCCTAGCCTAGCCATGACGGCGATATTAACATTTTTACCTGTTGAATATAGGATTTAGAAATCCTTCGAGCTCGTACAAACAGTACAAAGTGATCACATAAGGGTTCCGTTTTTCGTTTTGAGGTACGGAACCCTAAAGAAGAAGATTATGACTTATTAACCGACTTCAAAGTTGGAGTTCAAATAATTTGCATTCCGAAAATGTAAATTGGTCAAGTGGGATCCATGAAAAAGACCACAGAAGGCCATCGGAACTCCTCAATAATACTCATATATTATTTACGGGTGGCGAAACGGTATTTCGTTTAAATGGGCTTAAGTGACTTTATGTCACAATTTTAAGTGCTACTAATAATGAAGCCGGATGGTAGGCACTGGATCTCTGTTATAAAATAATGTATCCCTGCCAGGTCGAGCTTCTTCGAATTGTCACAAGATACTTGTCAGTAACGATTACCTATAAAATTCTCCCTGAACGAACGTGTTTTCTAGTAATATACAAGGTGCCCTCGAGGAATCCGATAGGATTTAAGTGTGTTTTGTCAGCTATGTCGGAGCTTTTAAGGACGTATACTACAATCAATTTTATCGGTAAATTTTCACGCGATTTTTTTTGTATCAACGGTAATTAAATGGCGGCAATTTTAAAATGTCATAGAACTGAATACGGGTGCACGTGGTATTTCTGTCATTATCTGTTTGTTATCGGTCCTAAGCCTGCAAAAAAATCTCGTTAGATAACTCATTAAATAAGCAATCTAATTAAGTCAATAATTTGACTCTACTATTTCAACAACAAGGTCAAAAAAAATATTCAAAATGATTATTCATTTAGAATATTTTTTTTGAGTAATAAATTCACCTTCATTTTTCAATTTCTTTTGACGTGATATTATTAAAATAAAAGCTTTATATATATCTAAACTCAGCTATACAGTGTGTTTGGTCAGCGATATCGGAGCTTTTAAGGACGTATACAACAATCAATTTTATCGATAAATTACCACGCGATTTTTTTTTGTGTCAACGGTAATTAAATGGCGGCAATTTTAAAATGTCAAAGAACTAAATACGGGTGCACGTGGTATTTCTGTCATTATCTGTCTGTTATCGGTCCTAAGACTGCAAATCTCGTTAGATAGCTCATTAAATAAGAAATCTAATTAAGTTATTAATTTGACTCAACTATTTCAAAAACAAGGCAAAAACAAATATTCAAAATAAATAATAGTAATAAATTCACATTCATTTTTCAATTTATTTTATTTTGCTTGAAAACTAGGTCGTTAAGATAGGTTTTTGTTGTTGTTATTTGGTAGTACAAAATATTAGCTAAAAAATAACATCAAAATCACAGTTTTAACTTAAGTACTTTAGGAATAACAGGTGCTGAAACATGACCCCTAATGAGGGTTATTGATAATTTGGCATAATTCAAAGAGTTATTACCCCCACTTCCAGTTTTCCTGTTACTATAAAGTAGATCGGTGCACGTTAGAAGTCAAGGGGTGCAGCCAGGTCAGACAGTCATCCCTCGCTCTGCGTTGTGAAAACGATCTTCCTGCTATCTTCAGCATAGTTCAGTTCTAATTGGTTTCAGTTGAGACAAATTTTTACGTTTTATGAACATACACCGGTTTGGCGGGGGCAAATCTGTACTGACGTTTAATAGTGCGAGGACACATTAAACTAATTTTATTAGTTGATATCGATAAAAATGATGTACAACCGTTGGGTAATTTCAAGAATTTGAATGAAGAAGAAAACTACATACACAAAAATAAACTTTTTGCGTAATAAACTTTTTTAATATTTAATATAATTTTCATAATATACAATCAAAATTTTCTCCACATTTTCAGCCTTTAATCTTCGTCGCCTGGGTGACAATATCCATTTTAGCCAACTAAATGACCTTTCTAGGTCAACTGTAGTAATTGGAGCAAATTCAAACAATTTATAGTATTGATGAATTTCTGCTATATGACTCAGTTCTATTTCTTTTCCGGATACCAAATCATTTAATGTTTTTAAAGTTGAAATGCTGACGTTTTTCTCTAACACTGTTTGAAGTTTTTTGTGAATAATTTTGCCCTGAGGATTCAAACGTAATCTTGATATATGTACTTTTAACTTATGGACAATATTCAAACTGGCTTCTAGACTTAAATTTTGTGTTTTATATTTTTCAATGGTACTTGGTATGATGCATAGATTGTTGGCTATCCATTTCAAATCGTTGAGAATGTTTATATCATTCATTGCTCGTTTTGCTTTTAATATACACGTTGATTCTTTGTTATTAAATGTTCGTACGACTTGCTTGATGGCTGGTAAATATTTATGATAGTAAATAGCCGCTTTCATCCATGTTCCCCATCGTATTATCGTCGGCTGTGGTGGTAAAGGAACGGTCGGTAACATTTGGTGAAATATTTTTATTCTTTTAGGTGATTTCAGAAATACCTTTTTTGTATAAGCAATTAAATTATTTACAGCAGGAAACAATAATCGCACTTGTTCAGCCACCCTATTTACTCCATGTGCCAAACATGTGACGTGTACTAAATTCGGAAAAACTTTTTTCAAATTCTTACCAGCTTTCAGCATGTAGGCTACGCCATTCGTAAGAAGCAACAAAACTTTATCATGTTTGTTGTGGTTACTTCCCCACAACGTCTCTATGGCATTTTGAATAAGATTTGTTATACTAACATTATTTACTTCCTCTAGACAAACGCTAGATATTATGTGTGGGGTACCTATTTCATTTTCTAATAGTGCTCCAACTATTATATTCCCAATATGACGCCCATTGGCATCTGTACTTTCGTCGACACTCACATAAATTCTAGAATTTCCAAGTTTAGTCTTAATCTGTTTCATCGTCCCCTTATAAGCGATGTCTAAGGTCGTTTTTCTCAAAACTGATTCGTTGGGAATATATGTTTCTGAACCATATTTCCCAAATATGCAATCAGATATAAAATTGATGAAAATGGGATTTCCCACCTGGGTCCATGGTATGTTGCAAGCTAAAATAAATTTTAGCAAATCCATGTTAAATACGTTTTGGTTTTTAGCGACGCTAATATGCCTTTGGCTTCTTATATGCCTTTGTACGGAAAACTTTTTTCGTGATATATGAATTTTACATTTCTTGCAAAAGAAAGTTGTACCTTTATCATCTATATCTGAATGGTCAGGTTTCCATGAAGATGAATGATCTTTTTTCTTGCGAGGCATTTTTAGCTGCCTTAAGAAACAAAAAGGTAGTTTTAATTGATCGGAATGCAAAATAATATTGTAGTACTGGATGAATTATTCAACGATTCAATGGTTGTCAAAAGTGACTCGACACAGTCAATGTCAGATATCGGTTGTTTATAGTTGCGATAAGTATAAATGAAAGAGGTTTGCACATAGTTAAACGTATTCAAACTTAGCCATTAGTTTAGTTATCATAATGATGATTAAAAATTTATTTTTATCGATGTCGATAAACTTAGTCGATTTTTAATTAATCACTAGCACTGGTACATTTTTGCCCCCGCGAAACCGGTGTCTGTTTATGAAACTTGCATTATCATTTGTTAAAATGGAAGGCGGCCACTTCTCTAGTCAGCACACTGCTGGCATCCATTTCGTGTATGGATTTTGCAACGGGAACACTAACCTGCACCTGCACCTGTTAGAGAGTACGCGAGAAGGATTCCTAACAGACCCTTACCGAATGCTCATACATTCATAAGAATTCATATGCGGTTCGCAGAGAACGCCATAAGACAACCTGCTGATGAACGTGCTCGACTCGTGGCACATCAGGAGGAAGAAGAAATTTTAAGGCTGATAACTCACGACCCTCGACTAAGTATCAGAAGGATAGCCAACCAAATGAATTTAAATAAGTGGATAATATGGTAAATATTAAAAAAGAGAAAGATTACATCCCTACCATTTTCGACGAGTGCAGGACATCATCGAACCTGACTACGCTGAAAAATCAGTTTTTTGTGCCTGGATTGACAGAAGAACACGCGGGGATGAAACGTTTTTGAAACGCATCATGTGGACAGACGAAGCCACTTTTACCCGATCGGGGTTTAGAAGTCACCGCAACAAGCATCTGTGGTAAATGGAAAATCCTCATGCAATGAGACCAAGTTCGTTCCAGCTTCAATGTTTGGGCAGGAATTATTGATGATATTTTAATTGGACCAATTGTTTTACCAGGAACAATGAATGGTCCGAGATTTTTAGAATTTCTGCAAACGCAGTTCCATGATCCATTAATGGAACTGCCCATTGCTTACAGAATAAGGATGATCTTGCAATTGGATGGAGCTCCTCCACACTTTGCAAGAGATGTGCGGATTTACTTAAACGAGCAGCATGCCTCGTAGGTTGGACGTGATGGGCATATCGCCTGGGGTAATTAGGGGTCATGTTTGAGCACCTGTAATTCCTAAAGTACTTAAGGTAAAGCTGTAATTTTGATGTTGTTTTGTAGCTAACATCTTTTACTACCAAATAACATCAACAAAAACCTATCTTAACGACCTAGTTTTCAAGCAAAATAAAATAAATTGAAAAATGAATGTGAATTTATTACTATTATTTATTTTGAATATTTGTTTTTGCCTTGTTTTTGAAATAGTTGAGTTAAATTAATAACTTAATTAGATTTCTTATTTAATGAGCTATCTAACGAGATTTGCAGTCTTAGGACCGATAACAGACAGATAATGACAGAAATACCACGTGCACCCGTATTCAGTTCTTTGACATTTTAAAATTGCCGCCATTTAATTACCGTTGACACAAAAAAAAATCGCGTGGTAATTTATCGATAAAATTGATTGTTGTATACGTCCTTAAAAGCTCCGATATCGCTGACCAAACACACTGTATAGCTGAGTTTAGATATATATAAAGCTTTTATTTTAATAATATCACGTAACTTATATAATTATCTTCGACTCTGTGGCTAATCGCAGCAAAAAAAATATTTTTCACCCTAGGGATGGAAAAGCTATTTTCCACCCAGCTATCTACCCATGAAAATTAAAGTTTCCGAACAGGAGAGATGAAAAGTATATATATGATCGTCGGCAATAATATCGGCATACAATGTCTGCCTACTTCTATATATATTGTACCTAAAACAAACGACCTTAACGAACCGGATGAATATGCCTCGTATTTACCACCCCGTGATTCAATCGCCCGTTGATCTCCCGAGAGCCGCCCCGGGGCTCTGATCAAGTAACTAATGGGATTCACAGATTTAACAACGATAAGTAGAGATTGATTGGTCTTAGCTAAAATAATAAGGGGGCGGCTGGAGTTTGTCGCCACTATGTGGTACTTTATGGGCTTCCGAAGGATGGAGGGATTATTGTATGTATAAGGAGCTTGTAAAGCCTACCGCGTTAGATTACGGTACTTGGCTAAACTCCTGTAGTCTATAAGGAACAACTGACACTGATGAAACGGAGAAAATCAAGCTAAAAGTGGAGTTTTCCAATTTACAAAAACTAAAAAACCTAATTAATTTCCTGGGTTCATATCTTGGTAAGGCCATATTTGTCTGATGAGCATAAATATTTGTTCCGGAGCCTTGGATGTTTTTCAATGTATATGTAAGTAATATTATATATCTGACTGTTTTTGGGAAAAGGTCCCACTTTGTCGATATGGAGTTATGAGTAGTTCCTGATACTACAGATCATACGCTATCTTTTGGTGAAAGATGCTATAGTTATTTATTTAAAATTCCTCAAAGTTGCAAAAGTGAAAAAGCGATAATTGAGAAAACGTTGGTTAAAGTTTGGGACGGCAAAAAACACACTTATACTTTGAAGTTATGGAGTGGTTAGTATCAAATGAATTGGCATTGGCAACTAACTAAAGAGATCCATAGAATTATTTCTCTCTTTTTTAGTATGAGATTACATTTATAAATACAACTTTAATGATAAATCTGCGTGTCATGTTATAAATATAGAAAATAAACCCATATTCAGGATTGACATATTTTCGTTCTGTTTTTATGTACAAGCCTCCGTAACATTCATACTACTAAGGTTACATACATGATTTTGACTAATTAAAATCCTTAAAGTATGCCAATTCATTTGATACTAACCACTCCATAACTTCAAAGTACAAGTGTGTTTTTTGCCGTCCCAAACTTTAACTAACGTTTTCTCAATTGTCGCTTTTACACTTATGCAAGTTTGAAGAATTAAAAAAAAATAACTATAGCACTTAGAGACATAATATTTTCACCGAAAGATAGCTTATGCTTTTTTATATTACAAACTACTCATAAGTTCATATCGACAAAGTAGAAATTTTTCCTTAAAACAGGCACAAATATGAGATCGACGATTTTGTTAGGTATTCGACTAAGTGGGACCCTGGGCACTAAACTTTGAGGCCTTAAAAAATAGGTTTATTATAGTATGTTCTATCAGTTTTCATTGAAAGTCGATTTTCGGTAGGTTTTGCCATATTTCACTAAACTGCCCGTAACTCCGTAACTAGAATCGACAAAGTGGGACGTTTTACTAAACTCACTCACATATGTATTAAATGTATCGTCGTCTAGTACTCATAACACTTCAGCTTACCACGGGACTAGTTCGATTTGTGAAAAATTTCCCCTAATATTTATTTACTTATGATCAATTAAAATGATTCGTATCAACCATAAATGTAAGTACAAAGTAAATCTACATACCTACAAAAAAAAAAAAGAACCAACTTCAAAATAAAGTAAAAAGCCAAAAATATTTTTTTATGTACGGTACGGATCACATTTGAATCACCTTTTGAAGTCGGTGCCAAACCATTCATTTATTACTAATAACACAAATGGCACGCATGAATCGCGGCGGCGAGCCTTTAGTTATTAACTAAATTTAGTTACAGTAATTCATATTTTTGTTGGATAAAGAACTTTACTTCAGGTTTGGCACCGTCTTCAAAAGGTCATTCAATTGTGATCCATACCGTCGTAGATTATTTTTGGCTTTTTACTTTATTTTGAAGTCGGTTCTTTTTTATTATTTTTTGTTTTTCACTGATGGATTTTAGTGATACAAAGTATTTTTAGAGCTCAAAATGGGAAGCTTGAGGAGGCCCTATTGTAAATAAATAAGACCAATTGTAGATAAGACTATTGTAAATAAAATCTAAATTATAAGAATTGGCTAGGTCAAAATGGTTAAGTCCAGTAGCTTACTGGTTAAAAAAGAATACGACGAACAGTCTCAAATGACCCATAATATTAAAAGAATTATCTTGCAACTCAAATTGGTGTTAAGCCTCGAGTGATGTTGAGACGGAATATTTCCGTCTCTGATGGACTAGTGAAATGGCATAAAAAAAATGGCCAGCCCTAAGATGAGATCAGCTGGAGGACGGGGAGCTCCCGAAAGCCGTGTATGAAAAATTTGACGGTGAAACTGTTGGTTAAAAGATAGTGACGGTTGCATACCCATACCTCCATCATGTACTACGTTTCAAGCGACAAGGGGATACGGTGATGTGGAGCGTCGTATGTTACCTTTAATATTAAGTTGGGCTGTTACTGTTCATAAGCTACAAGGTACCCTTGAGAAAGCTGTGATAGACCTTGATAATAAGAATTTGGCTAAAGGGCAAATATATGTTGCACTAAGCCGTGTAAAAACTTTGGAAGGCATAGCGTTGTTAGTTTTGGACGCCAACAAATTATTAAATTAACCGCATGATGAGAGATCGTTAACGGAAATAACAAGACTACGAAATCTACCTTCTGACGATCGAAGCCACACATAATACACGACTTTTATGACTTCTACGACTTTTATACGGCACTTATAGCCATAATGCATTCTAATTTCTAATGTCATTTGCTCACAACCTTTAGCTGAACGTTGCTATTTCTATTTCAGAATCAGGGCAGTTAACCGTTGAAGAGTTCTCTGGTTCTCCACTATCAGCTCCACTTTGCTACCCTGATCTTAACCAACTTCTGCCGCTAGAAGAAAAATACGATAAAGAATTATATTGCGATTAGGTAATTAAATAACACTGGTTGAGCCCTAATTAGTGACTGGTGGCTTGTGACTTCATCATCAGTTTTTCTTCACCAAATGATGATTTTCGAATGTAAATGCTTGTTTTTCTTTAATAAACACTGAAATCGCCATAGGTGTGCCCATAATATTTGAAGAATTCCTTCGATCCCTCATTGATCACATCATCAGATCATCACCAAAATTTAATGGGACCAACTTGGAAATTCCTTTTCTTAACCGAAAAAATATTTTTCCAAATCGACTCGCGATCCACGAATTAAATAATACTGGTAGAGCCCTCAGTGGTAACTGATGGCTGGTGTCTTCATCATTGGTTTCTCTTCGCTAAATGGTGATTTTCAAATGTAAATGCCTAAACTACTGTAATAAATACCGAAATCGCCATAGATGTGCTCATAAAATTCGAGGAATTCCCTCGATTCCTCATGGATCCCGGCATCAGATCTCTACAAAAAATTTATGGGACCAATTTGAATAAACCTACTCATGAATAAAATAATAATTTTCCAAATTGATGTGTAAATGACGGAGTTCTGAGGTAACAAACATAAAAAAAAAATAAAAAAAACATACAACCGAATTGAGAACCCCGCCTTTTTTTTGACGTCGGTTAAAAATAAATCCTGAATCTAAGGAAAACTCTAATCTCCCATTACTTAGATAACTATTACAGCAAATAAGCAACTGGATGAATATTCCTTATATTCACCGGGCCGTGATTCAATTCAAAGCTCGCGGGACCGGCCCCGGGGACTCTGATGATCGACTAACTAATGGAATTCACAGAAGTAATAGCGTTAAGTAGAAATTGATTGAGCTTAGCTAAAATAACAAGTACGGCCGGGGCTTGTCGCCGCTGAGTACGGAGGTACTAAAGAGGATTTACTAGCAAAATGCCTTTTAGAAATTAGGTACTTTTACAAACTATTGCTATCTGGGGCCTGTAATTTTTAAAATAAGCAAATTATTAAGAAATATAAAACATAGGAGCATGGCGCAGGTAGATTATATTTATAAAAAAAATTTGCTCTAAGACAATTATCCAGGGAGGAAACGTTTGTATGGAGGAACGGCCGCTAGTATATCCTCTTAAGAGCGTGTACAGCTTTGTATTATGTGAGATTAAAGTATTTTCCTACATGTCGTGTTAGGCGCATTTTCACAATCACGTGTGGGGAGTACTTTTGTAGTCTCAGATTGTGGACTTATTTGTTCAGAATCAAGAGTAGGTAGATTTTGATTATCGAACAAAAAGTCAGAATTGTGACATTTTTATGGTTTACCCTTGAATTATCGACAATTTTTTTATCGAATATCAGTTCAAAGTCAACGTTTCATGTAATTTAATTTCAGCGACTATTCATTACATCGAATGATTAGATGGAGTATTTTTAAATCACCGATTATTAATTAGTGAAAATATTATTCGTCGCCTAGTACCCATACTACAAGCTTTGCTTAGTTTGGTTTGGGAATAGGTCGATTAGTGTAAGATTGTCCCTCATATTTATTTATTATTATTTTATATTATTATTAGAGGGTTTATTTTGCAGAACTTCATTTCATGTTTTTATATTTCAGATTTTTTTAATTTTTGTAAATGACAAGTCTTATAGAGAATCATTTGAAAATGTGTTATTCATTTACAATAAATCATGCAGTGAACTAAACGCGATACGTTGTGACGGACGAATATGGGTCTACCCCCACTCGTCAATAATTATGTATGTTTTATATATGTTTGGAATGTTTTTTTTTTTTACGCTGGGGGATGTGAGTGTGTCGACGGCGTCTATTTCGGCTCTGATGGACACAAGGGGTTCAATGTCGGATCGCATTTTTTTGTAATAATATAGTTACGCATAATTTCTTTTAGCTAAAATAGCGATATGTATAATCATCTTTACGTATAAAATTAAAAAGCATAAACATATAAAGCATAGTTATCATTAAGATTAACATCAAACAGCATAAATACAAAAAGTAATAATAATAAATTGGCATTATGACAAGTGTATAAAAGTATTGTCTAAAGAAATTATATTGTAAAAAAAGGCAGTAATCAAGATAATCAGAAAATTTTCCTATCCTTTACTTTTCTAGAGTTTAGAGAAAGCGTGTGAAAGTGGAAAATTTGCAAGTAGAGGAAGTGAAAGAACAATATATCAAGATGTAAAGAGGTTAAAAGAATGATTTACTGAGTTAGATGAAGTATGCGAGATTGAAAAAGTATGGGGGATGTTTAAGGAAGAATTAATCAACGTTGCTATTGAAGTATGTGGGGTCTTTGTAAGGAGAAAAGTAAGAAAGCAGAAGAATGTCTGGAAGGATAAAGAGGTACAAGATCTACAAGGCGAATGTAAGTGGAAATGTTGGAAGAGGAAGGCCCAGACGAATGTTTCACGATCAGATAGGAGACATTCTGAAAAAAGGCCAAGTGAAAAGTACTCTAAACCGGCGAGCATGCATGAAGAGAGATTAATGAATGATGATGAAGCGGCAGTTGTATGCCAGGACCGTAGCAAGTGGAAGGAGGTAGTCTCTGCCTACCCCGTAATGGGAAAAAAGCGTGATTTTATGTATGTATGTATGTTTACTTTTCTAACCCGAAATAGGTAATGTTAGGATTTTTCAACCACTCGATATAGATCTCCGCGGCTCGCTTGCTCCGCTCGCGCATTAGGGTCGCAGTTCAACCTAACACTCGTTAACAACACTCGCTTCGCTCGTCGTCGTACCTAACCTATCCCAAGTTGGCCCTGCCTTACGGTGAAACTGAAATTATGGTTAATGAAAGATATATTCAATAATTATTAGCTTAAACAATAATATAAGCCTATAATAATTATTCTGGCGTTTCACTTTCTCGTTAGCCCGAGTACTCGACTCCACTAAACACATTCACTGTCAGGAACCCGCCTAGCGGGCGCTCTGCTCGTAGACCGTTACATAGAGGAGAGTGCGTAGCGCTACGGAAAGCTTAGCAGCGAAACTGTTAACTGGGTATAAGAGCGGGATTTTTGGTCAATACGCATCTCTGAGTATTTTTTTTTTCACTAATAGCATTTATCGGAGGCTTCGCCCGTGTTACCAATAACAGAGTAGCCTATGTTTTAAATTTAGTCCCCATACAAACTTCCCCTTTCTTTTCATCCCTTGGGATAATTTTCGGGTTAAAAATATGCTACGTCCTTCCCATGGTTTTAAACTATCTGTATACCAAATTTCATCTTAATATAGACAGACAGTCTGAGTTACCAACTATTGCATAATTTTGTAATATGTTTATCAGTGGCGTGGCGTCGATATAAACCGATTCCCACCGGCTCGCACAAGGATAGGCTTATAGCCACCTTTTTCTTTAAATATGAGTAAATGATTACACTTCGGCTTCCCTTGTAATTTTCCTGACGCCACGCCTCTTTCACAGTGCTATTTTACAAGCTTTTCTTTAACTTGCAATGTATGTTTGTTCGGGTGGAATCTTGCAAGATAAAATTTGGCCTGACTAAAGTTTCCGATTGCGAATTTTTATTCGCGTATTCATTTAAGTTCGGTTACAATGTAATAGTATGAAACTATCGAGCTGATCTGATGATGAAGCAGGAAGGTGGTCATAGCAACTCTGCAATAAAATAATGCAAGCCTACCGAGTTTGGGCTCTTTAGAATAGGGAGTATGCATGAATTTTAATATTTGCTTTATTAAAAGCTTGTTCATGTAACAAACAGTGGACAAAAAGAATTTTCCGAATACCTGTAAAAATACCCAAGATATAAGCCATCAAACATTTCATTCTATCTCTTTCTAGCAACACAGAATTTAATATGGAGTTTATATGACCGTAGTGGACTGTGACGTAACAGTCTATGTCGGACCTCTCTGTCAAATCGCTGTCTAATTAGTAGTTTGAAATGCCTATATCATACGTATTTCTAGGCCGATTTTAATTTTAATTTCACTTTTTGGAATAGTTTTTACGGTATTTTGATATTTCGTTAAGAAAAGCGATGAAAAAATTCATGCATGTTCCCTATTGTTTCAAATGTTTTTTTTGATAGAAACTTATATATTCTATTCAAATGTTTTAAAACGCCGTTTACAAGAAATTATTAACATTACTAAGCTGTTAGCCCATCAGTAATTGCACAGATACCTCGTTGGATATGTTCACATTTTCGTTAACGTTTGCACTCGACTCCACTTAACACGGTGTAGGTATAATGAGCGGAAAATTTCTCAATACTTATCTCTGAGTTAACTTTACTATTTTCGTTGCGAATCTCAAGCGGTCTGTGCGCCTATCATGAGTTCGGTACGAGTGAGTATCGAGCGCTCGATGACGATCTCTCTTTCGCACTATTAGCTCGTGCGAGAGAGGTGCACTGACTCTCGATACGAGATACTCGCTCGCGCCGATCGTAAACTCAGGTCATGGTAGGCACACTGATGGCCCTATGGTTCAGGACGCTGGTCCTGTTAAATAGTGACGCTGTGCTGGTTCGATTCCGACTGAGATTGCAGTGGATCGTAATTATTTTTTACTTTTTTCTCTACTTAATATCAGTATTAAAAATTGTGTGATGTTTTCGTATTAAAGTATTGTCAACCAACTGACACAGAAATAGAGTTAATAACACCTGACAAAAGCAATATCATAAGTTTGCCGTGTGAACTGTATGTCTGTCTGTGGCATCTGCTCTTGAAGGGATGAGCCGATTTTGATTTAGTTTCTCTGTGAATTGTCAGTTGTTTTTTTTACATTTCGGGGTTTTTCAATGGCTAGCCAATTACATAAGTACTGTTTCATTTTTTATGTGTCGCTTATATGGGGACCTATGTAGAAAACTAGAAGGTGGTCACATTCTAGTTTTCTATATAGTTAGGTTATATCTAGTTAGGTAACTTTGTCAGCGGAGGAGAAAAAATCATAACTCTCTTTTTGTTCTTCAGCGTAATCGAGTAAAAAGTATCCTATAACCATCTGAATCTGGATCTGGATGGCCAGCTATCCGTGTACCAAAAATAGTCGACATCCTTTAAGTCGTTATGACACATAAAAAATCCAATCCAGTGACCTTCATCCGTATCACTTATTTTTTGAAAATATTTTCTATGTACCGACATTTCATTTTCATGACATTATACTACTTAGTACAGATAGTTAAAAACTGAGCCCGGCATCTCGTTCCTATGGTGAAATCAGTCAATGTTATCAGAACTAAAACTGACAGTTTCTGTCAAAAACTAATATTTTATGAGGAGCTGTTATTGCCGACTGTACTTTTCTTTCAACACCTGCCAGCAATTCTAAAGTACCCAAAGTCGATAGGATTGCATTATTTTATTAAAGACTTCCGTTCATTGCAAGATATGATCCAAACATATCTACATACATTGCAAGTTAAAGAAAAGCTTGTCAAAACTAAAGCAATATTTGCGTTCGCATGCTAGAGCCACACTCTGTTACCGGTTTTTCTTTCACCCGTGTTTTCTGTAATCTGTATCCATATTGTCGCAATATACGAGAGCAAATGTCCAGAGTATTTTAATTGAAAATATCTATCTCGTGCAAGTTTTTGTGTGTTCTGTGAACGTTTTCATTTACATTGCGTGTATTTATTGACGTAACAAATTGGCTTGTGTCAGAGTTAAAAGTGTAGTGTGTTTTTACGTAATTTTATTGTACGTATGAATTGGATGTTTTTCGGTGATGCCGTTTTTATGAAATACATAATAAGTTGTAAAATAATAATTTCTAAATTCAGGTTGTCCGATCATAGATTAAAAGATAATCCTTTGGCTTTGTTATTGTTATGATTACTGTGGCAAAATATTAAAAACAATAATTTCCAGCCCAATAAACGTAATTTTATACTAATCAGAATATGAATACAAAGGTCAATCACAAACCGTATTGCGAACCGGTTCACCCTTAACGTTTTAGGATAATACTAGTTGAGCCCAGGTCAATCTAGTTTGGCCGAAATAGTTTAGGCTTAATTAGTACTAGCTAGGTAGAACTGATTTTTGACGTAAATTCATACTTAAAATTTTATTCAATGAGCAATATTCAGACATAGCGTACATCATTTACAAAGAAACCATGTATCGACAGAAGTGACACAACACTTGTATAAAACAATAAAATAATAACACTTATTTTATTGTTTTATTAGAGAATGAGTACTTCTTATCTTGTATTGTCTTATATAGATTATCTCTTAGCTGATAGCATAACTGATTGCTTTGGGGTCGCAAAATAAGACAGGTTTTTGAGTAGGTACCATATGCAATGCAAGGAACGAAGTCTTCCCCTAATTCTTTTTTTTGTTTCTAGGAGGAGAGGCAGAGGACTGGCCGGTACATTGCGATCCTGGTGGGGATATGTTTGCTATTGTTGGCAATATACCACGCGTGGGTGCGGAAGATACCAGTCGTGGCCAGCCTGGTGGTACCAGCGCTCATAATGTTCATATACGTGGGATGGGTGCTGTATTCTGCTAACAGAGAGAAACATAGGGTGAGTTAAAATGTTCAGTCGAGCTTTAAGTATGTCATTGCATTGTTACATTGGGTTAATTTTGAAAAAATCTTACTTGCTAATATTATAGGTCGGTTTTACTTTAAAGTTTGTACATTACTAGAATGCCGTAGCAACGTCACCTGTTACTTATAATACCAATATCCAAACAAGTCATATTTGTATGTGCAGCAGTTACCCACTTGGTGAGTAGTGACGCTAAGCTTCCATACATTTTGTATATGTAACCGGCGACGCCTCCAGTGAAGTAGATTTGTAAAACGATAAAAGACCCCCAATTACATGTGGCCAGTGCTAATGTGACGCTTATGGTGGTTATTAAACTAGCGTCATTCTTGTATCAAGACACGTTGCTATAATAGGCCTATTGCTGCTAGAGGTGCGGAGCGTGGCGAAAAAGAGGTTAGAAAACGAGTAACACGACGCCTTTCCTTCAAGTTTCACGAACTAGCGCAGGGTGCAACCTCTTACACTCTGCGTGAAGTTAGGCTTCTAATATGTAAATATGCGCAGACATTTTGGTTCTATATAAGCCAAATGCAGCAATCATGAAATAGATAAGTATTGTATTATTTTTCGAGGAAAATATTTTTTGTACTAAACCACATGTTCTTATGTACAAAGATCTAAGTAATGAAAAAAATTCAAAATTCCGACTTGATTTGAATCAGTGCCTTGGCCTTGCCGGGGCGCACGCTCTGCCAACTAAGCTACAGAGTCAAGTCAGCTGGTCTTCAAACTTTGTCACTATTTTTTTTCAAGATCATTGCATTTTTTTAGATCTTGTAAAAAATAGTGTCAAAATTTGAAGACAAGCTGACTGGACTCTGTAGCTCAGTTGGCAGAGCGTGCCGTGCGCCCTGGCAAGGCACAAGGCACTGGTTCAAATCCAATCGGGGTCTTGAATTTTTTAAATTATTTATAACATTTATATTTATAAGAATATAATTTCTTAGTGAAGTTCACTTTAAAAATCACGAACATCGTGATGATAAAAAATGAAGATTTTCGTAAAAAATCAAACAACATGTGTATTTTTTTCCGAAAACCATGTTATTTTTTATTATGCTCTCTGCCAACAAGTCTGTGTAAAAAGAACATAAGCTACTATAATGGGGTTAATGTTCTTTTTGAAATAATCGATTCCGGGCGAACGTAATCATATCCTGTAGGTCGGTTTTCTGCGCCCTGCCCTCGTTTTACGTGGGTTTCATCGCTTTCAGGTAAAAAGATAAGGCAATTTGAATAATCTGTAATCATGTAGGTTTTCGACTATATCGTATAAGAGTATTCGAAGAAATTATTTTATAGATTAGTTTTGAAGACATCCTACAAATATGATGTAGGTTGATTATATTTTTTGGAAAGAACACAATCAAAGTTATTGAAGGAATAATCTAATAGAACTTACTTGTAATTTGTGTTTGACTGTTTTTGGATTATATCATCACAAGGTTTTAATAATTCGTATATAAATAAAAGGCTTACGTTTCTAAAGTACTATATGTTTCTTGTTACTTTCTGCAGTTTAGATTGTTACGTTGTCTGTAGATCAGTTGTATTCACGTTATGGTTTTATAGGAATGGAATAACAACCTTTCTAGGTATTTGTTATTCAAGATCACGATTTTTGTAGGTTACGTACCTAATATTCAAAGGTATCAGAGGATTAGTTTATATTACTACTCTGTATTTCTATATTTACGCCGTGTCTTATTGATTTCCTTTGTTTTTAAAAGGTGATAGTACTTGTCAATACGAATAAATTTTCCTAAATAGGGAGATATTTCAGAAACTAAGAAAAAAATATGCCATTCCCCACATTTTGGTTGAGTTACTACGAGTATGAAATAGCAGTTTTTTTTTCGTTTTCGAAATGTCTCCCCATAGGAAAAGTTGTTCGTATCGACGGATACTATCACCTGTTAAAATTAAAGGAAATAAAAAATGCACGATGTATCGGTGGTATCTCAACGCAAATTCAGGTCATTTAGTTCAATATGGCGTCTTTAAAATTTAAATTAAAGTCGTGTATTAATAACTCCATGATTACGGTTGGCGTTTTAAAGGTTAACTTATTCATTAAAAGTTCACTAGTCTGACTTATACTGACTGCATAGTTTATAAAAATCACTGATGAATTCATCTTTCATCGTTCATTTTGTCATCATGTCCAGCGTTTGTCTGATCATACGTTTGGAGATTATCTAAAAGTTTATTTAGAAATTCTCAAAATCTCAACTCAAATTTCCAACAACATCGTCTTAAGACATGGTTACAAAGACTTGTACACACATTTGTGACGACTTTATTTATAAAAAATTGTCTCTCCTTAATTTATGTTCCAACTCTCCCCTTTAACGACTTTGACAAACGCTATCCAACATCCGTAATTAAACTATGTAAATCCAATCGTAATATTGTAAGCGCGCAGCATTGTTTAGCTCAATCAAATTGTTAATTAAACCGACGCAACATCAAAGTATGCGTAACTGTAGTACATATAGTAAGTAGATGTAGGTGTAAATTGTGGTAGTATATCGGTTGGGCGGTCAACAATAGGGGTGGGGAAAGCTGTTACATTTCAATCACCGTGATTGCCATTCTAGTGCCAAAAAAGCACTTTGAAATATCACCATGCCTTGGCCACACTTGTCACTCAGACCATCTCCAAGTTGCTTGCTGTAACTGGCACTCTTGTTGCTCATACGCTAAAGGTATTTCGGACGCAGTGATTTGAGAATAAATATCACTAGTAACGGGGAAAAGACGTTACGTGATTTTGTAGCGTTGCTTATTGTTAACTGTGACTACTCAAAGTTTTAGTACTATATTGAAAATCACTGTGATCTTTTCATTGTGACGTTGTTTATCACGCACCTCTAGTCCATAAACATTCCAGCTGATTCACTGAGCGTCTGCCGAAACGTAAACATACGTGTTAACGCAAGCGATCGACTGATCGCCGGACAGTTTGTTTATGAAACTGGATTATAATGCGCTAACAGCGAAGAGAACAGTTCGCTGTACGCGGAAATTGCCATCGGGACGAGGAACTTCATTATCGATGATGGGTTTGGCTGCCAATTACGTTTCGGCAGCAAATTTGCACGGAACTTAACTGTGATAAAAGGATTGCAGTGTTGTTCTGTTTGGTGTATAATTCGATTTTGGTGTCATGTGCGTTGCTAGGTTATTATTATACCCACTCGGTATTTCTACGATAGAAGTAAGTAATTTACTTTGTTACCGAAACTGAATTTTTGTTACTTTTGTTGGGTTGTTATCGCGCGAATGAAGGACAAACCAACAAACAACCTCTTTAAAGCGAATTAGAAATGACACAACGGGTTAAAAAAATTGACACTTGAGCTTCGATGGGCCAATTTGCGTCGCCAGTGTTGGCGAAAACCGTTGAGTCGTAGGTTCAAATCCCTCAAAGCGTAAACATTTTCAGCTTTTCCCTCTACTCTTTACAAACCAACAAACACATTTTCGCACTTATAATATTAGTATGGATGACCAAACTGATAGATCAATCTCTGGATGGGTGTACATTTATAATATTGACACTACAGATAAGCCGCAGTTAGTCGTCGCGAAAATAGGGTCGGCAAAAGATTTGTTGACACAAGTTTTTTTCCTTTCACTTGTTCTTTACGAGTAGACACTCGAGTTGTAAAGAATAAAGCCAAATGCCGTGCTCTCGTGGGATTATCCCAACAGTCTTACGATTGTGTCCCAAATCCTTGGGAGGAGGGGTCGTTCTTCTTATGATGTATATCGTAGAACATAAAGTTACTAACAATACAGTAAAACACATTTTTCCTTAATAGGTGCGATTTTAATCCGTGAAATTAAAGTCAACAAAAATGAGGATGGATTTTGTTAGTCGCTTTTATTAATCGCCACCCAACCCGTTACGGGTTCGGTGGCGATTAATTCTGATATTTATGTTGATACAAGTTTCTTTCTTCCATGAGTTCTTTAGACACTCGAGTTGTAATGTATATTATAGTCAAATGGCGTGCTCCCGCGGAATTATTCCAACAGTCTTACGATTGTGTCCTAAATCCTTGGGAGGAGTCGTCGTTCTTATACGCCACAGAACATAAAGTTTCTAAAAATACGATATAATATATTTTTTGTATCTCATACTCGAGAACATGTTTTTAAATTGTCATGAAAGCTAAAAGAGAACCCCTAAAACCTTTAAAACAGCGCTATTATGTATATTATGTTAAGAGCATGCGTGCCGTTATTTTTGAAGTAAATACGGCGCCCAAAGGCAAGACTGATTATTGGGACGCAGTTAATTCTGAACTGTGTCATCACGTCGACACAAACTGCTGCCGTATTCAGCTCACCTGAGAAATCACCAATTTTATTGTTCAAGCTTTTAAACGCTTATTGGTCATTTACTACGTCACATATAAAATGTGGCTATATGTCAAGATTCAGACTCTTTATTCAATTGGTAACTGTACATTTCGATTACAAGTCAGTAACATCATTTTGTATAGTTTTTAGGTCAGTTAATCTCCATCTGTAAAACATGGTTAACACTGTAGTATGCGAGATCAGCAAGCAGTGATTTAATATCTTTTTCTTGGACAATGTCGTGTTGCTTGCAGATATTTTCATGTCTGTAGGGACCCAGATGTTAACTCCAACAAGGCTGAGATGTGCATATACTCAATACTGTGTGCATGCTGTTATTTTCTAAGTGCTGCGCCCAATGTCAGAGTGATTATTGTGACGCAGTTATTCCTGAACCGTGTCGTCACGCCGACACAAGCGGCTCCCGTATTCAGGTCACCTGAGGCGTCGCTAATTGTATGTTTGCTTCGTTGTTTTAACGTTTATTATCGTTCCGTTTGTTTGTTTACGAAGGTTAACGCTTTTAAACGCTCATTGGTCCTTTATTCCGTTGCAAATTAAATTCCGCAATGATAAAGGCGGAGAATTGTCTGTAAACGTTTAAGTGAACGGTAATGACCGTTCTGAGTTCCTATCATAAACAGTTAGGGCGTGCCTAATAAACCTAAAGTTGCTCAATTAGCTCCACGTTTTAGGGCCTAAAATGCGCTTGAAAATTGTTCTTATCCTACAAAATTGCCATAGGCATATTTTAGTTTTCTACCTAGATTTTCCTTATTATAATACCTTTGATATTGCTATAATAGAGCAATTGGAATGCTAATCGAATTAAAGGTGGTTACTTTCGTCTTAATATTTACCCGATTGCATCAAAAAGCGGATTATCAAATTCAAATATTTTAAGCCACAAGGGCACTTTTACAAATCTGACTTTACGGCATTTCCCAAGAGGAAACCACACTGTTGAGAAAAAAGCCGAAACAAACTCAACAGTCAGTCATTTTTAGGGTTCCGTAGCCAAAATGGCAAAAACGGAACCCTTATAGATTCGTCATGTTTGTCTGTCTGTGTGTCTGTCTGTCTGTCCGTATGTCACAGGCATTTTACTCAAAACTATAAAATGTATATTAATGAAATTTGGAGCATAGGTGTCTTGTATAAACCGCTACTTAGTTTGAGAGTTAAATAAAAAAAAAAATATTTCCAGGAGGGGCACTCCATACATGTAACCGAAACTGAAAAAAATAATTTTCAGCAAATATCAACGTGTGGCACATACTTATTTCGACAGTTCTTCTAAAAACACTGAGGTTTTTTTTTAAATTGATTTAGTGAATTTTTTTCGAAATATTCGCTCCGAAAGTAGCAAAAATTGTGTCCCCCCTGTATTTTCTAAGCTGTATGTTCAAAAAATATAAAAAAAAATTACAAATATAAAGCTTAATAAATGCTTCCAATGAAAATTGTTCTCAACGTGATTAAACATATCGTTTTTAAGTTATTGCCAAATAGTGTGTGTGCCGGGGACATACGCTCTTATGTTAGTGTTTTTTTTCATATCGTATTTTATTTCATCTGTAGTGCATTTTTTTGTATAAACGGCTGCGAAACCCTTGATGGGCGAGTCTGACTCGCACTTGGCCGGTTTTCTCAAATAATATCGCATTCATTGCAGGCAACGCACAGATGCGAATTAAGTCCATACAAATTTATTCCTAGAGGCCGTGGCTCGTCGGTGAATGCCTTATGTTTTCTGAGAGTAGAATGGACTCGTATGTATGTTTGAATGTGGGTATGTACCTGTGTCTATTTCATTGCCATGTTTTGCAGCCTAAACGGATTTTCACGTATGAGGAGGTTAATTCGTCTTGGTTGTGAAAGTGATAAAGGCTATAATATAATATTTTGCAGTCGAGTTTATTTCAGTACTCTGATCATAATGATCATATATATATATGATAGGTTCCTTTATCTTTCAGGAGTATTTATTAATAACGATACATGTATTTAATAATTTACTAACGATATACTAGATGAATCTGCCGATTAGCGTGATTACAGCAGATGCAAACAAGCATTTCACTATAAAAAAATACCGATTGACCTCTTACATATGACTGCTGGACGGAAAAAGTCACAAATAAAAAAGTACACAGAAGGGTGGGGAAAGCAAGAGCTTTGTAAAAACGATAGGAATTAGGAGAGGGAAAATGTTTGGTCACAGTATACGACATGAAGCTTTTATTAATAGCGTCGTAGAAGGAAAAGTTGAAGCGAGGAAGGGGAAGATCAAGGATAAACTACATAAAACAAATAAAAGAGGAGGTTGACATCATACCGTATACGAAGATGAAGGAAGTGGCCCAGGATAGGGCGAGATGGAAGAAGCTACTCGTACATGCTTCATCAGCTACAGAAAAAAAAATGGGTGATATTTATTGAAATAAAAAATAGCTCTAACAAGTAAGCGTACCACCGCTTAAGCACTAAAACGATAAAAAAACTTAACGACACACCTAAAAAAATTAATAAACGAATTTCTCGGATCAATCTCGATAAAGTCGCCTTTCTATAATACAAACTAAAATAAATTTAAAGTTATATGCCACCGAGACACATACGTTAGACTTATAACATAAAAAAAGAGAACAGTGACGCACTGAAAATTCAGTGTTCTCCGATAATCAACCATTCATTGGTCAATGTGAGTGACAAAAATACCCGAGATATACGAGTTAAAGAAAAGAATCGCATTTAAAAAAAATGCAAATATTTTTATTTATTTTCCCACAAGTGAAGAAAAATTCAATAGATATTGTTTAAGGAAGTAGAGATCGTATTTGCTTATATTTTGTACCAAGGTTAATGAATACAAAGTCAAGTGCGCCGTTAATCATGCAGTTTTGTTTATATTTTTCAGGTGAGCTTATTATTTATGACAGGTGGTGTGGATGGAGGTTGTTTAGATATTACTTCTGGAAGTCTGCAGGCCAGTATATTTATGCAATATGTAAATATATGAATTTATTAGTCGTAGTTTGTTTATCACGCTACTTGATAAAGATAAATAAGCTGACTAATTCCTCAGTGGATTTGATCATCAGGCTATCTTCACTTTTTTTTGTGCAAGGGAGGCAATTAGAGAATGAGTCCAAGGAAGACAGTGACGAAAAGCTAATAAGACTTATCCACTCAATTCTTGAAATTTAGGAATGGTGACAGGTAACTATAGTTACCAATAGCAAGTGACTGATTATTAAGAGAAATACAAGTTATAAACTCTTCACGTCACACGTTACCAAAGAAGATAGTGACGAATAGGGAACAAGACGAATAAAGAATGTGACGAAATAAGAATTCGATAAAAAACTAATTTACGAGACGAAATAATCTGATACCATGGATTCTTGTAGACAATTATGAACTGGCATTTTTTTTTCCTGAATACATTTTCAAGATTTCAAAAATGCTATCAACAAACACCCACGACAGAATCGACCGCAGAAACTTGTTCATATGTTTGTGATGACTACGGATAGTCAGGTTGTTCATTATTAGAAAACTTTTGCTTTGCATCACTTTTGTGGACACCTCTTTGTCGATGGAACTGTAAATCTTCATAGCTTAAAAGTAAGGGATCTCCAAAATGACACAAACATCTCCAGACACTTTGACAAAAAAATCATATGTCCACGAAAATGAGATACTTGAAGCCCTCGAATAATGACTAGGGTGGGTTGTTTTTACTATTTCCTTCTTTGTCAAAGGGCACAATTGGCATTTACAACTGTTTTCATCTTCATTGGATTCTTTAGTCATTAAAATAATATATTTACAAAAATAATATGATTAAAAAAAAAAACTGGCCAAGAGCATGTCGGACCATGCTCAATATAGGGTTCCGCAGCCATTTATACAAAAAATGCACTACAGATGAAAAAAATACGATGTGAAAAAAAAAACACCACCAAAAGAGCGTATCTCCCCGTCGCTTACGTCGTTTTGCTGAGAATCGCGGTTTTTTTTTGGCAATAGCTTAAAAACGGTATGTCCGATCATGTTGAAAACAATTATCGTTGGAAGTATTTATTAAGTTTTATATTTGTAATTTTTTTTATATTTTTTGAGCATACCGTTTAGAAAATAGAGACAATTTGATTTGATTTGATTTGAATGTTTACAACTTTCGAGCGAGTATTTCCGAAAATATTCACTAAATCAATTTTTTTTTAGAAATATCAAAGTGTTTTTAAGATCTAATGATGTGCCACACATTGATATTTGCTGATTTTTTTTTTCAGTTTCGGTTACATGTTTGATGTGCCCCCCCCCCCCCTAGGAATATATATATATATATTTATTTAACTATCAATCTAGGTAGCGGCTTACACAAGACATCCATATATACCCCAAATTTAATCAATATAGGTCTTATAGTTTCTGAGTAAAATACCTGTGACATACGGACATGACGAAACTATAAGGGTTCGGTTTTTGCCATTTTGGCTACGGAACCCTAAAAAGACACCCAGTGTGCTCATCGTAGGTACATATGATATCTATAGTAAATGTTGAAGTGGATCCGAAGGCTGAAGATCAATTCCAAATGCTATAAGAATGTATTCACTATTTAATATCGAGGTACAGATTTTTTGCTGCGCAGCATAAAAAATATTATATTCTATTTTTTTTTCCATACAAGAGTGATCCACTAATAATATCCCAGGTGGATTTTATTACCAGCGACCCTGTCGTTTATCAGAGCAACGGTGGTTATGACTGAGTGAGGGATCACAAGATCCCGACTCCAAATGCGACCAATTACCAGTAATAAACAACGCTATAAATACGAATATTTTTGAACTTGATTCAGTTGATTTACTTTCCCGATCACTGTGCTTACGAAGATCAAATTAGTCATTTCAAAGTAATACGCGCCCTGCCAATCCTGTAACAGGGCGCGGCGACTAACTCAGCGATCACGCCACGCAGCAGCAAGCAGAAGCAAGCACGTTACCTGTTGCCTCAGTACTGTTAGATATATAAGACTTATCCACTCAATTCTTGAAATTTAGGAATGGAGACAGGTAACTATAGTTACCAAGTAGGTATGTAGATTGAAATGCATCATGTTTGATCTACTAGCGTTAAATTTTGGAGCGCCGCAATAGTTACAAAAATTGTTTCACTCTCTCTTGCTGTTGCTTTCATGTTATGCACGCAGTTACGCTGGCCTCGTATTTATTAAGTGCTTGTTATCGTATTCAAAAACTTAACCTGAAAGAAAATTGGTTAAGGGATTATCTAATCATATGCCAGGGAAAATACTCTATTAAATTGTGATTGCTACACAAGATCGTTACATTGTACAAAAATTTTACTACATTTTGTGTTATTCTAAGAAATAAGTGTAGTATTTGATTGTAATTATCTCAAATTTACGTACGAAAGCGTGTATTTTAAATATGGTAAGTTATTGTAGTAGGACCGTGGTCTAATTAGTTCATAGCCTCGGGTGATATCAAGGCTTGAGCCCCACACAGGCTAGCCTCTATGATATGTAGAGTAATTTTATTAAAGTACAGTCGACGCAATAATCCGTATCTCTTTATAATGTGAAAATGGGTCCATTGGCTAGCTGGTTTGTCAGGAGTAATGGAAATGTTGATATACACTAATTTTTGCAAAGGCTTCAAATTTGTATCGTTAAAATTTGTTAGCATTGATTTTTTACGAACATCTTGATGTTTTACTATCACGATCTTCGTGATTTTTAAAGTGACTTTCTTCCCTAATAATCTATATTCTTGAAATACAAAGATCCAAATAATGAAAAAATTTCAAGACTCCGACCGGATTTGAACCAGTGCCTGTGCCTTGCCGGATCTTTGTATTTCAAGAATATATACATTTTTTGTAAATGTTTTTTAAAACTGACATGACAGAATCCTAAAAATTGGCCTACAAGAGCTCATTTGAAAGGAAAAGCCCCAATCGGTAAAGTTTTCGTCAAGTGATGATTCAATTTAAGTGGCGCGGAGGATTCGTCCCTTAATCGCGTGAAATGTCTTCGTTAATCACCTACTCCGCGTAGTTTGAGTGACATTTTGTGTAAAATGGAATGGTTGTTGGAATTTCAAACATACCCTGACTCAAATGAACACCGTAGTTAGGACCCGTTCTTTGATTTGAATTTAAGCCACATATGTTTCTATATGATTATAGTTTTTGTACAAGTACTGAAGTGACAAGAATTGTAATAATTATACAGTATACCTATTCCTCCTCAATCGGTTGCTTAATGCCGATAACGTGGTCACAATACGTCACCTGAACGAAGGCCGATCCCCACCCACTTTCTAAAAAGGCCTACCGACGCCGCGTCTTCTGGTTTGTGGTCGCCACTCGAGAACCTTTCTGTCATCTTTAATTACTTTTGTCCCTCAGCATCGCCCGTTAGATTTTTTGTGGCTAAAACGCTGATATTCAAACTACTGAACATTCTACAACTACCCAACTATCACCTTGACTTTCATGTTGGAAGAGCTCTAGTGGAAGAGTGTCGTATTCTTGCGTTTCGACACGCAGGAGTCGCGTCGAACGTGCGCATATAATTTTTAACAGTCTACAAAATCTATCTAATCTTGTTTCCCCATACAAACTTTGAACCCCCATTCCACCCCCTTAGGGGATAAACTTTGAAAAATCCTTTTTTTTAGTGCATCCCTGGAACTTATAAGGAACCTACGTGCCAAATTTGGACTCTAGAACCAGCGGTTTGGGCTGTACGTTGATATGTCAGTCAGTTAGTTTCCTCTTTTATATATTTAGATATTATTAGTTTGTAACATATTTATTTATCGATGGACCAAAGATACCGGCAATATATTTTTTTTATTATTTTAATTTTTAAAATGATGATTTTATCAATAATATTATACTTAAGTTAAATGATCTGATTAGGTTTTTCTGGGTTTTCCCTAATCCTTGCAACGAATGTTGGATCATTTTGTATGTCTCCCAGCAAAGACTTCTCTCAACTGACAATTCGAAAGTGCTTGTACCTAGGCCTACTTGAATAAAGAATATTTTGATTTAGATTTTGAAATGAATTTGAATTATATGTAAGAAAGCCCTCGGTCAATTATTCACCTTTTAAATGAAATCAATACTACATCAAATTCGTTTGATTCGCTTTATGGCTACGACGCCACAGATAAACTATATCATTTGACGACACGCTTGAGTCAGTTGGTTTCTAATATTAGATATTAAAAACTACTACAACGGTCTCCAATACAACGGCCTACGAAACTGGCGGTCCCGGGTTTGAATCCCAGCCAGATTCAGTTTCATTTGTTTGCAATATTTGTAATACAAAGTCTTACAATAAGAATGAAATACAGTAACAGTACCCTTCCGGTGGCAAAAACCGGAAGCCGGACCCAACGTCAAGTGGCAGGCATCCGGGAGCCGGAACCGACAACAAGCCGTTGAGTGGTGAGATTACCGATTGAACGACAGGAGAATTGGCACGGCCATCTTGGCAAAATATACTGTTAAGTGGCGGGCCCACCACGGGTGGTCATCGTGAATTTTCCGCATGTTACAAAAATGACAATTTCTCATTAAAAATGTATGGATGTTGTATAAAAACATGTATGTTGAATTCATCATATAATAGCTCATTTGATTATATAGCAATTAATGCCATTGCATTTATGTGAACTTTGGTAGTTTTCATCAAATGTCAGATTAAAAAAAACCTCTTTCATGTATAAATAGGCGTGATTAGGCAATAAAACAATTAATTTTAGAAAACACAACTTTAGCCTTTTTATTACCCCTCACGATACAATATTTTACACTACAAGATTTTCAAAAAGCACTGAATGCTCGCGGCTCGACGTACGATGGGAAACTAACGCCAATTCTAACGAACATTATATAATCTCAATTCATAAAATCAAAAATGAATACAGTATAAAAACATTAAAATAATCGGAAGATCATTACTCATGTTAGAATCTGTAATTAATAGTAAAAGATAATACAAAAACTGACATACTTTGAATAAATAATAATGATATATACAATTTGTAGATTTCAATTGGATTTTGATTATTATTAGCAGTTAAACTATATTAAATACATAAGCGTGTGAGCAAGTGTTTGTGTGATGAGCACGCATGTATGTTCCTGGGCCTTGGATGTTTTCGATGTATTAAAGTATTACGATTTATCTATATATCATGTAAATCGTCGACTGGTATCCATATACAAGCTTTACTTAGTTTCTAAGTCGATTTGTGTAAGATTATCCCTGATATTTATTTATTCATTATTTATCCGACAGAAAAATCATGCCGATCTGACGTTATTCTCAGAAGGGAAAATAATTAACCAACCAACACACTTGCGTTTATAATATCGGCTTACCCAGACGTAGGCAATAACTGACATAAAGCTTATCAATTACAGGGTGGAGCCTGCCACCCAGCGAAGTGGCCAGAGGAGTGGTAACCTTAGTTTAGTTTATTTGTATACCTACTTATTGTTTAACTGCTGTTAATGTCATTGAACTGAATGGTGCTACCGTAAAATTAACAAGCGAACTAACCATTATCGCATATATGATATAGGTGAATACACTTTAGGCTTATTGTAGTTGATTTGACTATTAATTGTTACAGGGTCTCGGCATAAAACTTAATCGTGCTCCATGATGGTAACATACTAACTAAGCAAATAACACTTTCGCATTTATACCAGTAATATAGGCTTACTCAGCATTGGCGTGTACACTTGTACAGGGTTTTTGGGCGGGGTAGGCAATTTTTCTGTGTCCATGTGGAGCCATGGTCAATCAGAGCTTCAGGGTAGGCAGTTTCTCTGTACCTGTATGGAACCATGGTCGTTAAGGCTAGGCAGTGTCTTTGAGTCTATATGGACCACACGCTACTGTTAGTCAGATATTCAGAGGTAACGACTGACGTATTGGGGGGGAAATCTTTGTAGAGATCTTTGGATCGGCCTTTGTTCTAGTGGCTGAGTCTTCTGTCTATAGGTTGATATGATGTACTGACGTATTGCTCATCAAATACCGGGCGTAGCCCCCAACCAAAGGCCAAAGGAGAGGTCAGAGTGAATACACTTTAGCCTTTAAACCTAATTTGGCTTCTAATTGTTTTCACCTGGTTTATCCATTGTTCGGAGCTTCGGCCTCTTGGTTTTTTTAGAATATGGTATTTGCCCGCGTGGCAAGAGTACGAGTATTAAGTTTATTTCTTTGGTAACCGTACATTTTTCAAGATCAAAAGTTATTACTTAACAAGTACTAGATACGTCGAACATCGCGTGAATCTGGGGCTTCATTGTTTCATTAAAGAAACAACAAAACAAAATAACAAAGTAACGGAGACATTTTCACACTTACTATATGGATGTACCTAGCCATTTAGAGGTAGTAACTGATGTAATAGTTCAACAAATACAGGGCGTAGCTTCCAACCCCGCAGCGGAGTGGCCGGAGGAGTGGTCGGAGTCAATACACTTTAGCTTTAGCTTAGTTAATTTGGCTACTAATTGTTTGATTGCTGTTAGACGGTGTCGGGACATTGACTTCGAGCGCTACATAAAAATTATACTACATATTTATAAAATTATCAGAGGTAGACCCATCACGTAATAATGCTTAGGCGTAGAATATGTATACTGTGCACAAGTCTATAAAACCACTAGTTAAGATAGATAACAAAACAATACATAAAAAGGGATACCTATCATACGAGTAAACAAAGACAAAAAAATTAAATTGATATAAAAAGGATGTGCTATATACATTTATACACGAAGATGTAATACGAAGAATTGAAAAACAGTTTAGTGAAAACCGTATTGGAATTAACTATGAAATCATTTGCCAACTCTATATAATATTATAAAAATATCTAGATATGGCGGGGTTGACATTGATAGATTATTAATCCAGGTGTAGGTTAAACATACGAACTACAGGATTGTTTAATCAAGTTTACCTTGACGAATTTTTTACCATTTGAACGGTATGTTTTTTTTGTTCTTTTTCCTCACTAGCTTTAAAATCGTCGTATGAAACTAGTGAAGTGGTCATTATTATTACACTCTCAGCCTTATACATTCCTCGTCTTCATCTCGGGCTCCAAGATTAGCCTCGAGTGTAATTACCAACGTAGCACACTCGTCTCATATTATACTATAATAGCTGTTTTAGGTAGAATATTTGTTTCGTTTACAGTAGAGCGAGTCGTTAAGGAGATTTTTTTTGTGATTTTGCGTATTTATAATATTACATTTTGAATAATAACCTAGTTTTATTTCTTCTCGGTTTACAGCATAACCAAATTATTTATAATGCTTTACGAGTAAAATGTTAGGGCTCGGCGTAAATAAGTCAGTTCGTACTTCTATTTTTCTCTATCTGTTTATTATATCACTACCTCACCGCCTCGCGACTTTTGATACAAAATTTTATCCTCCGTTATTTCACATTAGAAGTTGACTTATGGAAAATGCTTTCTAGTCGCGCACCTCTTTGCTCACCATACCTATGTGTTTAGAATTTCTTGGTCAGTGTGCACATCAACTGCTCAAGTGCTGCTCTTGTCAATGTTCTATTCTCGTACTTTAGCTACTCAACTCATCACAGTGGCGCGCAGTTCATATAGGCACAAAGGTATTTATTGCCTATCCTGAAGGACCATGGCTCCATATAGCAATAGAAAAACTGCCCAGTGCCTACCCTGAAAAACCTGCTGTGCGAACTCCGCATCAAATCTAACATTTACACAAGTTACAAATATTCATATATTACAACAAGCATTTATCTGCGGCTTCACCTGCGTTACCGAGAACTGAATAGCCTATTATTTAACGATTGCTTCGCTCTAAAACCTTCCACCCCCCTTTTTACTCCCTTAAAAGAAGATTTCTGGGTTATAAACAGTCTTTTGTTCCGGGGTCTCAAGCTATCTCCATACCAAATTTCACCTAAATCAGTTATCGGTTTAAGTTTGAAAAGTTAACAGACATACAGATATACTGAGAGAGAGACAGAGTTACTTTCGCATTTATAAATATTAGTATGGATAGGAATAAATTTTCTTCATCTTTAGATAACGATTATGATTAATCATTTCACCTAGAACCTTGGCAACGTGCCTTGGCTGAGCATTGATCTAGAGAATTTTAATGAGGACACAGTGCCGATAGTAAACAGGCATCGGTAAAGTGGTGCACTTAAGGAGGACTGGGGACGCAGTTGTCTATTTTCCTTACGTAGCTATCGTGCTAGATAACTTGTGTAGTGCATCAATAAAGCAATCTTCGAGTTCATTTATACATAAACAATAAATGAATAAGATGATGTTTCTTTTGTTTACATAAATATTGCAGCACATTAGTGATTTATGTTACTAACATTATAAGGGACAAGTTCCTAAAATAAATTATTTCATTCATTCATCTGCAACTTATCTTATCACCGACCTTTCCAAATCGGTGGTATATCAGGGTTAGATATACCTTTCAGCTGCAAATGCATCTAGAAGTGGCATACGAGGGTTGCATTCCGCAGTTGCATATATGATTGTATTTTGCTTCTTTTATATTACTTATTTATCTATCTTAAAATCGCTCATAAGTAACTGCAGCTAATAAGTAATTAAAGAAAACCCTATCAGAGAATAACATTACCTTCGAAGGCAAATCGGTTCATTTTGCAGCTCTTTGAGAACTTATAATATGTTGTCACCTCAAGTTCTAGTGTACTATTACGGGGTGGATCTTGGAAGTCTTTTAAAAAAATAGATTCAATTGATACTAAAACGTTTTATTGGAAATTTTATAAATATATTGAGTATAGTGTCCGCCACAAGAATAAAATCAGACTGTCTACATCTATATTAAATTTACTAAAGGAAACAATTCCAGTTGCTACATATGCAAAAACGGAGTAATAAGCAATGAGGGCAATCATCTACATGTTACATAAGTTGGATGCATCAGCGAAAATACTTCTTTAATATGCATATATAACAGTACACTGATGTGCCCTTTCAACGCATAAAAGTGTTTATAGAGAAAGCATTTAACGAAAGTTTACACTTATAACGAACTACAAAGGACTTCGAGTTCTGAAAATACACATGAGTGACTTAATACGCATATTAATAGGAACCTGCTCACACTCATAAACATACACACATTAGGTGTCATGGTGCTTTTTTTTTTATGACATAGGAGGCAAACGAGCAGACGGGTCGCCTAGTAGTCTGTGCTGATGGTAAGCGATCACCGTCGTCCATAGACACTTTCATCACCGGAGGAGTCACAAGTGCGTTGCCGGCCTATCAGGTGGGAGTACGCTCTTTTCTTGAAGGCTTGAAGGTCGCATCGGTCCGGAAATACTGCAGGCGGCAATTTATTCCACTGTTCAGTCGTGCGAGGCAGGAAATTTCTAGAAAAACGCACAGTTGTGGACTGCCAACCATCTAAGTGGTGAGGCTCGAAATGTTGTTGCGTAGGACGATGGAGGAAAGATGCAGCTGGGATCAACCCTAACAATTCCTCGGAGCACTCCCCGTTATACATGCGATAGAATATGCAGAGCGAGGCTACATCTCTACGCAGAGCCAAGGAGTCAAGCTGATCTGAAATACGCTGGCAACCGACGATACGAGTCGCTCTCCGTTGAATACGGTCTAGAGGGAGAAGCTGGTACTTGGGAGCTGGATGGCAGGTGGATGTAATTTTTTCTCGAAAACTGTGAGTTTTCGCAACTCGATATTTCGTGATAAGGTTTCTAATAATAGTGTTCACTGTCCATTTCCATTACGTACAGCATTAAACCTCTTTCGCTTATGTCTACACATGACATACCGTATTACCTATTACTGTGTTCTCCACTATTCACGGGTAAACATAGCATTTTCCTATTACGCATTCTACGCTCAAAATGGTAAACAAGATCGTAATAGTCGGTTCGTCTACCCTAATCAACAAAAACGTCGAAATACACAATGTCAATATTCAACTGGTTCAGTTTTGTTGCTTGTACAGTCACCAACATTAATATCTGCCACAACAAAGCGCGCATAAATATCTGACACGACTCATTTCTAGGGCCGTAAGGGGACGTGTCAGATATTTTTGCCCGCTTTGTTATAGTTATGTATGGGATATATTAATGCTGGTAACGTAACGGCATAAAAAGTTAGCGGTCCTGGGATCGGATCCGAGATCGCTTCCTTACTCCTGGTTCCGGGGTTTCTACATACACTTAAAATAGTATTTATAAATAAAATCATGTAGCCTTGCCGTTTTGTACCCAATATTTGTTAATGTGTGACTAGATCGATCTCGAAATGACTAAGGTTTAGACGACAGATGAAAAAAAAATACTAATGTAGTTAAGCCCTGTCACTCATGTTGTCGACATTATGCTGATTTTGATTTAAACTCCAATTTCACTTATTATCACAACCCAAAAATGGAGCTTATCGTGTATAAATATGATTTATTTAATTACTTTACCTTCGTTGGTAATTTTTCGGCGTTTCGGACGTCGCGTTAGACCATGGACGTGTATACGCGAATAAGCCCTGTTTGTTGTGCTATAAAATTAAGCTGATTTATTTTTATCTGAGCTGTATGTATTCAAATTTAATTGTCCACGGTGCAACTCGATTCTGGTAGACATCTTGAATTTTTTGATGTAATTTCATTGTATAAATTGTGTAGATTACCTGTATCGAGATTTGACTGGACTTTGTTAGGAAATTTACTGAAAAAGCCTTCATTAAGGCTAATTCATTAGAAACCCAGCATGGAGCGCCGTAATAAACGCTCTTCCGCGTAGAAACGCCAAAACGATAACATTTCTCAGCCAGTAAATTTAATTAACATTTACTGTGAATCTCGGTGAAAGCAGGTAAAAAAGAGAGGATTTTTTATCTTATTCTTAGCTTATCTTCCGGATAAAAGGAATTTCGTCATTTACTTAATACGCATTACAGAATAAGAATTTTATTTTATCCGTCATACCTAGTGTCAGTGGCGCTTTTTTTGTTTGCTTTTAGGTACCCAAAGGGTTTACCCTTTGGGTACGGGACCCTATTACTAAGACTCCGCTGTCCGTCTATCCGTCTGTCTGTCTATCCGTCTGTCCGTTTGTCCGTCGGTCCGTCTGTCCGTTGGTCCGTCAGTCCATACGTCCATCCATCCGTCCTTCCGTCTGTCACCAGGCTGTATCTCATGAACCGTGATAGTTAGACAGTTGAAATTTTGTGATGATGTGTTTCTGTTGCCGCTATAACAGCAAATACTAAAAACAGAATAATTTTATCTGTCTGTTTACGTCAGTAACCATTATAAAATGATCGAACACCGCGTACATTTTGCTTAGGAGTAGGGCTCTGCTAACACTGGATTTTTATAGATACGGCCGTTTGTAGCGTATATTCCGTACCGAACCCTTAGTGCGCGAGTCCGATTCGCACTTGGCAGGTTTTTTGTTTGTGTTTTTAACCTTACTTTGAACTGAACTGAACTGAGTAGTGAACTGCCTGAAGGCAGTAAGCGAATCAGTGGGGAGTGTGCAAACTCACAAACGGTATTGCCATCCGCGCTACTTGGAGTAAGGTGGGGACGCGATGCGCAAGTGCGCACAAGGACTGCGGAGGTGAGACAGAGTCAGAGGTGACTAACGTAAGCCAAAACACCAAGCCACTGACCAACAACCTTAAAACGAAATGGGTTTTAGGGCTCCGTACTCGAAGAATACCAACAAAACCTTAATAACTAAGCCTTCGCTGTATGTCTGTTTGTTCGCTACAGTTGAACCGTTTTCATAGATTGTAATGTAATATAGACTGTAGCCTATGATTAATAATTAAACAAGAAACGTATTTCTGGACGTATTTCGTGTAAAGCGCGAGTAAGACTCTCGCTTTGTCGGGTTTTTCTTTTGCATCGTGGTACTTGATTACTAATACTACCAGCATTTAGCTACTGGAGATGATAAGCCGAGTCATTACAGAACAATTTTTTCATGTATTTATGGTGCTAGGCTAGCTTCTGCCCACGACTTCGTCCGCCTTAAATTCGTTTATCGCGGATAAGGGTATTTTTCCGGGATAAAAAGTGGCCTATGTCCTACCCCGGGACTCAAACTATCTCCATACCAAATTTCATCCAAATCGGTTCAGCGGTTTAAGCGTGAAGAGGTAACAGACAGGCAGACAGACCGACAGACACACTTTCGCATTTATAATATTAGTATGGTCTAGAAGGCGCCCGCTACTTCGTTCGCGGAGGAGAAGAAGTCATAACCCTTCGTTTTTTCTTCAGCGTAGTCGGGTAAAAAGTATCCTATAACCATTTGGAGATACCCAGCTACTTGTGTACCAAAAATAGTTGAAATCCGTTCAGCCGATTTTGCGTGATGAAGCCACAACGACACATACAATCCAAAAAAATATTTTTCGTTTAGTAACCTCCAAATAGTCCGTAACAATCATTTTTTTGAAAATATCTTCAATGTACAGACATTTCATTTGTACAACTTTATAAAAATATTTTCTTCTGTTTCCGCGATTATTATGTAGCGCTTTGGTTTTAGGTGGCGAGGTAACGTACAGGACACTACGAAAATATTCATATTTCTATAAACACATACAGTTAAAAGAAATCACTTACAGATAAAAAAACACCCACACACTGGCAATTTAGCGCATAAACTGACCGGAGATTGCGAGATAACTTTGGCAGAGAGGGGAATGTATCCTTAACGCATTTCCTAGTTAAATACTCTAAGGCTACGCCACAATCACAGAGAAAACAGAAAATATTGTAATAATGAGATAAGAGTATATCAGTCTGTCAGTTGGAGTGTGGAAGGGCCACTTATGAAGATACTGAGAACTTATTTATTATTATCTCTGAAATAATTTATGATGCATGATTCGAACAGACAGACGGACACACATACATACATACAGTTTCACTCTTGTTTTTGTATTAAACTACTCATTGCTTAATATTATTATTCTTCCTTATTATTCCTCTTATTATTCCTTAAATTATTTTTTTCTGTACTTAAATCTTATATTTTTGTTTCTGTATAACAACAATTCTCAACGTTAACCGACTCACAGGGTCCCAAGGTATAGGCTCAGCATAGTTTGGGGCCCGCCGAATATCCCATGATGTTTTACGTGTTTTGTTAAATAAAAATATTTCATTTCATTTCATTACTGTAGGCATAAAGATGTGTGTCAATATATTTGGCGCTTTGGATGTTACAAACTATTTAATGCTGACTGTACGTGTACATAGTCAAGAGGAAATATAATGGGTACCTGCGCTGGTTTCACTTTTATAACACCATTTTGTATTTCTTTTTCCTCTGAACTAAGTTTGAATTTTTAATTTTTGGTATAGTGTGGTATATTGGGAATGTGCTTCTACGAGAATCTGAATTTTTATAAAATTGTGGAATGCTATGAATGATGATATGGTACTTACATGTATATGATGGTACTTACACTGTGTATAAAAAAATCAGATGGAATTGCCTCAGAGTCATTTTTGCTGAAATTTTACCTACTTTTCAAATGATCAAGCCCTAGCTTTTTTTTTGTTACTTCTCAATGATTTATTCCCTAAACGCAAACCCTGTGAATTATGAAAGCACTCTGAAATACATTTCATCCTGGCATATAGGTACATAGGCCACGTCGAGAGCTAGCACGTGATTTTATAAATCCATGTTTAATTCACGAGAGGATTGCAGTGTTAGATATTCCATTACAATTTTCAATAAAATATTCTGAGCCAAGTCAGAACTAGAAAGTAATATACTGTTAATGTTACTATATTTTGGTTCAAACCACATATCTAAGTGGGTACTTTGCTGCAGATAATTTAAATAATGTCACGATTACAAATAATTTTAGCGTATTTTTAAAAAATGACAATTTTTTTACAAGTCAGAGAGCACAAGAAGAACAGAAGTACAATTTCTATAGTAAATCCGCCTTAGTATAAGTACTCCTGTACATTTTTCTACGCTCTATTTGTTACCTACGCTCTTTTAGAATGAGAAACCTTTGTTTTTATAGGGTTCCGTACCCAAAAGGTAAAACTGTCTGACTGTCTTGTCTGTCCGCCTGGCATCAGGCTGTATCTCATGAACCGTGATAGTTAGACACTTGAAATTTTCGCAGATGATGTATTTCTGTTGCCGCTATAACTACAAATACTAAAAACAGAATATTTTTTTATGTGTATGTCTATATCAGGAACCAATATAAAATGACCGAACACCGCATACATTTTGCTTAGGAGGAGGGCTCTGCTAACACTGGGTTTTAATAGATACGGCCGTTTATAGCGTATATTTTGTAGGGAAAGGTGCGCAAGTCCGTAATTTTTAACTCTTAATTTTTATATGAAATCAGAATATTGTGATTAAGTGCAAACCCTGATGCGACCTTCAAGCCTTCAAGAAAAGAGCGTATCTACTCCCACTTGAAAGGCCGGCAACGCACTTGTGACTCCTCCGGTGATGCAAGTGTCTATGTGCGACGGTGATCGCTTGCCATCAGGCGGCCCGTCTCTCCTCGTTTGCCTCCTATGTCATAAAATAATAATAATAATAAGTAGGTATATTTATATTTTTATTATCTAATTGATTTCATCGGAAAATAGTTTGTTTCAAAAATTTTATGTAGCCAATCCAATTGGCACAAAATACACCTAGGCGGTCTGCACAAAGACTTTCCACCGAGTGGTGATAAAAAATCTATAAAATCTCGTTATTTCGTAGCCCCAGTAGCGGCGCCAATCAGGCCATCAGTTGTAGCTTTGTTCCCCATTTAATTACCTTTGGAAATACGTTTTAAAGCGTATTAACTCCACGGTTGTTTATTTGTGTTGTTTACATTGGGTAGACGCGATATTGCGCAAACTTACTATGCGTGGTTGATATTGAAGATTGTTTAGCTATTGACCAAAAGTCTGTCGATTTCAATTGTATTGCAAGATCTCATCTGAAAATAGTGTCACCAATCTTCTGTTCTGAAATGTATGCAAATATTTTAGTCTCGTAATTCCGTGTCTTCTCTTTCTCTCTCTTGAGTGATTATAATTTCCATCTGATGATAAGCTTTTCTTATTTTGCTTGAGGTATTTTCATTTTGTATTTTGCTCGATAGTGCACGTTATTTGGACTCAGAATTTCCAAATAGTTTCTTTTCAAAGTTGTTGTTATTTAAAAATATACTTTTTAACCTCGATATGACATTTGTGTAGTTGCTTCGACAATATACATTTTTACTTTGATCTATATGAAGATATATTATAAGGAATAAAATAGAAATTATATTAGTAAGAAAAAAAGTCATGAGATTGACACCTAACTTATTAAAATTTCTTACTAATCTGTATGGACCAAAGTAAAAATCATTCTGAGTCTAAATAACGTGAGGTTTAAAAAAAAAACAATGTAAACACCTCTGGAAAACTTAATTTTCTGAATTATCTCGTCTGTAGCATTTATATTGAGATCGAATTTTATGATCTGATTTCAGGTTCAATTTGATTTCACGTGCCGCTTTGCATCTTTGCAATACTCCGTTTATATTGTGCAATTATATTGTGCGTTTCGGTCTTATGATGTTACTGTCGTGAAAACACGTTGATTACACATACATTCTTGCCAGTCTTTAGTTTTACTCTCATCTATTTCTGTGTTATAGTTTGAGAATTGTAAAGTGTTTTGGTCGATGGGTTTTATACCCGTAGGAAGGAATCTCCTACTGAAATAATTATTGAAAAAACTTAATGTCAATTTTTCTTGGACTATGTAGTAGTGATACTCAGTACGCCTGTGATGTTATTTGTTTCAAAGAAATTATCTTTTTACTAACACACGTAGTGAATATGATTCTGATATTTTCAACACGCCCAGATAAATCAATTTAGAACAGTTAATACACAGACTGAAAGAAAGGGGGTGTCATAATAATGCTAATTATAGTTCATCAAAATATATCCACGCATTTAATTTTCACAACTCAATTATAATAATAATAGATAGAGTGATGAAAAATGGACAACATTTCATTTTTTTTACCCTCTCATTTTATCGAACTATCTAATAATATTTGCAAATTTACGAGGAACGTATTTTGTATTTCTAAATTATTTTCAATTTTAGCCCCTGATTTTAATAAAACAAAACTACCTCATTCTATACGGGCCTAAGCGCAATTCGAAGAAGAATAAATTTAAAAAGTAAAAAATACTCTTCATCTGTGGGCTCGTTGTGACTAGTGGCAAAACTAGAGAACGTGAAAAGCTTTACAATTCAATTTAAATCACCGTGACTCTCGTACCAGTTGTAAAAAAATCACTGTGAATTTGTTACTCACAACCACAGACTAATAAGAGATACTACGTATCAGACTGCCAACTCAGAAACAAATATGATTTGCACTAGGCAACTATATTTAATCTGTACGATTAGTGTTGACTGACGTTAATTTTTTTTTCTATTCGAGATTGCAATGTGGCAAGGGATCGTAACGTATTCAGCCAAAGTGGTCTAGGTACATTGAATGAGGTCTAATATTTAGAATGAATAGTTCCCGGCTCGTAAATTTGAACACGTAACTTCAGTAAGTGTATTTACGTGATCAAATTATATGTTGAGAATTATACCTCAGTGGCCTAAAAATAAAACACGCATTATTTGTTAAAAGATTTATTTTTCAATCTTTTTGTCGTAAGCTTTCTTCTGTATTGCGTCCGTCCCCTTTAATATTTTGTTGGTTGTGTTGCACCAATTCATAATTGTAGATTGGACATTCAGAACAATGAAATGACTGAGAATAGTTTTGTGCTCCGCGCAGTCAAATAAACAAAATGAATTCTTGGACATAATGTTTGCTAGTCCTGCGGGCGATAATTTTGCAAGATCATCACAATTTAAACACTTCAACCACTAAGTATTTTCTCAGAGCACGGGAAATGGTGTAAAAGAGCGTCCTTTCGCAAAGTTCTACAAACACAGCACTCTTAAAACATGTTGCAAAAAGCAAGACATTAAACACAAGGACATCACTCGATAACACTTTACTGTGACAGTGACAGAATGAATTTCGACAAATAATATATAGATGACAAGACGAGTGTATTGACAAAGCAACAGCTAATCACAGCAGAGAAAAACGTCAGTCAACATTAAAAACAACATGGCGCTAACGTACGCGTTTTGTTATACGATGATTACCAGCTGTGCTCACAACTAACCCTGACTTGCTACGTTAAAGTTACTTACTGTAATGTATAAAAATATGTATGGTCCAAAAATTCCAAAAATAATGTTAATGTGTTCAGAGAGCCCAAATCTATCCGTGATATTTCAATTGTAGTCACTTTCATAAAATGAAATGTTGTCCATTGCGAAATACGAGTAATGCTCCTCTAGTGCAAGGCAAATCGTAGAATAAAATATATGTACTCGTATGATATTATAATCCTGAACACTTAACAGTTCTGATTATCATCCTACGCGCTGGTAATTTATTCCATGTTGGTGTATTGACATTGTTATATTACGTACAAGATGGTAGATACTTAATCAGAATTGTTAATCCAATCATCATTTTGCTAACGAACCGTCATTTGTATTAATGATTGGCAAACTCTGGTTGTTACAATAAACTTAAACATAATATTTCGCTGAATTTTCGGGCTTGTAGAATAAACAAATTATGCTTGAATATAATCTTGTATATTCTTTGTTAGAGTTAAAAACAGAAGATAGTAGGTACACGATTTTTCTGAAAGTGAATTTTATAAATTTTAGGGCATAAAACATAGTGATTAGTAATTAGTTTTCTATTTATCAGCTTTAAATTCCTACACAGACTGGAAAGTCTGATCTAAAAACTAAACACAAGAAGTGAATGTCATAAAACATAAAATCTGTTATATGGAAATAAATATCTATCAAAGACAATCTTACACAATCGACCTAGACTAAAACTAAGCAAAGCTTTATGCGACGATAATATATACGTGGGGCGTTCAATAAATATATTCTCAGTATCAATATAAAAAAGTGAAGTTAGTCGTATCCTTTTCTTATCTAACACTCTTTGGTATTTTGTATGCGTACATAATGTATTAAAATATTTTTATTTCTATACAAAAAAAACCTTTTTATGGGCGTAATTTGCATTTACTTTTGCTTCATCGGTAGTGCACCGATTATGTAAGGGATTTTTTCGTTTCAGAAAAAGGTAATATAGTCAAGCATTTGGGCTGTGTTGAACGTAAGTTGGCTTATTGATTAGAAGTGGACCTGAAGCGCAGACATGGTTCTGAAGTATTGTCTAAAGAAAAGGTCATAAAATTGATGTATTTGTTTTCTTAATTTTTTATCTGACCACCTCTTATAGTTGCACTAGGATTATGTCGCAATTCTTTCGTAATATTTATATGCATATGGGTCAATTTCACCAAATGAGCATTTTTGTCTAATTTCCGTGGAATTTTGAAATACCAATATTACACAGAAAATTTAATGCTGATAATTTGATAAAACAAATAATAAGCACAAATTTCCTTACGGGGTAACTGTATTCATATAACTACAAAAGTTATTATAGTTTGATAATTTCGCCAGGGCACGGGAATTTATCTGTCCATGGGAATTAATTTTTCGTGGCACGGAAATTGTTTCTTTTTAGAATAATGTGCAATAAAACTATTATTTACTGTTTAATCAAACAAGAATTATAAACTTTACTCATACTGAAGTTGTATCGAAATTATTAGCCCTAATTTACTAATCATAGTGATCAACCAACGACACTAAATAAATGTCTAGTATCATTTCTATCTTAATGAAAAATCTAGTACATATTAATATTGAAAAAGTATCAGTAAACGATTCTCTATGTAACGACAAAATACCTATATGATTTTGTATACATGGTGTTTCGAAACCGATATTAAGAAAAAAGTAAGGTCACAGTAAAAATGATTATTTTATTATTGTAAGTCGGTCGAGTATCTGCCAAATCATGACACTCATAAATAGTTTGCGATACTTATAGAGTGTCTCTGGGCTTTAGGCAAGCCTTTAACTTCCAATCTGAACAGAATTAGGCAGTACTGTATAAAGATGTTAGGCAGGATTGTGTAGCATTACTGTGGCTGTTAAATTTGTTCATAGGCAGTTGTTTTCTAGATCTAAAAGATGATGGTTGTGGGTTGAGAATGAGTGGGTGTCAAATGTCTTGTTTACGCCGATGACCTGGTATCTGTAACCTGACCTGGTATCTGTGCCCCAAAATCTGCTGTTTTGGGTAAATAGTTCATGGGAATTAGGGCACGGGAATCGGAAATCGTAATAAAAAAATCGCCAAAAATGTAATTAACATTTTAAGAAAATGTTACGTTATCGTTTGTATAAAGATACTAAAGGGCTTTATAAGGCGTACACTTGTTAACGAATAGCTATGCCAGAAATATAATTTATAAGGGTCATCGAAATTGCAGAAAATTTGTCGCCCACCCGGCGGCCGAAACATTTGCGTGATTTACTCGAATCCATTAAGGTTCGATGAACAACTCTTTGCTTCGCCAGATAGCCCACAACTGACTGCATAGGTAAGGCAGGACAGGACGGGGATCAATTGGGGACGATGGCTGTCGGGGCCCTTTGAATTTTGACTAAAAAATGTTACCCTCGCGCTCGGACAGAATTTAAACATCGATCATGAGTTATTCACCACCATGAAGTGAATAGCGTTTGTGCTCAGTGATAGCAAATATCCTCTAGTTTAAGTTTTTGACACGAAATCAGTGATACTAACGTACAGTTTTTGGTAGGAATTATCAATCAACTCAAAAGTCGATTCCTGACATTATTTTTAAATGTATTTTAAAAACAAATTTATCCGTGAATTCGTTTTGATCTTGACGGAGAAACATGTTTTCTTTGTGAAAAAAATAATAATGGAACGTATTATCTGATGCTACCCCACGATTTTCAGTTCGGACACAAAAAAATGCGAGCTCAGAAATTGACCCATATAATTCTTGTAAAAAACCATTTTGATTTTTTTCAAGTGACCCGTTCTTTGAAAATGTAATTGCACGAGTTTAATTATTTTTGAGACATCACAATTAGGTGAATCGCTCATTCTCAAAATCAATTATCTTGATTTCGTTTGTTAGTCCGTTTTCGTCATAGCTAACAAGGTTCTAATAATAAAGAAGAAATGAAACCACAAGACTAATCTAAACTAGGTGTATTCACTCGCTTTCACTGGCTATTGGCTTAGGTTACATACACGCTTTTTTTTTTGCACCTTCATAACAGCACAGTGGCAATGAGAACAAACACACTTCTCAGGGTCGCTTTATGTAAGTTCGCGATGGTGATAAAACTAGACTACTTAAGTTTTGCCTGAAGGGCCAAGTCTGGTAAGAACAAACTCACTCGGGAGGCTTCGCCACAAAGGCAGGGTTACCACTGGTCTCCGTTAATAATTTTAACTACTTTAAGATATTTTTTATTAATCTACATGACGGACTTATAATTAAAATTTAATCATTATCAATATTATAGAAGAAGTTTTAAAACTGAAACAAGACCGAACTTGAAAAAAATCTTGAAGAAACTTTATTTTTTATTTTTATTTATTTATTAATAAAGAAAAAAGGGTACATTTTCCTCATAGCAGCGGAAAAAATCTTGAAAGATTTAACTGCCGCTGTGTTCGCTCATTTAAATATTAAAAACATTTTACTATGTAGAATAAGGCAAACGCCCCAGCGTTCGAGACTGATCCCATCGCTGACAAAATAAAAAAATACTTAAAAACACATTTCAGTTTTCTGTTATTTTCTTACGTTAGTTCCTATTTCTATGGGTCTTCAACCTTATCCACCTAAAAAAAGTTCACTTTATGACTTACCTAATTCTATTTTCTCTCTGTTTCAGCGCCTCGACTTAGAAGCAGCAATCAACGCAAACCAATTAAAAGAAAGAGAGGAAGCTATGGCTGCTGAAAAGGCGAAAAGGGACGAACAGTCTAGTGGCAAGAACAGCCCTCGACTACAGTCTCCCGAGGGTTCTATGCATAAGGACCTAAGCAGGGTTCCCTCCAACGTGAGTCGAAGAAGCAACATCGCAGACGAGACCCATAGGATCAAACCGATAATCTTAGTGAATGACAGACCACCTGATGACTTAGATGATAAATGGACGCATGTGGTGGATATATTGTCACAGAGTGAGAAGTTTAAAGAGATTAGGGGTAGGAAAAAGTTTAAGCGGAAATTTTGTAGAAGTAAGCGGTATACGATGAAGAGATCTTTTTCTATTGCGTGATATGTGTAATGTCTGTTTAGTAACTTGTTTTGTACCAGCCGACTCTTCATTTATAAATTTTCAAGAAATATATGCAAGTTTATGGTGCAAACCCATGACTTTTACACATTTAGACAAGTACAACCATCATTTGAAGAAAATCGGCAGAATCCATTTTAGCACAACAGACACCATACAATAATTACAATTAATAATAAATTATCAAAATTTTATGGCATGTAGAATAATAATAACAAAAAAAGGCGATGTCAACGTCATTATGAAATTACAAAAATAAGAAGGTATAGAAATTGATGTCATATTACTAAAAATGAGCCAGTAAAAAAAATATTTAGACACAATATTCAAGTATCAATTAAGCTACACGCAAAGAAATTTAAATAAAAAATAATAAAATTAAACATTATTTTGTGCAGTCGTTAAGATACAATGCCACCCTTCTAATAAATATTCTCACCCTGTCGGCGCACACGTCGGCTTCTGGGATGCGCACGAGCATATCGAGATTGTAATTTTTCAAAATAAAGGCAATTTCATTTGTACAGATAATTATGAGCTTTTACTTGCTGACATAAATTTGGAAGACATTAACTTGACTTGTTTACAAATATTTGAAAGTAAAGCCCTAGTAGGTAGTTATTACTTTCACTTATTTAGATAATTTTGAAAAACCTTAGTGCCTACAGATATTTACTACTTTTCAGTTGCTTACATAATTATTGAAAGGTTACGATACGTTTATATATTTTTGATTGTTAAATCTGTACCTAAATATATATAAGTACCCTTCTATGTACGTTTATTTTTAAAGCCTTGGGAATGCGTATTTATGAACTCGACTGCACCACACCCACTGCCACTTCAGAGTCGGAAGACGCATCCGGATGCCTGCACAGTATACCAACGGCGATTGTCAGCGTTGCAGTAAGCAACTGGTTAAGGGTATAGTTCTCAGCCCGAAACTGGACCCTCGCAGTAGCCAGCAGCGCAGGAGCGGTATGCGGCGCGGGACGCGTAACCATAGCAACAGGGTGGTATAGTAAACATTATTTTTCTAGAGCGAATCCTTAGCTTTGTACCCGATGAACAATACTCATTATCTACATTATTAACTGTGGCCACAACTGCCACTTCGAAATGTAAGGCGTTGTACGAGTAAGTGGAAATGGCTTCTACACTAAATTAGTCTTTAAGTTAAACGACATAAGGTTTACTCTTAAACAAAAAGAACACAGATGTTGGTCACTTCGTAAGTGAAAGAGCAGTGAAGTTCGTATCGATGCTTAGGATGATGACGAAGTGACCAATATCTGGTTATAATGAGTATTATTCATCGGGAACAAAGCTAAGAGGATTCGCTCAAGAAAAAGATTTTTTACTATACGAGTCCCCAGTCCTGCTTTGACTTGTAACTGCGCAGTAGCCACCAGCTTGGACCTATTTTCGTACCGGGCACTGCGCAAAATCGCCGACCGTGGAGATACTAAGCAGCGTTTGCCCAACCATGGAAGACTTTGGGGGCTACTCTTCAATTGTTTCATTCTATAGAACTGTAATATCATAGAATTGTCTTTGTCTTTCAAATTTTGTTCCGACTTATAGAAGTCGGAAAGTCGGAAGTGTACTGTAGAGTACACTGTTGGGTCAAATATTGTCCTTTTAGTAGGTACTGCTAGAAAGTATAATCGCTTTTTTTATCAAATCAAATCAAATCAAAATATTCTTTATTCAAGTAGGCCTAGTTACAAGTACTTTCGAAATGTCAGTTACATGAGAGTGAATGTTTTCTGGGAGAAATACAATATGATCCAACATTTGCTGCAAGGATTAGGGAAACCCAGAAAAACCTAATCAGATCATTTAACTGAAGTGTAATATTATTGATAAAATCATCATTTTAAAAATTAAAATAATCAATAAGATAAATCCCAAAAGGATTGTCAATAAAACATAAATAATCTAGAATGTGTCTAGAATAAAATTCTAAATGTCAGAGTATATAAAACTATTAAGATTAAAATAATAATAATACTTTAGGTATTCGTTAAAATAATTATACATATACCTACATGACGCTATAATTTACATTAATCCCACGCGGCTTCATCATTCATGTAGTCTTGTGTGTTATAATAAGCTTTAGAAAATAATTTTCGTTTCACAATATTTTTGAATTTACCAAAAGACAACTCAGTTATGCTGCTAGGAAGTTTATTATAAAATCTCACACAGTTTTACCCATGAATGATCTCCTTATTTTATGGAGCCTAGTAGCAGGCACTGCGAGCTTATGCTTATTTCTAGTATTAATATTATGTATATCACAGTTCTTCTTAAAGTCTGTAATATTTTTATGTACATACATAATATTCTGATAAATGTATTGACAATGCACTGTCATTATATTAATGTCCTTAAACTTATCTCTAAGCGAGTCTCTATAGTTCATTTTATATATCGCACGAACAGCCCGCTTCTGCAGAACAAATATAGTATTAATTTCGGAAGCACTGCCCCATAGTAAGATGCCATACGACATAATACTGTGGAAATAACTGAAATACACTAATCGAGCCGTTATCACTTAGTGCAAAAGCTGCAGAGCTCAGTCTATTTGAGAGATTAGCAATATAGGGACCCCATTGGAGCTTAGAATCTAATGTTATACCGAGAAAGACTGTACTATTAACTAGTTCCAGTTCCTCACCTTCAACCATAACGCTTGCTTGCTCGTGTTTTACGTTACTCGTGACACATTTAGTCTTCTTCTCATTCAACAATAAATTATTTACATTAAACTAATTTACTACTTCACAGATAGCATTGTTTACGTCATTGTAGGATACGACTTTGAAAATTAGAGACGTATCATCTGCAAACAAAACTATCTCATGGTGGGTCTTTACGAGGTGTGGCAAGTCGTTTATATAGATAAGGAACAGGAAAGGTCCCAATATTGATCACTACGGCACACCCATAGAGACTAATGACCCCGGCGAACGCTTTCCATTCACGTCAACCCTTTGTATTCTACCATTTAAATAAGACTCTAATAAATTTAGTGCTGATCCTTTAACTCCGTAGTGGTGTAGCTTCTTGATCAGTGTCTCATGATTAACGCAATCGAAGGCCTTAGATAAATCACAGAAGATGCCTAAAGTATCTCGCGATTCCTCCCAGGCATCGAAAATGTGTTTTACGAGCTCAACTCCGGCGTTGGATGTCGAGCGACCCCGCGTAAAACCGAATTGCTTACTATGCATCAAATTATTCAAATTAAAATGTTTTAACAATTGATATATAATTAGCTTTTCAAAAATTTTACTAAATGTAGGTGGTACAGATATTGGTCTAAAGTTAGTGGGGTCAGAGGTACTACCTGATTTAAATAAAGGAGTTATTTTGCTATGTTTCATCAGATCAGGAAACTCACCGCAGTCAACACTGTTATTGAATATATCTGCCAAGTCAGGCGCTATTACTTCTATTAGGGATTTGACAGCATGGACTGAGACCCCCCATAGGTCATTGGTTTTTTTGACATTAATTGATTTAAATGCCTTTACTACATCTGAAGGACTGACATGTTCAAAATAAAAGTCCTTACTACATTCTGGGACGTTTTCTTTTAACAACAAAACGGCAGACGAAGGTGATGAATTTAAACACTTTGTTGTGGATACTGGTATATCGGTGAAGAAATTTTCAAATTCTGTTGCTACATCTAAACTAGAATCTATAATTTTGCCATCAATTTTTAATTCTAGATCACTAATTGCGTGCCTTGATCTACCAGTCTCCGCATTAATCACTTTCCAGGTGGTTTTGATAATATTAGAACTATTTTTGATTTTCTGGGATAAATAATTACGTTTGGCAATATGACAATCAATTTTGAATTCTTTCGAGAATTTATTTGCGTTCTTATTCTCATCGGAGCAACTTATCCCCGGCACTTTTAGCCCCGCTCTCCGTAAAGGTGCGTCCACACTTGTATCATTTGCTCGTATCCGATCACCGTGCTGTGGCATGACTGCGTATCGCGCTGCTTGGACGCTTACGGTTGGCGCGCCGATCATGCCGCACTCTTCCGATATAACTGTGTGATACACGTAGCAAAATGGATTTCGAGTGATCCGATCAGCGCAACGTCCAAAAGCGTGATCGTGACACACGATCATGCCACGCGACGATGATCTGATACGGGCAAATGATACAAATGTACCACTTGTATCATTTGCTCGTATCCGATCACCGTGCCGTAGCATGACTGCGTATCGCGCTGCTTGGACGCTTACTGTCGGCGCGCCGATCATGCCGCACTCTTCCGATATAACTGTGTGATACGCGTAGCAAAATGGATTTCGAGCGATCCGATCGGCGCAACGTCCAAACGCGTGATCGTGACACGCGATCATGCTACGCGACGATGATCTGATACGGGCAAATGATACAAATGTGGACGCACCTTTACGTGTTCCGCTCCTGTATTGGCTTGCTTAGCCACGAAAAACATTGCCTTCTTCATAACACTGTTTTAGTAGCCTGACTTAAAGGCCATTGGCTAGAAGTGCGACAAATACATGATAACTCCGGTCGGTTGTGGTTTGTGTTGTTAATTAAATTAATATAATTTCTGTCGTCGGCTTTGAAACACGCGTATAGACTAGGGAATGCAATTCCCGGCATAATTTTGAAACCGGTAATTTACCGACTTGTTTAGTTCAAAACCGGTAAACCGGTAAATTACCGATATTGGAAGTTCGAAGTAAAAAAGACGTGAAAACGTTGTTTTATTTAACATTTCTGTATTATTTTTATCCATAAATAAAAAAGAAATAAGCCGGATTGTGTAAAATAACATATCGCAGGTAGCTGCGTAACACGCTGCAGCAGTTTTAAGAGCTCCGTGTATTATTGCTTATTAAAAAATATAAATACATCAAATACTTCTGCGGGCACCAAAAGAACGTTAAAAGTTTGCACTACCACAAATCTCTTGCACTATACGAACTATATTTGTAACGCATTTAATGACAAAGTACAAGTTGACTCCATCTATACTGACTTTTCAAAAGCGTTTGACCGTGTTAGTCATAGCGTCTTAATTGGGAAACTTAGAAACTTGGGAGTTCATGGTAGTTTACTAAGGTGGTTTGAATCATACCTCCATAATCGTAGCCAGATTGTAGCCACATATAGGTACGAGTCACTCCCATTTGAGCCGTTGTCTGGAGTGCCTCAGGGCTCTAACTTAGGCCCATTGCTATTTGTAATTTTTATCAACGATTTACTGAATTTGATATCTTCCGAATGCCTTGCTTATGCCGATGATTTGAAAATTTATCGTAAAAGTTTTAGCCTCCAGGGTTGCGACATGTTACAGGCTGATCTTAACACAGTACAAGACTGGTGTTCGCGTAATGGTATGCCCTTGAACACGAAGAAATGTCAATGTATAACATTTACTAAAAACAAAAAACCCGTTATATTCGATTATAAACTAAGTAACCAGTCTCTTGAGCGTGTTAGCATTGTTAGAGATCTTGGTGTTCTTTACGACAGCCACCTGTCCTTCAGAGCTCATTATGACCACATTATAGCTCGTGCAAATAAAATGCTCGGGTTTGTAGTCCGCATAAGTAAGCCATTTAAGCATGGCAAAACTATATTATTTTTATATGAGTCCTTAGTGCGAAGTATACTGGAGTATAATTCTCCCATCTGGACCCAATTTACGGCGTACATAACAAGAGAATAGAATTGGTCCAAACTCATGCAGTTAGATATGCCTGTATGAAAATGGGTAATCGTCAATCTCTCCTCAGTTACGATGATCGATTGAATTTCTTTGAAATGAGTACCTTAGAACATAGGAGGAAAGTTGCAGATACCGGTCTTCTATTTAAAATTGTAAACTCCGTTGTGGATGCAAATATCATTCAAGAATTCAAATTGAAATGTAGTACCAGACCAGTCCGTCATCCTCGATTGTTTGCCAATGTTGTAAGAAACAATAATGTCTCGGCGAATAATCCAATTGTCCGCGTGTGTGACACATTTAATAATATTTGCCAAAAATGCGACATATTTTCAATGTCGTTTCGTACGTTTATAGCCACGGTGTCAAAGGTCCTCAAATGCGAATAATTATTAATAAAGTTATCAGTTTTAATTTTAATTTTAAGTAGTTACCGCGGGGTCACTTTTTTATTTAAAACTGTAATCTGTTAAATGTTGTGGACAGTTCTTGTTAAGTTGCAAACATATAATAAGTATAATTGTATATTGTTAATAATGTGTGAACTTCTAGTTTGTAATTAGTTACTGTTCCTAAATAAATAAATAAAATAAATAAATAATATTGAAAAATACCAGTAGGGTAAAGATTAAATTAAAACAACTAACAATTTACTAAATAAGGATCCAAAAAAATGGCCCTGGTCTTGTTTAATCGGCTCTGCAAGGAAGCCAGACTTCTAAGGCAAGCTTTAAATGAGGCTTGGACCATGGCCCGTATCAATAAGGATCCTAATATATCTGTTGTGAAACGCGAATTAAATGCTGCTTCCAGGCGCAGTGAACGAGAAATTGCCAAAGCTAAATTTAATTTCGTCGGCAGAATTGGTAAGCAACTCGCAGGGTACCCCTTTGGAAGTCGTGCCTTCTGGTCGCTCGCCAAGGCTGCCGAGGGAAACTTCTGCCAGTCGTCCTTACCACCCCTGCGAAATGCTGATGGTCTTGGCCCACACTGCTTAAGAGAAAGCCAATCTTTTGGGTACCCTCTTTGCGTGGAACTTGACTTTGAACAATGATGGAAGCATCGTACTACCTACCATCCCGTGTTGCGGATACTACATGCCGGCGATAACCTTCACTCAACGAAATGTCCGGCGGGAATTGCTCTGTCTAGATGTTTACAAGTCGAGCGGGCCAGACGGCATACCGGTAGTAGTGCTCAAGCAGTGTGCTCCTGAGTTGTGCCCTGTGTTAACGCGCCTCATCGCGCTTTCTTACCACATAGCGCAGGAAAACGTCTTCTTGGAAGACTGCCTATGTGCATGCAGTGCCCAAAAAAGGGGACAGGTCAGATCTATCGAATAACAGGCCAATCACAATCACGTCTCTTGTCTCTAAGGTGATGGAGCGTGTGATAAACACGAAACTCTTAAGATACCTAGAAGAACACGATTTGATCAGTGACCGTCAGTACGGCTTTCGCCACGGTCGCTGCAATGGTGATCTCCTAGTATATCTCACACACCGCTGGGCCTCGGCCATTGAGAGTCAAGGTGAGGCATTGGCAGTAAGCCTAGACATAGCCAAGGCGTTCGATCGGGTCTGGCAGGGTCTTCTATGGAAGTTGCCATCTTACGGACTGCCCGAGGATTTGTGCAAATGGGTCGCCAGCCTTTTTAACCAACAGAAGCATAAGAGCCTTGGTTGATGGCAGCTGCTCCAAACACAAGGTTATTAACGCAGGCGTCCCCTAAGGCTTCATAGTATGTCCAACGCTGCTTCTGCTGCATGTCAATGACATGCTGTCCACCGATCGTATTCATTGTTATGCAGACAGTACCGGAGATGCACTTTACACAGGCCAAGCAAACATCCTTCGTTCCGTTGTGGAAGAAATTTGCGGACTTAGGAGCTAATTAGAGTGCTGAACGGGACATAATATTTTAGTTTTCGATTCATGGTTTTTATATAAATTTGTGATATAGAGATACGATACAACAGTTCATTCTCTGTACTTAATAAGAGATGGAACAATCAAATATAAGAATGAATCCTAAGTGGGCTAACTTTTAGGTTGCGCTAAAACGCTAGAAAGCTTTTTGAACATTTTTGAAACTAATAAAAGGTAATTTAATCGTTAAATCATATAAAATCATTTGATCTGGATTAAGAAGCGCGTTTTGTAGTACATAAATTGATAAAGATCAGCGTAAACCAATATTTATATGTATCGGTAAAAAACCGGTTTTGGGTTCCAATTACCGGTAACTTACCGGCTTCATATTTGACTGGCTGACCGGTAAACCGGTAAATCGGTATACCGGTGTGCATTCCCTAGTATAGACAGAAATAAGCATATAGAAGGGGAGCATTGGCCATTCGGGAGATTCGGGCACCGACTTGAGACGTAAAGTGGATATTTAACTTTGGATACTGTTAGTAATTGGCACCACCGCTTAGGCAAACTTCATTTCGATTAACACAGTATACAAAATTAAATATCTACTATAATAATGAAAAAGGTAGCTTTTGTAATTTACCTGCCCAATCGACTTCTACAATTCTATGTAGGGGAGTTAGGGGAGCATTAGGTATTCAGGAAGTTTGGGCACCACTTTGTAACTCAAGACGTGTATAGTGGGAATCCTTTTTCGAGACCGAAAGCAATTACTATTGTACTCTTGAACAAAACCATTATGTTTTATTGTGAAGAGTTAGGCCATTTTTTCCTTTGTAAAATAAGTTACCAACTCTACAGACCTTTATCTACACCCTTTGGTACCGTTTGGTAGCCAAGTTTTGTAACTGGCTACAAACAGGGATTTTCGGATTCCCATTTTGTAGCTGGCTACCGAATGGGCCTGCGTAGTGCCGTTTGGTAGCCAAGTTTTGTAACTGGCTACAAACAGGGATTTTCGGATTCCCATTTTGTAGCTGGCTACCGAATGGGCCTGCGTAGTGCCGTTTGGTAGCCAAGTTTTGTAACTGGCTACAAACAGGGATTTTCGGATTCCCATTTTGTAGCTGGCTACCGAATGGGCCTGCGTAGTGCCGTTTGGTAGCCAAGTTTTGTAACTGGCTACAAACAGGGATTTTCGGATTCCCATTTTGTAGCTGGCTACCGAATGGGCCTGCGTAGTGCCGTTTGGTAGCAAAACGTGTATAAAACCTTTTTTTCTTTCTATATTTGAAAACCTAACATGACGTTGTCACTTACTTACAATTCTATTTTATCTTGTCATTCAGTATAACAAGTCCTTCATAATTTAAGTATTCCTGTAACAACTCATATCTGATTAGATTAATTAGTAGTGCAATAGTCAAATGGGAACATGCATTATTCCGAGGAATATTGTGATACCGCTACAAATAGTTCAACCAGCTCGAATAACATAAGGTTCATCAGTTCCAAAAGAGGTGGACAGTGTATGATAATTGCCGGCCGTAAATTTCATAAGAGAAAAATTTACAGTGATGAGAAAACATTTTGGCTTTGTGCTAAATCGGGATGTCGTGGAAACATCACTTTAAGCCCTGACCGCAAATTAATTACCAAGATGACAGAACATCAGCCAGATTGTCTGACTAATCCTGGAAAACATGCTATAATGATAGCATTAGATCGTCTTACAAGAAAAACTTCTGAAAACCCTAGCCCAATCCAAAAACAATACCAAGACATGGTCTGTAATCTTGAGCAGAACAACGTTCATTTACACCATGCTATACCAAAGTTCGCGAGCATCAAATCGAGCATTTATCGTAATAAAAGGAAAAACTTAGGAGTTTCTAGCATACGTAACAATGATCCAGCCGAAACAGAGATTCCAACACAATTCCAACAATTTATGCTTGCGGATTATAATTACGATGGGAACAAAATTTTAGTATTTTTTGACAAAAAGAATATACTTCGCATTACTGAAATTGGACACTACTTAGCGGATGGCACTTTTAAATCATGCCCACGTCCATTTAACCAAATTTACACGATTCATGGATACCATGAGGAGTCGAATTGCGTCATCCCTCTGATTTTTGCATTTTTGGTCAGAAAGGATCAGAACACTTATGAGATATTATTAAATGTTATAAAATCACAACTGCCATCCTGGAATCCGAAAAAGATAACTGTCGACTTTGAAACGGCCGCAATGAATGCCTTTTCACACGTTTTTCCAAGCATCGATGTTAAGGGTTGTTTTTACCATTTTGGTAATAGTCTGTGGAGAAAAGCTCAGAAGCTGAAATTAAAACTGAGAACTGAGCGTAAACACGTGTCGCGTTGCATCGCTTTAGCTTTGTTACCAATCAGCAGAGTTGCAGAAGGAGTACAGTACATATCAAGCCGACAATGCAATTACGGAAATAATATGGTTGAGTTTAATGCGTACTTTTCAAAACAATGGCTGAAAAACGACCATTTCATCCAAATATGGAATTGTGAAGGTGAGACTTTTAAAACCAACAACAATTTAGAAGGTTGGAATGCAAAACTAAACCGATTTGTAGGACGCAAAAACCCAACTATGCCAGAAATTTTGAAAACATTGCAAAATGAAGCAAGGTTTTATAATATTTCAATGTCTGATTTGAACAAGAAGTTCAATGAGACGAAAAAAGCCAAAGAATATGAACAAATAGCGGCAGAAATTAGCAGAGCGGTTAGAGACCTACAAAACGGTGATATAAGTGTGGGACACTGCATCGAGTTAATAAGCCCATTTGCTGTATAAAATTAAAAGCCCAATAATTAGAGTAATACAAGAGTTATATTTTCGTTGATTTACGTCGTAATTTCGTTATGTTAAGTGGTAATTTAGTTATGTTATTTAATTATTATGGCGAATAAAGGTTATTTTTTACCTACCTATGCAGTATTTTTTACAAAAGAAAAGTATTTACAAACTAAATTTTTTTTTCTCTTTCTAAGCTAGTTCGTAACCGTGGTTACGAATCGGTAATAGAAAAGTCTCATTTTGAAGCCAGTTACCGAATGGGATTTTTTTCCCGTTTCGAAGCTGGTTCGTAACCGTGGTTACGAATCGATAATTTAAAATTCCCGTATTGTAACCAGTTACCGAATGGGATTTTTTTCCCGTTTCGAAGCTGGTTCGTAACCGTGGTTACGAATCGGTAATAGAAAAGTCTCCTTTTGAAGCCAGTTACCGAATGGGATTTTTTTCCCGTTTCGAAGCTGGTTCGTAACCGTGGTTACGAATCGATAATTTAAAATTCCCGTATTGTAACCAGTTACCGAATGGGATTTTTTTCCCGTTTCGAAGTAGGTTACGAACTTTTAGTTACCAAACGGTACCAAAGGATCTACACTACGAGTATTATAAAGTTGTAAAAATGAAATGTCTGTTCATTGAAGATATTTTCAAAAAAAATATTGTAACTGACTACTTGGAGGTCACTAAAGCGAAAAATATTTATTTTAGATTTTTTGTATGTTTGTATGTGTCGTTGTGGCTTCATCACGCCAAATCAGCTGAACGGATTACAAGTATTGTTGGTACACTGGGAGCTAGGTATCCACAGATGGTTATAGGATACTTTTACTCAACTAAGCTGTCGAAAAAAGAGGGATTATGACTTTTTCTCCTCCGCGAAGGAAGTTGCGAACACCTTATATTTGTTATATATTTATTAATGTGAACCTTCTTGCTATAATATAAAGTTGTCCTTTGTGTGACAAGAGTGTATATAGTCTACTCACAATACTGCACATACAGTAGCATCCACTTTAAACTAAGCAATTGTGGTTCTAGTCTACAACGAAGACAATGGCTTTGTGCGTAGGAGCAATAGTAATCGCTTCAGTCCCGAAAAAGGATTCCTACTATACTCGTCTTGAGTTACAAATTGTTACTCAAACTTCCCGAATGCCCAGTGCCTTACCTCCCCTATATAGAATGGTAGAACTCGATTGAGCAGGCTAATTGTAAATGCTACCATATTCATTAAAGTTATCATAATCGTCATCAGTCAAAGACAGTTCTTTTGACCGATGACGATGATGATACCTTTTCGGACGTCGTGTTACGTCCATGGTTTCCAAGGGAAGAAAATAAGTTCCTTCGAGACCATGGACGTAACGCGACGTCCGAAACGTCGAAGAATTACCAACGAAAGGTAATTAAATAAATCATATTTATACGCGATTAAGCCTTTTTGTTGTGTTGTGATAATGAGTGAAGATCGTATAAGTTTAAATCAATGTAAAGTGACACTATCCAAAATCTATAATGATTCAAATAGTGACGTTCTGCAGTTTTGTAAGGTGAATTTATATTTTAAACAATTTTTATTTTGTACAGTGTCACTTTGATTTTTTCAGGGAATGAATATTAGCTTGTCTCCCGAAGTACTAATAATTACATTAAGTCAGTGTTTTAAAAATCTGTAGGGAATTTTATCCTGAAAAGGAAAACTCGACATAATTTAATTAGGATGAAGGAGAAAATCTCGTTATTTTCAAGACTTACGTCGGTGTTCGTGAGGTTAATAGAGTTAGGAAGAAAAAGTAAAATATGTCAATCAATTCAACTAAGTAGGTAGAGTAGAAACAATCTGATACTGGGACAAACCGACCTATATAAGACATCCATCCAAATTTAGCGTAAACTCAGTGAAGGTGAGTTCCTTTTATTAGGGTTTCGTACCAAAAAGGTAAAGAAGGAACTCGGCGCGTCTCTGTCGGTCTGTCTGTCTGTCTGTCCGACTATTGGAGCGCCATATCTCAAAAACGACATAAGCTATTTTTATAAAATTTTAAATTTTTACAAACATGGTCAGCCCACATGTATTGCAAAGGAAACATTATAAATATTCTTTTTATTTTCTAAAAAAGTACCATATTGGGGGCAAAAATTAAGTCTAGTCACTAGGTCAAGTTGGGTTTCATATGAAAGGGCTTGATCTGTTCATTTTTGGTCAATTTTGTTTAGTCTGCTTATATTTCGTTTTATTAAGGAAAATATGGAAAAAATACCAATCCCCCCCCCCCCCCCCCCTTATCTCCGAAGTTTCCCTAGCGAAAAATGTGGAATTTTCTGGAATTATGTAATTTAATATGAATATTACTCGAAAATTATACCCATATATCTCTCTTTCTTACTTTTTTTTAATCACCAAAAATCATTTTTGAATAACCCGGTTTGGTTAAGTTTGCCACTCATTTGTATGAGATGCCATAGTACCAGTGCCAAACTTAACTCCACCTTGACTCATACGGCAAGTTAAGTCGGAATAAGTGAAAGTTTGTACGGAACCCTCGGTGCGCGAGTCAGACTCGCACTTGACCGGTTTTTATAACATTGGTTGTGTGTACTCTAGTACGTATTCGTATATCAAATATGCCTATCATCTACTCTACTTATTATAAAGGTGTAAAAATACAATGTCTGTACATTGAACATATTTTCAAAAAAATAAGTGATACGGATTATTTGACGGTTACTGAATCGTTTTTTTTTTGGATTTGTATGTTTGAATGTAGATTACAACTATGAATAAAAGATACGTTCTTGTACTGTACTTTTTAAATTCTGTTTTGGGATCATTCAGTAGCCATAACAGGGGTTTCTAGGTCTTTCCTCCTTTCTCTAAAGCCACTTCCTGCCACTTCTGACGCAGAATGGTACAGCTGCCTATTCGGCACTATAGCCGAAGTATACAGGAATTCATTAAAACTTAATCTATTGGCCGCCATTCACTTGATATCAAGTCGGTAGATTAAGTGCCCAACACGCCATTGACTTAATATCAAGTTGATGTAAAGATTGTATATGCAACCTATTATGAGCTATCAAGTAAGGTTGATTTTCAGTTTCTTGTGACATAGAATATGGCGTGTGAGTGATACTTTTGTATTTGACCTAAAGCGGCAAAAAGGTTAAGTAAGATCTGCTATTGAGAGAGAGTTCAGTTTAGTTCAGTTTTTAAGTTTAATGGCTTCTGTCCATTACGACAATTTTGCCAGCGTCAAAGTGTAAAAGCCAAGGTACGGTTTTATATATATAAAAAAAAAAAAAACACTATAACTAGTAATGGATACTTATTATTAAATATTTGACATACTTCGCTGAACTACGAAGAGTTACTAACGCAACCACTTTCGTCTATATCTGTACATGTACGTATACCTTTAAGTCGATTCATAAGAGCTGGGGCGGATTTAATATGAAATAAGCACTTGTTGCATACAAATCCGCTCTTATGAAACGACACGTACGTAACATTTCACGACAATATTTTTCAATTCAGAGATCCAATAGTCCGTTTCACTATTTTTTTAAATAAATCTTCAATGTACAGATATAAAATTTTTGAAAGGTACTGGAACGCAAAATATTACATTTTGTTTTTTGTACCAACGCGACGTTTCTATGTGTCGTTGCGGCTTGATCAATTGATCACGTCAAAACGGCTAAAGGTGCGTCCACATTTGTATCATTTGCCCGATCGGATCTTCGTCCCGTGGCATGATCGCGTGTCACGATCACGCGTTTGGACGTTGCGCCGATCCGATCGCTCGAAATCCATGTTGCTACGCGTATCACACTTAGATCGGACAAGCGAGGCATTGATCGCCGCGCCGACAGTGAGCGTCCAAGCAGCGCGATACGCAGTCATGCCACGCCACGGTGATCGGATACGAGCAAATGATACAAGTGTTGACGCACCTTAATCGGATTTCATCTATTTTTGGTACACGGGTGACCCGATTACACTGAACTAAAAAAGAGGACTTATAACTTTTTCCCTTCCGCAAACGAAGTTGCATCTTCTAGTAGTATATATGTGTAGTCAGCAATATGAAATTTAGGTAAAACTATTAGCAAACTCTAAAGCGAGTCACACTATTTAATTTTCGGTCACAGTTATCACAAAGCCAGTTACGGATGGACTCTACGCATTGTCGGACTGTTGCTAACTGGGAACTAGGACTGGCGCGAACAGTTGAAAGGACAAGTGCTCTGCTTAACTACAATAGGTGGACGTGGGCGAAAGCAGAGTTACTGTTCTGCAAAATGGAGCACCCATCCAAACTTAATTTCGTTTAAAATATAAAGTTAGATATTGGAAAGGATAATATATAGGATTTGCTAGCGGTTTTGTAACATATTAGATCCATTGATATCTATACCTAAGTACTATTATAAAGTTGTAAAAATGAAATATCTGAACATTGAGGATATTTAGAAAAAACCGGCCAAATGCGAGTCGGACTCGCGCATTGAGGGTTCCGTACAAAATATATGCTACAAAAGGCCGTATCTATGAAAATCCAGTGTTAGCAGAGTCCTACTCCTAAGCAAAATGTACGCGGTGATCGATCATTTTATATTGGTTATTGATATAGACAGACAGACAAAATTATACTGTTTTATTATTTGTTGTTATAGCGGCAACAGAAATATATCATCTGTGAAAATTTCAACTGTCTAGCTATGACGGTTCATGAGATACTGTTCGTCTGTCACCAGGCACAGACGAACAGCGAAATCTTACCAATAGGGTCCCGTTTTACCCTTTGGGTACGGAAGCCTAAAAATTATTGAACCGCGTACAATTTACGTACGCGTAACTTTACGCTAGACAACAATTTTCACGGATAAGTAGATTCGTATGCCAATTTGACACTTAAGGCTTACGAATATTAGACCTTACTAGTATGAAGTAATTACGTTGATGCCAATGAGTTTTTTGCCAGCGGAATTTTTTGGGTTGGGCGCGATGTGTACTTGGCACTGCTGATATTCGGCGCACTCTTTCAAACCGAATCGTGTTGGAAATGTAAAGTTGTTGTGGTTTTGAAAAAGGTAGGCTTTTCCTTGGATATCTGCAAATAAAACATGTTTTGCTCATCTTATGCACGAATTTAGCCTGTGTGAAAAGTTGCTACTTTGCAGTCAACGGATTATTGCAATTTGACGCAACTAACTTATTAATTGCACGTAAACTTGCCGTCAACGAAGTGAAATGTGTCAACTCCATTTTTGTTCCAAGTTTTGAAATAATAATAACAAGGCTCGATCGCGAGTAGACTTCACGCATTGTTAGACTGTAGCTAAATTGAAAATGGGGACTCGTGCGAACAAGTTAAAACAGATTGAAAGGACCAGTGGCCTGCTACCGTCTGCTGAACTACAATGGGATGACGCGGGGCGGACGCACAGCTGTTGTTTTGCAGAATGGAGCCCTCGTTACAATAAAATTTCGTTTTAAATACAATATTGCTGCAGAGATTGGAAAATATGACACAGGTACGTTTTGTTCACGATTTATGCGTTGGAAACAGATTTTTCACCTCATTCGCTCGCAAAAGTTCCATTTAAAGCGCCAAATCTGCGTGGAACAGTGCGTTTTATCCGCTAGCGTGGAAAAGTCATTTGAAGTTATGTTATTTATATGTTTATTTGTTTGTTTCGTTATGAGTGTGTTTAGGTTCGTTATCAGTAGTTTTAAATAAAATAATAATCGGTTTGTTATAATTTCATATTTTTTCTTACATCTCACTGTTTTTTTCCTCGCTGTAGTGAGGCGAAAAGTTGTGTGTTTCGCACGGCTGCAAAATTATTTAGCTTCTCATGCCTTGAAAGCCTCGTTACGCTCAGGAACTATATTTGAACCACGAGCGGAGCGAGCAATTTTAAATTCCTTCGCTTACTCGGCTTTCAATTTAAGCACTCTCACCAAATAACAACTTTGCAGCCTTGCATAACAAATAACTATTGCTAGCTTATGCTTAAAAGACGTGTACTTTCTGGTGTCACAAATAAGTACTCATTATAAATCTCTTTTTCCCATAAGAATATCTAGCTTAGAGGAGTAGCCGTCATAAAAATAAGCACCGCGCCGCAAAATTTTGTCGTGGTGGTTACGCAGCGATAGCGTCAAGTCGTGCTGGGACTTGTGTGGTATATCGTCGTCTAGTACACCCGGTCTAACACAACTCTCCGCGACTCCGCTTATATTGCAGGACATAGCATCACCCGTCTCTCTCGCATTGTATTGAAAGGAAAGAGAGAAAATCTTTGCGCGCGAAAAAGAGTCGCGTAACAGACTTGTGCTAGAGGTGCAGATCCCGTCAAACTTCTTGAACAAAAATGGTGGATCTGCGCATGTTCATTTGTACGTAAATCGGTTACTGCGCAGTCAAGGTTATGCTCAAAAAGTTTGCCGGCATCGGCAACTGTACCCAATACTTAAACGAATACTACACGCTTTGCTTAGTTTGGGACTAGGTCGATTTGTGTAACATTGTCCCTGATATTTATTTATTTAAAGATGCTGGTAATTTATTAAGTTTGTTACTAAATACCTGTCATAAAGTGATGGTGGATTTATCTTTTCTATACCACGCTATAAACATAACCAAGATGATAAGTGAAAATGGGGTCGAAGATAGGAGTATAACCATGCCGTTTTAGTAACCTAATACTCTTGCTGCCTTGTAGGTATTATAGTTGTGTTATCTCTCCCGCCTAATGTGATTCACTCGATTAATATACGAGTTGTCTCGAGGTTCATCTGTTGCCAGTTCCGCCCACGTACAAGTGACGAGTCGTCTTGTTGTTGCCGGAATTTGCATTTTACACTGAGGCTTAATTGAGTGTGAAGCCGTTACTTATTAGCAACGACTTAATGGCAAAGTCAATTTGTAGCTTGTTTAATACCAAGTATAAATATACTAATGTATATGAGTATATCTCGTCTATCTTCAGTGTTTTATAAGGAAATATGACGTTTCGTTGGAAACTGTTTGTTAACAGGTTCCCAGTTCCTTAAAACGCATTTGATTCATGAACTGAGGTTTGATCTCTGATCTGATTCGTTCATAATTACTGACATAACATCGTTTTTTCAACGGTGCTTAAAACTCTGCAGTAAATCTGCAGCCTTGTCGCCTCCAGATCTGATGCAGGAGAACGGTTAATTGAGTAAGTTACTTTTCCGTTTGTGGATTTGCTATAGTCAAGTTCTAAAAAAAAACCGGCCAAGTGCGGGTCAGACTCGCGCACTGAGGGTTCTGTACAAAATATACGCTACGAACGGCCGTATCTATGAAAATCCAGTAATAGCAAAGCCCTACTCCTCAGCAAAATGTAAGCGGTGTTCAATCATTTCATATTGGTTACTGAGAAAGACAGACAGACATAATATTATACTGTTTTTAGTCTTTTTTGTTATAGCGGCAACAGAAATACATCATCTGTGAAAATTTCAACTGTCTAGCTATCACGTTTCATGAGATAAAGCCTGGTGACCGACTGACAGACAGACAGACAGACCGACGGATAGACAGACAGACAGACAGTTAGTTAGGGTCTCGTTTTAACGTTTGGGTACGAAACACTAAAAATATAACTAAAAAAAGTTCATGCGTTGAAATAACACATTGTGAAGGTTTATAAGCCTTCACGCTACAGTTCCGAGACTCGGGCGTTTTTAAGTTGTGCTAAACGGTCGGTGGAAGTGTTTAATTTGCTTTGAAGAATTAATAATTACTATTACTTTAATATTGGCGTCGTTTTATACGCTTACGTGTAATTAGTCTCCTGTAACAATTATCTCACGATTTGTGTCAGTTTAGCAACGGCGGAATACGTGCCTATCGCGTCCCCGCGCTCCTCCGGCGCCCCGGACGTCGTCTGACAAGTCGTCAGAAAGAGCCGTAGGCACCATATCGCGAACGCGAACGGAAAGAAAGTTATAAGGCGCAAAGACAACACTACAGATGAGTTTAGAAGCGTTTCTTCATTCTATAGAAAATCCGGCGTAGGTCGTACGTGCTGATCGGTTGTAGTTTAAAGTTCTGTAGATTGTGCGTTGGTCTATACAGATTCATCAACCGTTTATCATAAGAAAATCCACATCCACCGTTTATGAAAGATAAAATGTATACCTATAATTATTTGCGTATAAAAACTTATTAAATATATACATTTGTACTACCAACTTGACAGGGCTGCCCCATCGAGAGCGTATATCATACCATGCACCATCTAACTTGAGCTTTGTATAATGTAGCAATATCAGGAAAGGTCCATAATATACAGTTTCCTTTGTAATACACTCGCCTTCACAAAGTCTGCATTTACCTGATTTTAGATTCGAGCTATTCACTCGATAAAGTTATCGCCCCTGCCGAAAATGCTGGACTCATTTTGGGCATATTCAATTTTCACTTGAAGCGAGGCTGCTCTTTCATTTAATTTTACAACAAAAATGAAGTTACTTTTATGGGCTTTTCAATGTTCCGGTTCGAGCATATTAATAAATATTGTATTTGAAATGGATTTTGTAATACTGCCCAATATACTTAAGTCAGACTTTGCTACTAACTTAATCGACCACATTAAGTTAAGAGATAAATTGAGTATTACTAGTAATCTACCTAACATTAAGGATGTTTTAAAGTAAGCATTTTTTGTACAAATTTATACAGTCTATCTCTTTGTCACTGTAAAATCTCTTTTAACTTAACAATATATTATCAGCACACTCAAAGTAAACCAATTGGCTTTTATCGGAAATGGTTCTAACAGTTTGAGTTGATTTGTTTTATTTTCAATAATGTAATGATAAAATACAGCGCCATTTTTTAAATTTCTAGGTACAGTCTAAGACTAGTCTAGACTAGGGTAGGTACAGTTTTCGGCCTCAAGGCTTTTCTCAATTGGCCATAGGTGTCATTTTTAAAAAATATCCGCTTTCATTTCCAAAATAGTTATCTTACTACCCGCAATTGCTTATTAGTGTTATGCAAACTAATTTATTTTGTCACTAAATCTAATGGTCTGTTTACCCTTTGATTAGTGATCAGTGTGAGTTCAAGATTTGCTACTAATCAAAATGTACATAAAAAGGCCTTAACGGAAGTGTTATCCAGCTATGTTTGTTACTTAATAGCTGTCCAACATATTTAGATGAAACTAAGCACAGATAGTTGAGGTATAGTTAAATAATATAAATAATGTAACTAGAAGGCGCCCGCAACTTCGTGCGCGGAGGAGAAAAAGTCATAACCCTTCGTTTTTTCTTCAGCGTAGTCGGGTAAAAAGTATTATATAACCATCTGAGATACCCAGCTACCCGCGTACCAAGAATAGTTGAAATCCGTTTAGCCGATTTTGCGTGATGAAGCCACAACGACACATACAAACATACATAAAATCCAAAAAATATATTTTTCGGTTTAGTGACCTCCAAATAGTCCATAACAATCATTTTTTGTTTAAATATCTTCAATGTACAGACATTTCATTTTTACAGCTTTATAATAGTATAGATAATTTAATTTCAAAACGAGTAAATTGTAACAATGAAAAACACACAACTCAAAAAAAAAAGAACAAACGTATTCCAAGCTAAGTAACTAAATGTCTGAATCCTAAAATGTTCACGCAAAATTCTCGAAACATGTACCAAACCATACCTTGCCGGACCCCGCCCTGTAATGTACTTAACTTCAAAGGTCTCCATAATGCCAACAGCGATTCCTTGCTGAATGGCTATGGAGACCTGTTGTGCCAGATATGACCCAGAGGGGGGATTGCAAGTCCTGTTTCGTATTCGGCGACCGAGTTTTTTAAAGAAGTCTTGAGCTTGGCGACCTGTTTCAACGGTGACCGTCATGAAATTGTACGCTGACTCCAATAAAAAATATTGGTTATGTTTCTACTTAGCAGCATTTTCTGCAGCGCGCCAGCACACCGAGAAAATACCTCAAATAGGATGCAGCGAACGTGCTTGAATCCCATAAAAAAACAGCACCCTCTACCGCCACGGTACTAAGGTAAGTCTCTTGCCGTGCGTGCGACTTATTTTTTGGTAACGCAGGAAAAGTCGTTATAGGCGAAGTTATTATATTATATACCCCAATTTAATTTCACGAGATTAATTCGACTTGCATGAAATCTATTTCGTTTAAAAACAGCTCGGAGTCGGAGGGTTTTAATATTATGTCTGGCTACATAGACTGTTGAAATGAGTTATGACTGTTATGAGAAGGGTTAAGGCTATTGGGTTACAATCCTGTGGAATCGTTATTCCACATAAAATCTTTTATGTGTAAAATTTGTGATGATTTACAAACAGTTGAAGTTGTTGGTAAGGAGGCTCATAGGGCTTATCATTTATGGGCTATTTTGGCCATTTAATGGTCCACAATATATAAATAAATATTACAGGACAATTTTACATAAATCGAACCAGTTCCATGGTAAGCTCAATAAGGCTTGTGTTATGGGTACTAGGCTACGATATATTTGCACCTGACCTTATACAGGTCAATACTTTAAAGTGGATGATATAAGTACAAAGGCGAACTTAAGTATACTTGTAAAGAGTAATGTTAGAAGCATAGCAGGCTTCTTTCAAATTCTTCCGTTACGGCGAATATAAAATGTACGTTGTCATATATGACAACGTACATTTTATATTTAGGGTATAGATCATGGCCACACTTTTATCGAGATTTTTTAAAGGAACCCTAATCGGTCATGAACCACCAATGTAAATAATGAAACAATGAAAACCAAAAAGAACTTGTGGAACTACGAAGTACCAAACTGATGTGAAGTAGCAAGGATAGAGAATAATACTTAATTTATGAAGCTGCAGTAATTAGAAAATAAGTATCGGTACTTCTATACGGATACCTACTTATTTTATTTTATATATACTTAGGTCAGTTAAAAATAATTAAATTATTTATGGTAAAACAACTCCATGACATTCTAGAACCGTGGCATTTTACTAAATGTCCTAGCCCTATATAAACCATTCATTCAGTAAAATAAAATGATAGAGAACAATGTTCTTTTGATAAATGACTGTAAATATGAAATCTGATTTAAGAAATAGCTATTGAGAATGAATATTAAATTTTAGTATAATTTAATTCAATGATCATCATTAAGCATTCTCCATTCGAGTGTGGTACCTATTTTCGATAGGAATATTTTTTTTAAGTAAAAAAAGAACCGACTTCAAAATAAACTAAAAAGCCAAAAATAATCTATTATGTACGGTACGGATCACATTTGAATCACCTTTTGAAGTCGGTGCCATTCATTTATTACTATTAACACAGATGGCACGCAAGAACCGCGGCGGCGAGCCTTTAGTTAGTACCTACCTATATATTTAGTTATAGTAATTCGTATTTTCGTTGAATACAGAGCTTTACTTCAGGTTTGGCACCGACTTTAAAAGGTGATCCAAATGTGATCCGTACCGTACATAAAAGATTATTTTTGGCTTTTTAGTTTAATTTGAAGTCGGTTCCTTTATTATTTCAAAAAAAAATATTTTTTGTGTTTTAGTGATGGGTTTTAGTAATATAAAGTACTAGCTTCTGCCCGCGGCTTCGTCCGCCTTAAATTCGTTTATCGCGGATAAGGGTATTTTTCCGGGATGAAAAGTAGCCTATGTCCTTCCCCGGGACTCAAACTATCTCCGTACCAAATTTCATCCAAATCGGTTAAGCGGTTTAAGCGTGAAGAGGTAACAGACAGACAGACAGATAGACAGACAGACAGACAGACAGACAGACACACTTTCGCATTTATAATATTATATTAGTATGGATTTTTTAAATAGAGTCCAGAATGGGAGAATTGAGGAGGATTTGATTGTAAATAAAATTCTTAATTATAAGAATTGGCTAGGTCAAAATGGTTAAGTCCTTGCTTGCTGGTTAAAAAAGAATACGACTAACAGTCTCAACTTACCCATAATATTTAAAGAATTACCTCGCAACTATTGACCGTTAATAAGGACTTGCACCTTCCATCATCAGCTCAGCATCATTAAATGATGACAAGCAGATGAAAATAACTGAATAAATTTAAAAAAACATATAAAAAACTTTGTTAGTGCCTATAATATTTGAGGGTTTCTCTCGATTTCCCTGGGATCCCATCATCAGATCCTGACTTGGTGATAAGGAGTCTACCTCATAGACACACTATAAAGAATATGACTAACAGTCTTAACGTACGTACCTATAATACATGTATTTTTTAAGAATTATCCTGTAACTCTTAACCGTTAAGGAGTTCTCCACTATCAGCTCGACTTTGCTACCCTGATCTTAACTAACTTCTGACTTTAAGAGCCGATTTCACCAATCTTTTATTCCGAGAATTACGCTTCATCTCAAATAGTTATGTCAAATTAATATGGGGTTTTGACATTACTATCCAAGAATAAGCGTTATTCTCGGAATAAAAGTTTGGTGAAATCCAGCCTAAGAAAAATATGATAAAGAATTGTATTGCGATTAGTGAATTAAATAACTCTGGGTGAGCCCTTATTAGTGACTGATGGCTTGTGTCTTCATCATCAGTTTCTCTTCACCAAATGATGATTTTCGAGTGTAAATGCTTGTTCTTGTTTAATAAACACCGAAATCGTCATAGGTGTGCCCATAATATTTGAGGAATTCCTTCGATTCCTCATCGATCTTATCATCAGATCATCACCAAAGTTTTATGGGACCAACATGGAGATTCCTACTCTTAACCGAAAAAAATATTTCCCAAATCGACTCGCGATCCGCGAATTAAATTACACTGGTAAAGCCCTCAGTGGTAACTGATGGCTGGTGTCTTCATTATTGGTTTCTCTCCACTAAATGGTGCTTTTCAAATGTAAATGCTTAAACTACTGTAATAAATACCAAAATCGCGGATCGAAGGAGTCGAGGAATTCCTTCGATTCCTCATGAATCCCGGCATCAGATCTTCACCAAAATTTTATGGGACTAATTTGAATATACCTCATGAACACTCATGAACAAAAAATAATTTTCCAAATCGTCGTGTAAATGACGGAGTTCTGAGGTGATAAACATAAAAAAAAAACATACAACCGAATTGAGAACCTGCTCCTTTTTTTGAAGTCGGTTAAAAACGTATTAAAGAAAGCAACGGACAAGAGGTATTTAATGATTAGAAAAAGAAGAGAAGAAAAGAAGAGAATCTGACGATATTTTTGTTTCCTTCTTTATGTTAAAAAAAATATCTACGTGAACGTCAAATAAGGTCGATGTAAAGGAAAAAAAGGAAACAAAAAACAAACGAGGCAGGAGATAAAGTTTTTAAGCATCACATTTCGTTAGTAAGAATAGTTATAAAGTACGTCATGTTAATTATCGGTTGTAAACTATCTATTAGGATTATAAGTTGTAATACAATGACTTTTATGCTAGTACTGCACATTAAATCGAGTCGAGGTGACGCCGAGATATATTAGTGTTATTCTAAAAGTGTCGTAATCCTTATTTTTATTAAAAAAACGGCAATTTATAGCGCCTTTGTCTCGACTTCAGTGTGTAGTGCTGGTATTAAGAATGAATATCAGAATCTTCCGATGCTCGGTTAGGATGCATTCTAAAAGGTTTAAATCTTAAACCTCCTGAGGCGAAACCTGGAATCACGTACTGATTCCATTTCTCATTCGAATTACATTTCCATTGCGCTGAAGATTTCATTCTCTGGATTCATTCAAAGGCAAAATTTGATTTCAGAACGCTTATTAGGTACGTGACTGTCAAGAAAAAAACATTAATTAAGTAGGTACATTAAATATTTCATAAATTCGATTTACCTCCGTAAAAAAACACTTGGTCCTCCTTTTGAAATAGACAAAAAATATAAAGATATAATATTAAAAACGTGGAGAGATTATTCAGAGTAAGAAAATAAGAAAAAAAGGTTGATTAACAGGAAAAATATTTAGGGATTTTCGTTTACTTAGCGACGATCGACATAGCGACAAAACACCTTGTCGTCCTGGGTCCCTGGTCCCTGTGAAGCTAGCGGCCTGCGTGTGGATCCCAACCGACCATACTGACTTGTATTCATACTTAGGTATAATTATATAGAATACTTTTTATTGGGATGAAGACCATTCCTGCCAGCAGATCGAACCGTAAAATGTACCTCATTAAGATGTATTAAATTTGTTTCTGAGTATTGTTATAAATTTTGGATTTGTTTTACATAGTTTATATGTTTGTTGACTGTTTTTGGGAGAAGGTCCCACTTTGTCGATATGGAGTTATGAGTAGTTCCTAATACTACAGATCATACGCTATCTTTTGGTGAAAGATATTTGTCTCTAGGTGCTATAGTTATTATTTTAAAATTCTTCAAACTTGCAAAAGTGAAAAGGGGATTGACATATTTTCGTTCTCTTTTTATGTTCAAGCCTCCATAACATACAAACTACTAAGGTTCAATACATGATTTTGACTAATTTGAAATCCCTAAATTATGCCAATTCATTTGATACTAACCACTCCATAACTTCAAAGTACAAGTGTGTTTTTTGCCGTCCCAAACTTTAACCAACGTTTTCTCAATAGTCGCTTTTTTACCTTAGCAAGTCTGAAGAATTAAAAAAAAATAACTATATCACTTAGAGACATAACTTTTTCACCGAAAGTAGCTTATGCTTTGTTATATTACAAACTTTTCATAACTCCATATCGACAAAGTAGAAATGTTTCCCTATAACAGGCACAAATATGATATCGACGATCTTTTCGGTATTCGACAAAGTGGGACGCTGGGCACTTAACTTTGAGACCTTAAAAAGGTGCTTAAATTGGACATTTATGGGTCGACATCAAAATCATAGGTTTATTACAGTATGTTCTATCAGTTTTCATTGAAAGTCGATTTTCGGTAGGTTTTGCCATATTTCACTAAACTGCCCGTAACTCCGAAACTAGAATCGACAAAGTGGGACGTTTTACTAAACTCCCTCACATATGTATTTATACATTTATTCCAGTTTAGTAGTAAATTAATTATCGGTGACGATTTGGCTCAGCGGGAGTAACATTGCCTGCGAAGCTGAAGGTCCTGGGTTCAAATTCCGGTACGGGCAAATATTTGTGTGATGAGCATCAATCAATATTTATTCCCGAGTCTTGGATGTTTTCTATGTATATAAGTAAAGATATCTATTAAATATATCGTCGTGTAGTACCCATAACTCAAGCCTTACGAGCTTACCATGGGACAATCTCGATTTGTGTAAAATTGACTCGTAATATTTCATCAATGATATGAAACCCATATATTTTTTGTTAATTTCGGATGTTAACTAAATAATCCAGATAAGCGCTAAAGCGTAGAACTGGGTAGCAAGTTATAAGATGGAAAGAACTCAATACACGGAACTTGAAAAAAATATCAGAAAAAGAATAATGCCCTCATTCAAGTAAAATATAAATCCGATGCATTATTGGCCCATAAAACTGGAGTTCCTTAAGGAAACATTCTGGGCCCATTCCTGTTTTATTTTCACCGATCATGCTACATACCCGTGAGATGAAGGTGAAAGTCATACTTGTTTTCAATCAAATGTGAACATAAGGCACTTTAGCAGAGGCGATAAATGGTTTGAAAATGACAATTTAAAAATCAATACTACAACAACGAAAGCCATTTAATTCTGTTAATATAATGCGAATTCATTACTTTTACAAATTCATTAGGTTAATTAAAATGTGGACAATATACCTGATGATATCAAGGTAGAAAATAAGACCTTGTTTAAAATTAAACTAATGAAATGTTGTTACAAGTTTCAAGTGATAAATGTTTTAAGCATTATTCCATATAGGATTTTGTATTTATTAACCGACTTCCAAAAAAAGGAGGAGATTCTTAATTCGACGGATTTTTTTTTATGGATGTTCACCGATTGATTACTCAAAGACTATTTGACCGATTTCAAATTTTTTTTTGGTTTTATAGAAGGTGCTTTCTAGTTGGTCCCATTTAATTTTAGTGAACATCTGTAAGCATTTGCATTCAGAAAGTGTAAATTGGTGAAGTGGAACTGATGCAGAAGACCACAGAATGCCATCGGAACTCCTCAATAATAAATGATTTACGGGTGGCGACAAAATATCTTGAATAATTTAGCTAACCAACTTCATAGTCACAAATTTAAATGTTCCTGATGAAAATGGTACCATCGAATTGATTTGATGATGGAGCCGGAAGGTAGGCACCCGATCTATGTAATAAAATAATATATCCTAGCCGTGTTTGGGCTTGTTCGAATCGTCACGAGATACACTTTTAAGTAACGATTAACTAAAAAGTGTAAAATAAATAAACTTTTAAACAAAAAAATAAAACCGACTCCAAAAAAACCTAAAAAGTAAAAAATAACGCCATAATTCAGTTTCTTCAAATTACTTACAAGTAACCGTTTGTATACTCAATCTATACAGTATATACAATTAATATTATTTTGGAGTTATACGAGTAAAAAAAGAATAGAAGCAGCTTCAAGTAATCTATCTAACCTATTCCTGACAGCCTTCGTCAGCTTCTCAAAAACGTCAGAAACAAAAGGTCCGCATGACGCATGGTAACGCCGAGAAGTAACCCGTATCATCCATGTACGCGAATAGCGTTAATATTTAAAAGGCGCGATATTTCTAAAGTCTCAAGGCGTATCCGTATAATCATAGAGTTACAGTACTTATATCATAATCAGTAACTAGACTATATAAGGAGCCATCCACATATTACGTCACCGCGAATAGGAGAGGGGAGTCGTACAGGACGTGACAGGCCGTGTTAGAGATAGGAATAAGTTCTTAGTTTTTCCACGGAATTATGCGCAAGGCGGCCGATGGGAAGTGGATTCTGAGCTCCAAGGACTTTTGTATAATGTTAAAGATTCCAAACGTTTTGCTAACCCTGGATTATTCAAGATGGAATACTTCTATGCGAGTAATGTAATCGTCTTAACCCCTCTCCGAAACGTGAATAATCAGCGGCTTTGCAGTAGGTTAGCGTTGGTAATTTGACCACACCGCGCAGCATATGATCTATTAATTCATGACGCTAAAGCCCCAACAAGCTTATGATTCTCCGAGTAAGCGGTGTCGTTCGAATCAGACGCCCCGTAATAGAAGATAAAAGCCTTGGGACCGGTGATATAAATATAAATTGTATCGGGAAACAAATTTCGTTCGCGCTTTGATACTTTTCGTTGTGTGGGATATCCCACACAACCTCAAGCAAAATATCAAGTTAAGCTTCGGTTACTAGTGTAGACGTGGCTCTTAAATGGAGTCAAATGACTGTTGGTAATGCCACTGTGTTCACACCGCAGCATGTGATGGATTAATTCATGATGCCAAAGCCCCAACACGCTTATGATTCTCTGAGTATGCCGTGTCGTTCATGTCAGACGTCCCGTAATGAAAGATGAAAGTCTTTGGAGCGGTGGTAAAAAGATAAATTATACCGGGAGCCTAATTTGTAGGTTCGTTGATATTCGAGAGAAATACATCAAGTTGAGCTTCGGTTACGATACATTACCTGTCAGTTTATTGTAGCAATATGCTACTATATTACGTTTTATCGAAGTTTACGTATAGTCTCAAGTTGCATCTGCTTCTTTGTTCAACTGTGACAACTTCGACTTTTGATATAATATTGCCTAATTTTATCATCGTCGTATATCAGTTTATGGCTGAGTAACGGCTGATTTGTTGTTTTGGAGCAGCTTTTAAAACGATCAAGTTAAATTTGTGTTATGCATTGAAACCAGTTGGAAACAGTTACTGAATCTAAAACTAAACATCGATTAACATGGAAAAAGGTTTATTTTTAGAATAAGGTAATTTGTATGGCACTTTGTCTCTTAATTTCAAGGATTCCGTTTATCTTTGTATGTACCTGTGTTTTTGTATTGTTCCCTTCTAATTTTTGTTCTGGTTTTGTTATATTCTTTGTCTTATCTAACTCTTTGGTTGTTCTCTTTGCGTCACCTCGACCACCCTATGTTTGTCTGGAAGAGATTGCTTCTTAGCGATAAGACCGTTTGTTGTTTCCCATTTTTACTGTGTTTGATTAAGTGCCTCATGTTATTTTATGTTGCTGTGCGTGTATGGTATAGCATGTATTGTTTTCCAATTTGAATCATATATCCAGCCTTAAGACGAAAATGTGTTAATAATGCAGAAATTAGCCTCTTGTAACTGGTATCTTAGAATTTAATCCAAACTTAGTACTAACTGCGTTAGACGCTTGGTAAGACAAGAAAATTATATTTGAAAATTATGCGGCAAGGCAATTTACGCTCACACACATAGCCGTTGCTTCATTTACTTTGTAAGTTTGTAACTGACTCACTTATTTAAGTACCTCTATATGAGTTCTACAATACGATCGTAACTTTGTTCACAAATTCATAAAAAAAGAAACTACTGCAACGTAACCGATAGGGTAAACCGCAAATAACTGGCCAAATCATTTAATTACTTGATACAACTTCTGCGGAAAATGAAACTATCGTTTTAAAACAGTATGATGTCATTCCGGTTTGTTTCGGTTAGGTTTCGATAGCGCAGGAGACTTTTTTCGGTAGCGGAATATAATGCCACCGATATTTTGTTCGATACCTGAACCATTTTCATAAACGTACAGTGTCTTCCGCTCAATATTTTTGTCGGCTTCATCGCCGCACGCGCCGCCGTGGGTAAGGACCTACATCATAAAAGTTACGTTATAGTTTTTGCTAAAGTAAGTTTTAATAAAGGTTTAAGTACATCGTTATTTTATACCGGTAGCGTCCCTTTATATTTAAACCGATATACTTCTTACAAGCGTTATTGATATCCAATACTGCTACCATAGTGTTAATACCGTGCCGAAAACGGTTTCTGTTAATGAGGTCTGCCCACCTTGTTAGAGAGCGTCCACGAGATCTTTTGCTCTCGACTTTAATACACCTTAGGGAGGCCTGCAGCATCATCTAAGCTTCTGTGACTTATGTAGTAGATAGAAATCAAATAGGACCCCTAAAACATGTTTTATTTCAATTGGAGCAAACAAGCAATTAAATCTGCTTTGTTTGAAAGTTAATTGCTTAGAGAAAGAATGCTCTCTGATATTCTATCCGATCCGTCTTATGTATGATAACCTTTTCTTTTATGCAATTATAACTAAATGAACTTAAATAATGATGTAGGTGCTGGCGCCTCCTACATATGAGCTAATATTAGTGTCGATTTGTTGCAAAATGTAGAGATTTTGTACTTTCCACACACAATAAAGGATATTACACTAATGTTATTTTTAGGGTATCGTACCAAAATCAATAAGTAGGATTCCGTTGGTGCAACTGAAAGTTTGAATGCGTGACACAGTATTTTAATGTTACGATTTATTTATTATTAGCAGTAAACGAACCAATTGTTACTGTACTATCCTTGTTCAATTATAACATCTTAAATGGTCTTTGATAAAACCTAACAATCTGCTCGTTTTGGAGATTCTTTGGAAGGCCTTTGTCCAGCATTGGACGTCTCCACTCACGTGCTTATAATTTTGGGTTGAACACTATGTAGATTTGAAATGAGAGTAGTGACATGCAATACAGTCACAGAAAGCTCTCGAATTTGTGCTTTGCAGGCTGATATAATGATGATGAAGAGTGATAACATATTGATGACGTTTTTCATCCGAGTATTTGTGATATGCCTGTTCTCGGCATGATACAAGGGAGCTTTATTACAATACCTTCTTACTGGCGCACAAGAAGTCGATTCCTAACGTTGGTTATGCAATACCGTAATCAGGGATAATATTCTGGCAACAGTAGGTATTCGCAAAATCGAACCGCATTAGGTCCCATAAGCGGTTTACGCTTCCACATTATAGACCGAGATGCGATCGCTGATAAGCCTAGGTTACCTGAGTATAAGGGGAAGTAGATCCGGACACACGTATTATCTCGGTAACTGACGACACGATCGATTCAAGGAATAGTAGAAAAGGTGTGCGGGGCGTAACGGATGGTAACGGTGAGGAGTCATGGGATAAGGTTTGTCAGTGAAGTGAGCAGCAACGGCGAGAGCACTTTGTTTCTGTTTGGCAGGCAGAATACTGCGTCACGGAAGATTTGATTGAGTCTTACAACCTAGTTTCTGTGTTCTGTAATAAAGGTTCAATGGGGAATGAAATTATGAAAAATCTTGAAAATTTGTTTATAGGTAGGAATAAGCCTTCTTATTGTCAGAAAAAAAATACAGATTTTTCTGTGGCATAGAAAAAAATTAAAAGATGAAAAGGTGTTGTTGGGCCTATATACCTGGCGTATACGGTACGGCTAATGCAGCATTGATATTTTCTATTAAAATGGCTATAAATGTACTGTTATTCTTGCCGTACCGTATAAGGCGGGTATATAGGCCCACTAACACCTTTTCATCTTTTTATTTTTTTCGAAGCCACAGAAAAATCTGTGTTTTTTTCTGACAATAAGGATGATAATGACAATAAGGAGGCTTATTCCTACCTATAAACAAAATTTCAAGATTTTTCAAAATTTTCATCCATTGCCCATTGCTGGTCACCGTCCACATATAATATAATGTTCAGATGCCTATAGATTTGATTGGTGTGAGTTATTTGAAAACCGTCTAGTTCTAAGGGTTTCTTCTATAAAGTCCGTCCAGTGCTAGGTGCCACTTGCAGAGACTGCGTTATTTTTCACCAAAATTGAAATCATGCTATTGTATGCATTATATAATATGCTTATGCAGACATTGCATGTTGGTTTTCTTACATTGATTTTAAAGATTATTGAATAAGTAATTGATAAATAAAGATTTGTTTTTGTTTTTCAATTTATCCTACAAACCTTAGGTGTCCGCCATTAAGGGCGACGTGCGGTAGTCAAGATGTCAATACTGACAATAGTAAATGGCGACACGTTTATTTTGTTTCGTGTAGATATGGCGTAGTTTTACAGTTAAAAACTCAGTAAGTATAGCAGAAAATCCTCTTTGCGTGAAGGACGGCCAAAAGTTAGTTTGAAAGATTTGATCGCACAACTGATAGGCAACCTGAGTAAGATGTGGATGATTATGTAAAAAAAAATGAATAGGGTAAATCGCCAATAACTGACCAGATTATTTAATTACAGTCCACAACTATATAGACGTTTACTACGCGTTTTATAAAAAGACTCCTGGGATATTTATAACATATAACTAAAATTAAAAAATGTCTAATTCATTAATGACCATAGATCATGTCTATATATCATATTTTTGCGTTTTGGTCAATAACTGGAGGGTGGCCACTACCCTATTAACAGTAAGTGTACATTGTGTATAAGTACATTTACTGTACTTGTACGTTCACTGTCACATTCTACTTAGAGAAATATATTTTCTTTGAGTCATTATTTTAAAAAAACCTTGGTAGTTTTTTTTTTTCAAACCATTTACGGTATCTCCCAATTAATATTTCTAAGCAAAATGTTTAATTCCGAGGATAGACAAGTTTCACCCAGACTATCAACTTGCTTAATAAATTTTTGCCTAATATTGAACTATTTTTTTTAATGTTATAGGGGGCAAACGAGCAGACGGATCGCCTGATGGTAAACGATCATCGTCGACCATAGACACCTGTAGCACCAGAGGAGTCACAAGTTTGCTGATACTCGACCAGCTGGGATCGTTGAGGTTCGTATCCTAGTCTATCACTAGGGCGTGTCCTTCACAAATCCGATCCGCAAAATATCCAGACGTCGTCGATACTCGATGCTGGTTACTTATTTGGATTCCAACAACACGTTGTCTCATACACGTCTCAACCCTCGATATTGGCAAACAGCTGTGAAAGCACATTGTGCTCAGAAAAATAATATTTACATTCATTATATTAAAAGGAAACATTTACCCAGGGGTCAAAATCGTTGTGCCAAATGAGAAATCGCTGAGATTTGTCCAAAATATGACCTTTTATGTATTATAGCGATATACTATATTCGAAGTAATCGTTATAACATTAGGGATATATCCCAAAATTACACAAATGGATGGCATTGACCAATGAAAGAAAGAAAAGAATGAATTTATTTGCATACATACAACACACATATATAAATTGGAAAGTTTATAGCATTTCTATGTAACGGACAACAAAAACCATTGAAATTACATATTCCGTGAAAATATTATTTCTATGGGAGTTTAATTTCGCCGGTCCGACATATTTCTTTTTCTAAACGGGCAACGGCTTATACTTTTATGACACCTAACTATGGATTCTAGCGTTTTGATGTACCTACTTAACTTCAGACTTATATAAATTTATTTTTTGTGATCAATACCAATTGGCGATATCACACTGTCACATCGAATTTGGGCCCAGTGTTGCTTTGACAGGTGCGTCAATAGAGCCACCAATAAAACATAATAGCCAATGTTTTCGATACTTTGTCCTCTAGGGAAAATTAAAAGTGAAACAGCGAAACTCGACTCAGCCGCTTTATTTTCCGTTCGACTTAAAATGTGGTTAACCGACCTCTCGCTCGAAAATAGTTAAAATTTATTCGAGAAATTTTGAACGCGGCAGGTTTAGCGTTTAAGATAACTGGCTTTCCTCCGAATTCGTAATAAAAGAGAGGAAAAATGTACTTATTCAGATTCCTTACAGGTCTCATTTGAATTTGCATGAAACTGTTTTCAAAATCTTAATTCTATACAGTCACCATTGTTCTCTTTAATTTTTATCCAAAAAATTCCAAGAAGAATACATTACATAAATACTCTTCAAATAGCTACAAAATTACTGTTTTTAATTTTATATGACCAGCCCATTTGAATTAAATGACTAATTAATCTGATAGCCTGATGGGTAAGGACTACAACTTGAGAATTTGGGAGCTTCTCTTACTATTTTACACTTTTACCATTGTTGTGAATAATTGGGGATGGGTGCACAGACCGATCGATTCTCACTGGCTTGCATATTTTAAAACATTAGCAGTGAAAAAAATATATAAATTTGATATTTCGTCATTGTAATGAAACACATTGTAAACAATTAAATAAGATAAGTAAAAGGACTACCAACATTCTAACCCAAATCTATTTAAACATGGTCCTCCATAACTCCTATCTGAATTGGTTACCTACGAGACAGGCTACGCCTAGTGTAGGGGCCAGTGCAACCTCAATTGCATAACGTGTTAAGTACATTTTTGTCATTTACTAGTACTGCAAAATTACGTATATCTCCCTTCCACTGTATGTATATGATATTTGTGTACAATAAATAATTTGAATTTAAATTTAAATTAATATGAAATGTAAGATTGTAATTATAACTTAACTGAATGAACAAATAAACAATGATATGGTCACAATTTAGTTTATATGTAGATATAACGTTAATTGTGATATAGATACAAATATTAAGGCACAAACAAAACACCATTGCTATTGCACGTGGTTGTGACCACCAGAGATAGGAATTGAACCCGGGTCCTTTAGATTACGCGTTCAATGTGTCAAACACTACTAAAGTAGGATTTTTAATTAGCTGAAGTAAAATGACAGGTGTCAACGTGTATATTTCGGTGTTTAGAAAGAATTTTACAAAAGTATTAATGAAAATACGTGTAACCGGTGATAGTATGGTAACTTTTATTCATAATTAATACTGTACTTCTGCCATAATGAGGTAATCACGGTCGACGTGTGTCCGTAAACGTCCGCTTACTCCAGCTAATTAAAAATCCTACTTTGGCGAGTACCGTACACCATAAATCATATGTTTGTGTTTCATATCAACACCCATTTGTGTTTCATATAAAATACTGTAAAATTTGTTTATATCAAGGACTATTAAAACAAGAGGACTGACAATCACCATACAAAAAGTCGTTCCCCGAAATCTACACCGCCATCTATGTACTTATGTTAATTATCATTTAAAAAGTATTCAACTTTGCAAGCGTGATTTAGTTATTATTATCTGTTGACGAAATAATTGTTACTGTACTATAGTAGTAGGGATTCGTGGGTTCTGGCTCAACCCCTAAGCTCCAACCCCCAGCAAAAATCCGTCATCCCCCCAAAAAAGGGGAAAATTTGGTTGATGACCTTTTTTTACGATTCGACGCCCGGCGTCACGACGCCTTCACACCCCCGACCCTCATTAGGACGCCGGACACACCACCTTCCTCCTTTGGCTCTGCTCTTCCCTACAATTGGTTGATTCAGGATACTCATTAGTAACGACTTTGTGCTTAGAGCTCTCCTATTGGTTGATTCAGCAGCCTCATTAGTTAACGACTAAGACGTCGGCCACACCCCCTTGACGCCTGCCCAGCCTCCTTTGGCTCTGCTCTTCTCCTATTGGCTGATTCAATAGCCTTATTAGTTAACGACTATGACGTCGGCCACACCCCCTTGACGCCGGCCATGCGCTCTTTGACTCTGCTCTTCTCTCCTATTGGTTGATTCAGGCTCATCATTAGTAACTAACGTTTGCTGATTGATTCCCGTCATTGTTAGGTAAGAGGACCTCCATTATTAGTTATGTGATTGTATATATAGTAAACATAACCCAAAATATCATGACTCATGACTTTCGCTTACTGTCATTTCTTACTTGGAATTTAACACCTTACCAACAGATTTCGGGTTTTGGTATTATATCTTGTAATCCTTATACTAAAAGATATAATGTATTATCACCGTTATACGTTATGTTATACGAATTGAAATTAGTTCATTTGAGTGTTATAAAAAAACATTATGTAAAGTAAATATTGTGTAAATTTTACGCACCCTTAACCTAACAAACATAGATACATATCATGCCATCAAATAAACTGCATTATATCTGTTGTCACATACACTGCTGTCGATGTCGTAAGATTACTTGTTCATAATTGTTTTTTAATGTGATTATAATGTACGGGATTTCTCTGATCGCTATTGCGAAAAAAACTTGAAATATTTTTAAATAATCTAGTATCTCTAGTTGCACAATTTTTAATTAACAAGGTTTTAATGAGCAATAACCATATAAAAGATCTCCGTCGTTCTTAGTCCAGTATTATTAGTGTTTGAACAGTTGTTTCAGTTGTTACAAATATGTCTGTGAGTATGCTTTCTTTTTTGATTGTGTATAATATTATGATAGATGAGTGAGACGTCTGTGTAAAAATATGATCTCAAATAATTTATTTTGTGTTTGTGTTGTCTGTTGCAGAACTCTCCAGCCAATCTCAACATCGTTCGAAAACTATCATGAATTTGATCGTAGATGTTCAGGGTTTTAAAAGTGAAGACAATATGTTTATACCTAAAGAAATAGCAATTTTAAGTGAAAATCGTGTCCTAATTATGTTAATTAAACCACCGTATCCATTTTATAACTTAACAAGGAAAGAACGTTTGACTGTAGCATGGGTCGAAAAAAACAGAGGAATTTTATGGAATGAAGGCTTTGTGCCTTATTTTAGTTTTAAGTCCTATATATCAGAATTCTTTAAAAATAAGTATATTTATACTAAAGGTTATGAAAAAGTAAAGTGGTTGAAAGAAATATTAGATAATGACAATGTTTATAATTTAGAAGATTTTAACTGTCCTAATCTAGAAACCTTGTATAAAAGATATGCAACAGCATTAGATATACAAACTTGTATTTACCATAATAATATTTGTGCTTTTAAAAATGTAACGTGTTTGAAAAAATGGTGTATAGAAAATATTTTTTTATTTGAAATAAATTTATAAATAAATACTAAAAATTGTTTGATTTAACACTTTCTTTCTTTCTTTTCTTCGCACCTGATATCCTGCAATTCTTATTAAGACTACTATAATATAATTTTTTCATTCAACATTCATTCATAACTGAAGAGCTACGCTCTTGTCAGTGGAGCAATCGTCACTCAGGAAAAACGTATCTTCTACTGTGGGGAAAAGCTGTAAAACAGGTGGAATCTCATACATCTCAACAAACAGGGAAGATTCTACAAATGCGACACATTTGATGAAAATAGAAATTTACGATTTAAAGAAACTAGCAAAAGTTCCCAACGTAAGTGAACATTGGAAACCCGCAGATTTGCGCGTAAAGTATTACGTTAACGAAAAAGATCAAAATAAGATACACCACTACCAGCAAGCAAAAGATGTTATATATAAAATCACAAAAGAAATTGTTGAATGTTGAGGTGTTGAGGAATGAAAAAAGTACCATTTTAATTCATAACTTAGTGATTACTAGATTTCTATCATTTATAAATGATCTGTGTTGTGTTAATTATAATTTATATTAATTAATTATGTCATTAAGCTAAATATGTAGAAAGTTTACTGTTATTTATAGGTTTCTCTTATCAATAAAGGAATTGTTATAGTAAAGGATTATTTTATTTCACTTAGATCTAGGTTAAAAAATAAACTTCAGGAAATGATTTTCTATATGTTTATTTAATTAAATATAAAATTAAACATATTATATACTATAAAATCGTTACTTATTGTATTAACAGAGAATATATTAACAAAGTCGGCCAGTTTCACATTTTTCATTTTTAAATAAAGATAAACTAGACAATATTTTCCACAAACGGGTGTAAAGTAGTTCTGAAGTTGATTAAAATTATAAAACCATTTTTTAGAATTTCGTTGTAAAAGCATTCTATGGTAACCTTCTGGTTTTCTTCCGAAAGAATCAAAATATTCACCAACTCCATTAGCGCTGATGTAAATAGCTACCCAATGAGATCCTGGTTTAAAATCTGGGTCCAAATTGCTTATTATAAATACAGGTAGCTGAACAAACATGGGTAGTTTGTTGGCTGCAAAAACATTTGATTTAAAACCATGATTTATTTTATTCATATAAAACTGTATTTCGTTTGTATCCATTTTAAGTCCACATTGTTTACAATCTTATGTTACTGTTAACAACATTCATGATCAAATGATATAACTTAATGAAAACAAAGTACTTATGTATGTATTAACTATTATAATCTATAGTTACATCGCGATTTTTGTTTATTTCAATGACATTATCAAATTCAGCGTATACAATACAGTTTACAGTATTACTAAGAGAACTATCAAAACGAACCTCAATTCGAACACTTCCGTGGCGAACAAGATTCCAATGCGAAGTTGAACTAGCAGATAAATCAGGTGTTAAATCAAAACATAATAAACAATATCCATCTCCATAGTTTGTTCTGCTTATTGCATTACCTTCATTGTGAAAATGAATACCGGTTCCAGAAAATAAAGTGTGATACGCTGATGCTATTAAACCAGAACTAAATGATGGTTGTAATGTTCTCGAAGGAATTTCATGACCATCTACATACAAACTAAATGAGTTCATATTAAAATGTTGGAAATTAAATGGGTTCATAGCTAAATTCCCGTTAAACCCTGCGTTTGAAATAAATCCTATAATACATCTTTTGGGAACTTGCCCGAGGAAAATATTATCTAATGTTTTACCTTGTACACCTGCTGGTATTGTAAGTACCTTAACTTCGGCCCTTGTAATAGGATATTTCGCAGTTGTTGAAGCTAATACTTTTTGATGAGCTAACAAAACACTAGGATTGATTTTAGCTCTTCTTATAATTAGACTGGCATCCGTTATTTGTACTTTGAACTTTTTGTCTTGGTGACATATTAAATTGAATGATTCTTTCGAACGTACTAACTTAACACGCATTTCTACACCATTTATTAAAAAAAATTCTTGGTTAAACATGTCACCGTGCAAGTGTCCAATCATTTCAACTTCCTTACTTTCTTTTACAAATTCTAGTCTTTTATGAAACCCTTTGTTCAACGTGTCAACGGCATCCATGTGATGAGCAGTATCTTCATACCATAATCCACAAGTAAGATGTGATTCTTTAGCTGCGGGCCCATAGTTAAGAAGATTTTCTAAATATGCTCGGTAGGCATACGTATTATTTGGAGGTGATATGAGCTTTTGATTTAAATATACATCCAGTTGATTAAAGAGTGAATGTAGCCAATTATTAACGGGTGCAACTTGAGTATCCGATTTCAGCTTTGTACCATCCTGAGTTAATATTTTAGCGTTGATATGTAATAATGTATGTGAAAGGTCAACATAATCGTCACCTGATCCAGGAACTTGAAATTCAATTGGACCCTCATCACTTAACGATGAAATTGGTTTATAGTGAACCCACTGCCCACTTTCAATGCTAGTTTGAGTCGATGGGAGAGCAAATATATCTAACTCAGATTTTGCACATTCACACGAGTGATTATGTAGGAATGACATTGTTTAATTTGAAAATATATCAACAATATTATTGTTTTTAATTTTTTTAGCACCGTTTCGTTGTGATCTTTTCAAAGCAATGAGAGCCTCTCGCCTTTTAGCTGTCATTTTATACCCAGAACCAGACATAAGAGTATCAATTTTTTCATCTGCTTTTCTTTTTAAGTTAGTACTTGCTTCTTTGAATCGAGACCTAATCGAGCTGTCCATAGGGCGTGAATTCACCATATCAGATAACAAACCAACTCCTGCATCTAACGCTTCTCTGCCCACAGTTTTAAAACCACTTGATAACAAAGGAATCACGGATCGAAATAGTCCGCCCAAAAAACTTCCTATCCCATGTCCTCGTTGAAATGGAACACCTTTATAGACAATCCCAATACCAGAACCAGCTTGATGTGAATAATAATGTTGATATGGGCAGGAGGTGGATAATTGTGCGTGTGTCATTTTACTCGTTGAAAGTGTAGCTTCACACAAGATGATCCAAACTGGAATGGGATTCTTGTACCAGTAGTAGCTCTTATATCTATTTCTATAGTATCAAATTCTCTACGTAAGACAGGAACATAGTGAGCAGGTGAGAAAACATGCATTTTGTAAGCTCCATAGCTGAATTTTGTTGGGTCTAGTGGAATTATTCTTAGTAACGATGTTATAACATCACCCACGACCTGTGGTTCTATGATATCTGTGTACACAAATATTTGAGACGGTAAACCTAAAAACAAATTAGCAGGATTTATCCCAATTGAGGCTTGTTTTAAATTTGTTCTTGGTTTAAAACCCAACTGTAAACTCAATGTTGGTGTCGTTGTGACTGAGACTATACTATCGTCAGTTGTAGTTACTGCCACCATTTTTGATATTTTATCATATCTTAAATTCACTTTGTTTTTTAACTGTGGATTTTTATTAAATGCTTCAAGGAATTGATCAATATTATCATACGTGGTTGCAGGGATGTGGGATTTATATTCTGCGATTATTTCAGTAGTGGCCTTTGGATTATTAGCATCTTGCAAACGTACTTTCTTTTTAACGTATATGACATTTTCATGTTCTTGAACATTATACATGGAACAAGGATATTGAAATTCTACTAAACCAACAACCCATTCTCCTTCCAACTTAACCGTCTTAGGTAATTTAGTTAAGAAATGTGCAGTAGTATTATCACTATAATATGCTGTTGAGCTGTTACTTAACAAAGTTATATAAAAACTATCTTGACTCATATTTCTTCTAAGTCAGATGCCGGGATCCAACTATTAAATTTATTCGGATAACCTTTCCACTTGACTAATACCTCCTTTCTGCCACCGATGCGACGTGAACTTAATATTTTATCTATCTTATGTTTAGTGGAGGGGTCATAAGAAACTTTTTGCAACTCTTTTGAATAAAAAGTTCCAGTAATAGATTCATTTTCTAAATCTTTTAAAGTATAAACGATCCAAGGACTTCTCTGAATGATTGAGTCTATTATAAAAATTTCATCACTCCAATTAGTTTCATAACCTTTTTGAAATATATGTTTATGTTTAGTTATTCTAACGTAATCTCCAATTTGAAGTAAAGGAATTTCACTAAATTTGGGTTCTCTTTTCTTGTTTATATATAAATTCTCCCAAACAGTCATAATATTGCCAGAATTTACTTCACATGGACACATTTTTATACTTGAATGAAAACTATGGTTGTATGAATATAATAAATCTTGTAAGATATCGATATATTTATAAGTATTTTTATAAGTGAAGTAACGCCACATTTTCATTTAAAGAGTCCTTTGAAATCGTTCTACAATGCTTGCTTTAATATCTGGATTATTGGTGGTATAATAATTAATGTTATTTTCTTTAAAATAGTCCCTTACGACTTTTGCAACAAATTCTGTACCCTTATCGGACTGAATATGTTGAGGAGTGGCATTTGCCTCCAGAAATATGCTGTCAAAGCAAGTTTTAACTGTTTCAGGTTTCTTATTCCTCATTGATCTAGCAAAAGCATATTTACTAAACACATCAATAACACACAAAATATACTTATAACCATCATTATATTTACAATAGGTGCGCAAATCACTCAGATCAGCTTGCCATAGGTAATTATAATTAGACAATACATACTCATTTCTAGAGAAACGTTTTTGGAGAGGCTTATGAAGTGTGTAAGTTTCTTGAGACTGCAACCAAGTTTTAACTTCATCAGGTTTCATTTTTCCACGCATAACTTTTGTTAATTTATTAATGCTACTAAATCCAGCAGGGTGAGAGATATCGTAATATGTTTTAGATAGTTCTAGTATGGGGTCCATCTTTCCCAAGCAATTTTTTTTCTTGATGCTTCAGTAGATTTACCTGATATTGGCGTAGAAATATTCGTTTCTTTTTCTTTATATGCTTGTAACTCTTTCAAATTAAGCTGATTTATATATTCCAAAGATGTTGGATTACCAACACATGTTAAAGGTATTATTATATCTTTTAGAGCAGAAGCAAATTTTTCCCACCCTAATGGTTTAGGACGCTTAAGTGGTCTAACAGTATCACTTATAAGATCGAATATATTGCTTCCAGCCAATACTTCATCATTTACAACCACTTCCCCTCCCTCATTCCACCAAATTTTAGGTTTACTCTGAATAATAAAGTTAAGCAAAATTTCACCCCTCTTTTTATAAGTTTTGGGAATTGCTTTTAAAATATATGATGGTGTATACTGATTCGTGAATGTTTCTCTATTATCAGGAGTAACAACTGCATCTGTAGGAGAGGACTGTACAACTGACGCAGGCGTTTCATATTTTTCTTCTTTATGTGCGTTTCTAATATTATTTAATTTTGTAACATCATCTTGGGGGAAAGTAAGTATGGGTAGCTTATATGGTCTTCTTCCCTCCTCAACAATATTTAAATATCTTCTTAAAACTTGGGAATATAGAGCCCATTTTTCATGATCATTAATTTTAGTGTTCAAAATTTTTTGCATTTCATTATCTAAACGTGATAAGGAATTCTCAGGTAAAATTTCATTATTTGTTTTGAATCGATCTATAAATTCCGGTTCAACAAGAAGCATTTTTTTCGTATGCTGCATGTTTATTTCAAAAACGAAGTTAGTAATCCGTTAATTACTGCACCTTATATAATTGGTAAAAATGCTCCACCTTTTTGAACGATAATGTGTTTTCTCAATTTATTTTTACCTTTAGATATTAATTTTCTCAAAATATTTTTGTGTTTACTTAGATGTTTTTTTTCTTTTTCATCAAGTGGAATTTTACCTTTAAGGATGTTGTAAATACATTCACAGATAATGTTCACTTCTTCATTATTGCAAGCTTTCAATATAACTTTTTGATATTTTGGTTTAAGAGTATGCAATGCTCGTAGTAGATGTTGATGCGTTATCACTCTCTTATGCGTTATTCCGAAATGATGGTTATCATAGATGTCCACCCTATTTAAAACCCTTCTTTGGTACATAGACTGTGCAATAATTTTCAAAACGTAACACATTTGTTTTAAACCGGCATTCATCATCTGTACCTTGCTTAAGATCAATAAATAAATATCCATGTGCATCTTTTGTAGCATCTTTATATGCTTCTTCTATAAATTTCGAGTTATCTGGACAAACTTGTCGAGCTAAATATTTAATTTGAGTTTTATCTCTTGGATTTTTAAAGTAGATGATATAGTTTGCGTTTAATGAAATATCTCGTTGACCTTTTCCCTGATGAAATAAGTTTTGTGTTATGTAAAAAACGCTTAAATTTCTATGATGACTACCTTTAGTAAAAATGTCAACTATTCGACCGTCAGATTCTCTCATTAAATCGTCAATGATAAGTAGTTGCGGTTGTTTACCATCAAACATACTTAAGTCTGGAATACCCTGGATATAGTTCACATTGGTCAGATTATATAATGGTTGCATTTCATCATAACACCATGATATATTATGAAATGATTGGTTACAAACCATCCCAATATTATTTAAAAATGTAGTAACGAAATTTGATTTACCACATCAACTTGGACCAGCAACTATGGCTGTAAACGGATGAATAAAATGAATCATTATAAAATTAAGGAGTAAAATATACGTCTTATGTTGAATGAATCTGAAGGAAATGTGTTATTTATTTTCTTGTAACAAGAAGTAAAACGATATGATTGTTAGCAATAAGTTTATTATTTAACACACACTCGTACATCTAAAATACGTATAGATTTAAATTTATAGTAGTTACTAAATATACTAACATTTGAACACCTACTCAAATATCATATATTTAAACACCATTAATAATAGAAGAACACACAAATTTACAACAAATTGCATCAAAACATTAACTTAAAATTAACTAAATACATATACATTTGCATCAAAACATTAACTTAAAATTAACTAATTACATATACATTAACATTTATGATTGCATAATAGAATTTTAAATACTAACAAATTTTACAAAATACTTATCATTAAGTAATTACAGAATGACATAAACCTACTTTCTCAAACTATAATGACCCCATGCCAATGTATCAGTTGAATTTGGTAAAATAAAACGTTTAGTGTCATTATAGGAAAGACTGGTTTTATTAATTTTTTGTGTGAATATTGTATGTTTTATTGATCTGAATCTGTACATTTTAGAAAATTGATTGGTCTTATTGAAAAGACATGTTTTATAGTTATCCATTTTCATTTTTTTTGTTACACTTTTGTTTACACCTTTAGCTTTAGCAACAAATTTATCCTCCACAGTCATTGCATACATTTTTGACCTCAATCCAACGAACTCCTTTACAATTTTACCATTATTCTCATCTTTAAAATATCCTAACTTTTTCTTATTAATTTGTGGGAAACCAAAAATATTATCTTCTGCATAGTCTGATGTATCGAAGTACTGAGTCAAGTCGGGTTTTATGTCTAAATATAAATTATTCGTAAAGTATTGATAAATCAGACTGTCAGTATCAGTATACAACAACTTCGCATTACTATTAAATTTCTTTTTCATATAGTTATAATGAAAGTCGTACATGAGAGTTTTTGAAATATCTAAAATACAAAAACCTAAATAAATTGGTTTGTTATAATATAGTTTTGTTTTATGTAATTGAATGGCTACTAAGTTTTCTGAGAATATACATAAACTATGAAATTCGGGTTTTGCTATTAATGATTGAGCACCTTTCACTTTCCCTCTATTATCCCAATGCGTGATCAATTTCACATTTACTCTTTTTTCAATGTTTTCAATAGTTTTACCGAAAACAGCATTATTCATTAACGTATAAAAGTCTTTTTCGAAATCTGAGTTCGCTTGTGTGCGTAAATGAGTGTTTAGGTCAATGTATTTTTTTAACCACGGACTTTGTGTAAATTTAAGAACTCGATGTACTTTCGTCAGTTTCATTCCTAAGTTTATGCATTGTTTGAGATTTCTGTAATGAAGAATATATTTCGTTTTTTTATTTAAATTAGGGACTAATTTTCGATCTCTACAATTTCCTGTAACTATATTTTCTGGACAAAGCGGAAAATCTGAATGCAAGTCGTGTAAATCATCGGGATAATCAAGGTCAACTTCATATATGAGACCATACTCACTGTATATTATAGTCGATGTCAGTATTTACCCATTCAAAGTTTCCAGTTGGTAAACATTGAGACATGGCCCATCCGTATAAATTGTTAGCATCAAAATAAGCTATGTAAGATTTGGCTTCGTTTGGATCATATTGTTCTAAGAATTCATTGTTGGCTTTAGCATAACGATTACTACACTGAGATATCCCCCCTCTGATACCAGATTTTACAAATGCGATTTTATCGATGTCTGTCAATAACTCCAGTTCAACATTGGTATATTTAAGCATTGCGTCCCAACTTAGTCCTGGAGCCGTAAAATAATGGACTGGATCCAAATCATATGTTGCTATGCAAATTTTCCGGAAATTTTCGAATTTCTTTTGTGATTTTATATATAACATCTTTTGCTTGCTGGTAGTGGTGTATCTTATTTTGATCTTTTTCGTTAACGTAATACTTTACGCGCAAATCTGCGTGTTTCCAATGTTCACTTACGTTGGGAACTTTTGCTAGTTTCTTTAAATCGATTTAATTTACTTTAAATAAATTCTATTTTCATCAAATGTGTCGCATTTGTAGAATCTTCCCTGTTTGTTGAGATGTATGAGATTCCACCTGTTTTACAGCTTTTCCCCACAGTAGAAGATACGTTTTTCCTGAGTGACGATTGCTCCACTGACAAGAGCGTAGCTCTTCAGTTATGAATGAATGTTGAATGAAAAAATTATATTATAGTAGTCTTAATAAGAATTGCAGGATATCAGGTGCGAAGAAAAGAAAGAAAGAAAGTGTTAAATCAAACAATTTTTAGTATTTATTTATAAATTTATTTCAAATAAAAAATTATTTCCTATACACCATTTTTTCAAACACGTTACATTTTTAAAAGCACAAATATTATTATGGTAAATACAAGTTTGTATATCTAATGCTGTTGCATATCTTTTATACAAGGTTTCTAGATTAGGACAGTTAAAATCTTCTAAATTATAAACATTGTCATTATCTAATATTTCTTTCAACCACTTTACTTTTTCATAACCTTTAGTATAAATATACTTATTTTTAAAGAATTCTGATATATAGGACTTAAAACTAAAATAAGGCACAAAGCCTTCATTCCATAAAATTCCTCTGTTTTTTTCGACCCATGCTACAGTCAAACGTTCTTTCCTTGTTAAGTTATAAAATGGATACGGTGGTTTAATTAACATAATTAGGACACGATTTTCACTTAAAATTGCTATTTCTTTAGGTATAAACATATTGTCTTCACTTTTAAAACCCTGAACATCTACGATCAAATTCATGATAGTTTTCGAACGATGTTGAGATTGGCTGGAGAGTTCTGCAACAGACAACACAAACACAAAATAAATTATTTGAGATCATATTTTTACACAGGCGTCTCACTCATCTATCATAATATTATACACAATCAAAAAAGAAAGCATACTCACAGACATATTTGTAACAACTGAAACAACTGTTCAAACACTAATAATACTGGACTAAGAACGACGGAGATCTTTTATATGGTTATTGCTCATTAAAACCTTGTTAATTAAAAATTGTGCAACTAGAGATACTAGATTATTTAAAAATATTTCAAGTTTTTTTCGCAATAGCGATCAGAGAAATCCCGTACATTATAATCACATTAAAAAACAATTATGAACAAGTAATCTTACGACATCGACAGCAGTGTATGTGACAACAGATATAATGCAGTTTATTTGATGGCATGATATGTATCTATGTTTGTTAGGTTAAGGGTGCGTAAAATTTACACACTATTTACTTTACATAATGTTTTTTTATAACACTCAAATGAACTAATTTCAATTCGTATAACATAACGTATAACGGTGATAATACATTATATCTTTTAGTATAAGGATTACAAGATATAATACCAAAACCCGAAATCTGTTGGTAAGGTGTTAAATTCCAAGTAAGAAATGACAGTAAGCGAAAGTCATGAGTCATGATATTTTGGGTTATGTTTACTATATATACAATCACATAACTAATAATGGAGGTCCTCTTACCTAACAATGACGGGAATCAATCAGCAAACGTTAGTTACTAATGATGAGCCTGAATCAACCAATAGGAGAGAAGAGCAGAGTCAAAGAGCGCATGGCCGGCGTCAAGGGGGTGTGGCCGACGTCGTAGTCGTTAACTAATAAGGCTATTGAATCAGCCAATAGGAGAAGAGCAGAGCCAAAGGAGGCGGGGCCGGCGTCAAGGGGGTGTGGCCGACGTCTTAGTCGTTAACTAATGAGGCTGCTGAATCAACCAATAGGAGAGCTCTAAGCACAAAGTCGTTACTAATGAGTATCCTGAATCAACCAATTGTAGGGAAGAGCAGAGCCAAAGGAGGAAGGTGGTGTGTCCGGCGTCCTAATGAGGGTCGGGGGTGTGAAGGCGTCGTGACGCCGGGCGTCGAATCGTAAAAAAAGGTCATCAACCAAATTTTCCCCTTTTTTGGGGGGGATGACGGATTTTTGCTGGGGGTTGGAGCTTAGGGGTTGAGCCAGAACCCACGAATCCCTACTACTTACTATGTTTCCTTGTTCAACTGCAACAACGTTAAACGTTTAGTTTTTAAGTGCCATATTGTTTTTGCCTGAATATATCCTTGCGTTTGAGGCACGATCGAAAGTATGGCAATTGACAGTCCTCTTGCTTTAATCGTCCTTGGCTTATATTATTTGTATCTTATTTTCAAAGTGCCTGTTCTTGCATTATCGCCTCGTGTTTGTGGTGAAGCGAAGTGCCAGGAAAGTTCCTTAGTTCCTTTAGCGTCAGGCGAGCTAAACCAACAACCGGACTAATTGAAAACCCCCGACGGAAAGAACTTTAGATCGAAAGTGCCATCAAGTATCGCTAAAATTAGAAATTAAACAAGCAAGGAAACAATGAATCGTTAATTGAAAACAACAAGCGTAAATTGTTTGTGTTTACAAATAATAAAATGGGTTTGCAAATTAATTTGGTTAGGTAATTTGAGACTCGTGCACTAAAATTATACTTACGACATTTTTCAATCAATGACAATTCATTCCATAAATTATAGGTCGAAGACGCTTTGAGTTATAGTGTCATTTAACAAGGCTTGTGAGAACGTAGATATTAAATGTTGCCTACATAGAGTATCTAGCCCTAATAATCAAAATTAAATATTGTAAGTATTTTAAATCTTTGAGGCAGTCACGCAAACTCATTGATAAGGTTTAAGGTTTAAGAGATTTATTTCTCAAAAGATTATAAATCACTTACAGAGAAATACAATATATTCTTAATATCTAATAGGAGAGGGTACTTTAACATTGGATCAGCACTGAGTATTATCTTTAAATTAAGCATAACGCGAAAGATGTGGGTAGATTTGTTTAGTTACACATCCAGTCTGCACAAGTCAAGTAATAAGCGTCAGGGCCAGTTAAACTTTTGTTGTTAACTGACGCTTAATGCGGAGAGGGAGCCTTCAGCATGTGTTGGTTGAAAGGCCTTTTTAAAAACTACTAGCGATTTAGCGTCCTTTACATCATTTGGTAATTTGTTATATAACTGTGCCCCTTCATAAACAATACTTTTTTTTACCATAATTAGTTCTTGGTGGTCGAAGTAGTAAATTGTTTGCCTGACGTGTAATCTTTTTTGTACCTGTGCTCTTTTAGTAAAACTAATATGGCAGTGTATGTCCTTATTTATTATTTTTCTGACCAGCACGCATGTATTATATTTATATATTTGAGATAGGTTTAGTATTTTTGTCTCTTTATATATTTGGTTTGTTGGGTTTGTACGTTTATAGTTGAACAATAACTTTATCATTTTATTTTGCGATCTTTGTAGGGCTGATGCATTAGACTTGGCAGCAGTACCCCATACTTCTATTAAATAGTCTATGTGGGGTTTAATACGGGAATTATAGATGGTATATCTAATATGTCTTGGAAGACAGTTAACAATCCCACGTAAGGCTCTTGTCAGTGTGGTAAGTTTAGTTCGTAACTTTTCAATGTGAGGCTTCCAAGTTAGCTGTTTGTTAAGTATTAAACCAAGGTATTTTTCTTTGTCTGTTTTTTGTAGGTTAGCGTTATTTATAGTTAAGGGTAAATGATCTTTAATGATTTATTTTTTGCTGCAAATATTATATACCTGGTTTTGGTCTCGTTTATTGTCAATAGATTAGATAAACGCCACTTTTGCGTAATGTGTAGGTCGGTTTGTGCTTGCTCTATTATGATATTAATTTTATTTCCAAAGTAAAACAAACATGTATCGTCAGCATAGAGTGTTACATGACCGTTTAATTCTATTTCATCGATGCTATTAATATAAATCAAAAACAGGAGTGGTCCGAAAATGGACCCTTATGGTATTCCACATGAGATACGTTTTGCATTGCTTTTATTTTCTCCTATTTTGGTTACCTGGAGTCGGTTTGTTAAATATGATTTTAATATTTCCAACGCGTTCCCCGTAATACCTATATGTTTTAATTTAGATAGAAGAAGTGAATGAATAACGGTATCGAAGGCTTTTTTTAAATCAATAAAAATACCTAAGACTACATTTTATTATCGATATTTACTTTTATGTTAGTCAGCAAATCAATTGTTGCGGAGAGAGTGTTAGATTTTGGACGGAATCCGTATTGTTTATCACATAGAAAGTTTATACTATTAAGATGTTCTGTAAGCCTTTGATGAAGGATTTTTTCAAAAATTTTTGAAATAATAGGTGATGAAAAACTTTAGAAAGAAGAAAGAAAGAAAAATATATTTATTCCATAGAAAGCACACACAGACAGGACATCATTTGCATAAAATTAATATTGTTTTTTTTAGGTTAATTAGGTAAATTGTCTGCAATGGGTCCAGCAATGTGTGCGTTAAGGAAAAGGCTCCGACTCAGCATGGTGTTGCAGTTCGCGAGCAGGGCAGAACTGCAACGCTGTTATTCTGTCAAAGCCCACAGGGAGCTCGATTTAAACATGACAACGCTAGGTAATATATAAAAAAAAATTGGGTCTTTTAAGTGCCTATTTACTTGGTGTTCATAGAAAGCTCGCTTTTCGTAGTATAGGCTAACGTTAAACAGTTGTTTTAAAGATTTGTATTGTTCTCTATGCGCGTCGCTGTTAGATTTACGGTATTTCTTATGAGCGTAATCTCTGAGTTCTTTTATGTAGCGTAAATTACTAGTAAACCAAGGGGTGGGCTTGTGTCGAATAGTTATTTCTTTTAGAGGTGCGTGTATATCAAACAAACTAGTTATGTAGGTATTGTAAGTCAAGACCATATCCTCTATGTCTGGTATATTTATTATCGAACTCCAATCAATCGAAGCTAGATCAACATTAAAACTGGCTAAGTCAATGTCCTTTAGCGGCCTATATTTAAGTAACATAGGGACAGGTTAGTATTTTTTTATTTTAAGTTCAGCTGTGACTATAGCATGAGCACCAAGTTCAGGTATGTGTTTCACATCAATACTCAGAACTGGGGCATCCGTACATAATATGTCAATGAGGGTTGAGCTAGTTTTCGTGAAATGTGTCGCATTTTTGACATGATTTAGAAGTTTAACACATCGAAGAAATCTGAGTAATTTAACAGTTGAAGAGTCATTTACTTTTAAAAGATCAATGTTAAAGTCACCCAAAAGGATTACCCGGTCATATTTTGCAAAAGACATAATCGATTCCGTGAGCGCGTCGATAAATAGGTCAACGTCTAACCGAGGCGGCTGGTACGCTGTACCTATTATGAAACGCGTAGATTTGATATTAGTGGAAATTCACATTTGTTCTACGTCAGAACAGGGTGGGTGGGGTTGCGTCCGAGCCTGGATGCTATTCCGAACATAGAAGCCAGTCCCGCCGCCGCGCTCGCGCACGGCGCGCGGGCGCGGGTCGTGACGCAGTCGGTAGCCGGGCAGTCGAGGAGCTCGACCTTCCTGGCCCGACCTGAGCCACGTTTCGTTTATAGCTATTATGTCAGGTTGTAAATTTTCAAAAGCTAGAATAAATTCATCGTGGCGGGTTCCAAGTGATCCTGCGTTGAAAAGGCAAATTTTGAGATATTTAGATTCGAAAAGGAAAATAAAAATAAACAAAGTTAAATATCGGTGCTTAGTTTATATACACTGATAGTCCATATATAGAGCACATGCATAGATTAATATAATGGCCGGTTAGATACCAGATATTGCAATTATAATATAGTATATATCTACGGATAAAATAAGTACATATATGTAGACGGACAATTGTAGATTGTATTGATAGGCTCACAGTAAGCTTATTTTCATTAATAGTAGGTATATTACGACCACCTGTTGCTGGACTCAGTACGACACTTTCATAATATACTTTTAAGTGCATAATAACATAGCCATTTATCACCAAACACACTCCTCTAAATTGGTTTTTAAACATACATAGTTGAGAGATTGTAATGAAAGGAACTAAATTGACTTTGCCAACATATTTCAGCAGCAAACCCGAGATGCAAAGTATGCAAAAAACAAATAGACTTAAATTTAGTACATAGGATAATGTTTTGAACGGAACACAGGTATAAGTTGACCGCATTGAAAAATAACGACATAATAAAAGATAGGCTAAACACATAAATAATTTCCGTAGTAAGTTTTTTACACAGTAGATTAATTAGAATAATAAAGACACATGCAAGCATAACATACATATCAGTCACGTACTTAGACACTACGTTTGGAGTCGAAGATTTTCCCAAAAACACGTTCCACATCCTTTTCGTGTTTAATCGGTTGTACCTCGGCGGAGTCATCTCAACGAGTGAGAACACGACCTTCGCTGGTCCACACGTACTTCCACCCCAGATTACGCTTCGCTTCGCGAGCCTTACCCAGAAGGCGGCGGTTTAGCGGGGTGAGCCGCTCGTTGACGAATACAGTCACAGGTTCGTGCTGGGGAAGACCAAGATCCTCCGAATTGAAGCTACGTCGCCCTCGAGCTGCCTTTAACAGCTGATCGCGAAGAGGTCGCCTCGCCAGCTTCACTACTAGACGCTGCGGTCGAGGAGGCATTCCGTCAGCTGTCTCCAGGTTCGCCCGCACCTTTCACGGAACACGCCGTCAACATCACGAGGCACCATAGATATGCCAAGCTTTGATGCCACACTAACTGCTATGTTCACGACGGACTCCCCGGGATACTCCGGGATACCTGACAACTCCAGCTCGTCCCTTAGCTCGGCTTGCTCTTTATCGTTCAGCCCACTGCGAGGCTTACGTTTTCATACTCCAATGCTTTGACATTAGACACAATAGACACATAGTCTTTTTTTAAACTGTCGAATCTTTCTTTAATTTTGCGATTTGACCCGCTAGAAAGTCATTTGTATCTGTGAACTCCGACTTGAGCCGTTCAATGGAACAGTTAAACTCATTTTTTAGTTCTCGACATAGTAGTGATAGAAGCTACTAGAATGCAAACTTTCTAGTAGCTTCTCGAACCTGTCATACGAGATAGATTCCACGCTCGAGTTGTTTTGGACGTGTAGACTCGGTGGTGAACCGGGTTCGCCAAACGACATGTCTTGGACATCCTGCAACATTGATTGAAACTGAGTCCGAACTGGGGTTTCATCTCCTTTTTTTTTGTCTCGTCGTAATGTTTTCACATGGCGGGCACCTCCAGGACTGCTGCAAGGCACTTTTGTTTTTAATATAGTAGTCCTTTGTAATATTCACACCGCCGTAGTGGTAGTCGCCTTTACAGCTGGAACAGCGCAGCACATCGTGAATTGTTTTGAACGGCACAGTACATCCTTGACAAGACATTTTATCGATAATCCGATATACGAGTGGGTATGCAGCCGCAGGGACGTAAGCGAGTGTGCGTAAAGTAACTTAGTTGGGAGCCGAGACAATGCCCGCGTTAGACTGTAGCAGCGCCGGCGCGCGCACACAAACAAACACCAGTTGCACTAGGATTTATTGATTAATATATACACTAATAATCGCGTTTTTAGTGCTGACTATAATGAAAACACGTCACGTATCTGTGCCGGAGGGCACAATTGCATCGTTAGCAAAACGTGACTCGATGCATGCGAGCCAGTCCTGCGCCGCAACTCGCGAATATCACTTGTCTGTACATTATCGTGTCTTGGACAATATAGTCATTTGGAACCGTGACCTTGTGTTATTCCTCGTCGCACCTCATCCCACACCAGGAGTCAGATACACGAGACACTAGCGAACATTGGTGACCCGCGACTGGAGAATATCGGAAACACTCAAGGTTAGACGCGAAGGTGATGTCATACCCGAACCAGCAAGGAACAACCGCAGGACCACCGCCCGTGGCAATCCAAGGTCAGACGGCGCCAACCAACACGGGGATCACAACGATGACTGACACCAACACAGCGGCAACCGCGGACGTCATGGCTGTGTCGCTGACGGCAAGGATACCAGAGTTCTGGACGGACCAACCGCGCGTTTGGTTCATCCGGGTAGAGGCTGTGTTGGCACCGCAGAAGATGGGCGACGACGCTAAATTCGATTTAGTGGTGTCGAAGCTGCCAAAGGAGGTCATAGTGAACATCACAGACTTCTTGACGAGACCTCCCAGCTCGGGCAAATACGAGGCCCTCAAAGCGAAGCTACTCGGAATACTAGAGGACTCCAAGAACAGGCAGATCGAAAAGCTGCTCAGCGAGATGGATTTGGGAGACCAAAAACCCAGTCAGCTTCTGTTACAGATGCGGAATCTCGCAAAGGACAAATTTCCCGATGATACAGTACGCATCATGTGGCAGAATCATCTGCCCACAACAGTCCGAGCGGTGCTGGTGGCGTCTCAGATTACCGACCTTGACAATCTGGCGGAGGTCGCGGACAACGTGACGGAGGCCACGCGGTCAGGACAGATCGCCCAAGTCACGCAAAAGCCATCAGCAGCGGCAGCGAGCGACACTACAGCGGTAATCTTGGCGGAAATAGCGAAGCTCAGTGTCAGGGTCAATGAGCTGGAGCGAGGTCGATCCGGGCAGCGGAATTACGGCAGAGGACGCAGCAGCTCGCGCTCCGCGTCGCGAGGGCGCAGCATGTCTAGGCGTCGGAACGACCCGAACAGGCTCTGCTACTACCATTATCGATTTAGAGACGCGTCTACGAAATGCCGATCGCCGTGTGCTTGGAAGAAGCAGCCATCAACGTCGGAAAACTAGTGAGCCTGGTGCAGACACCGTCGGAGGTCTGCACCATTGCAACCGGCAATAGACTTCGTGTGACGGATCATAATAGTGGGTTACGTTTTCTAGTAGATACGGGGGCAGACATTTCCGTTTTACCCGCTACTAGAAAAACTCGTGTTAACGCGTGCTCGAACTATAAACTGTTTGCCGCCAACGGGACGGAAATAAAGACTTATGGCGAGAAATCGTTAGTGCTAGACTTTAAGCTACGACGACCGTACCGGTGGAACTTCGTGGTTGCAGACGTTAAGCAGCCAATACTAGGCGCAGACTTTTTAAACCACCACAAGTTATTGGTAAATGTGAGTGAACGCAAGCTGATAGACCGAGTGACAGACCTGAACGTGACCGCTGTATCTGTAAGTAGTAAACAACCTTCTATCTATACGATCGTTGAGAGCCATCCGTATCACGAACTGTTATCTCGTTTTCCGGCAATAACCAAGCCACCGTCGTTCAAGGAAACTCCCACGCATAACGTGGTACACCACATCGAAACAACCGGACCTCCGGTATACGCTCGCGCGAGACCTTTACCACCCGATAGGTACAAAAAAGTCAAGGAAGAATTTCGACTAATGCAAGAATTAGGGATCTGTAGGCCATCAAAGAGTGCGTGGGCCTCTCCATTACACGTAACATTAAAAAAGAATGGCGAAATTCGACCTTGCGGGGACTATCGGATGTTAAATGCAATCACAAAACCAGACCGTTATCCTATACCGAGGTTACACGATTTTACCTATATACTAGCTGATAAAAAGATATTTTCCAAACTAGACATCAATCGCGCATATCATTGTGTTAGCGTAGCACCGGAGGACGTTGAAAAAACGGCGATAATTACACCGTTCGGTTTATGGGAGTTCCCCCGGATGAGTTTCGGGCTCAGGAATGCAGCCCAGTCGTTCCAGAGGTTCATGAGCAGCACAGTGCTGCAAGGGCTAGACTTCCTATTCAACTACCTAGACGATGTAATCATCGCCAGTGACGATGAGGTACAGCACAAAGAACATCTCAGGCAAGTGTGTGAACGCTTCGAAAAATACGGCATAACGATAAACTTAACCAAATGTAGTTTCGGTCAAGCTAAACTAGACTTTTTAGGACATGAGGTCTCTCAAGACGGAATCAAACCGTTAGCGGAGAAAGTTCAGGCGATAGTAGATTTCCCAAAGCCTGAAACCGTAGAGCAACTACGTCGTTTTTTAGGCATGTATAACTTTTTCCGCCCTCATATTCCTCACGCAGCGCAAGCCCAGTCGGAGCTAGATAAATATTTAATTAATACTCGGAAGCGAGATAAGACTCCGATCGCGTGGACAAGCGAGGCGGACGCTGCATTCCTACAATGCAAGTCCGGCCTCCAAAACGCCGCTATGTTAGCGCACCCGCGGCAGGACGCGATTCTAGCCCTAATGTCAGACGCCTCTGATACCGCAGCAGGTGCAACGTTACAGCAACGTTTAGGCAATACGTGGCAACCGCTAGGATTTTATTCTAAAAAGTTTAGTGCAGCCCAGCGTAATTATTCCACGTACGACCGTGAACTCACAGCCATATATCTAGCCATAGTTCATTTTCGTAAGATGTTCGAAGGTCGACCACTGACAATTTATACAGACCACAAAGCCCTATGTTACGCATTTCAAAATTTCGGAAACAGCAACAAAGAATTACCTAGACGCACACGTCAGTTATCCTTTATTAGCGAATTCACAACAGACATTAGGCATATTAGTGGCAATCAAAACATCGTGGCCGACACATTATCGCGCATCGAAACGATAAGCTGTCCTACTGTACTTGATTTCGAGGAACTCGCCGTCGTGCAATCTAGCGACGAGTACCTACAGCAAGCAATGCAAAATGGGGATCGCGCGGCAATAAGTAAAATCAGTTTAAAAGCATTAATGGTTCCGACATGTAGCAGACCAATTGTTTGCGAAATGTCAACCAATGAAGCAAGACCCTATTTACCAGAAAAATTCAGACGTATAGCTTTCGACAGTTTGCATAGCTTAAATCATCCCGGGATCCGCAGCTCAAAGAAATTAGTTAAGCGAAAATACTTTTGGCCCGGTTTAGAAAAAGATGTAGGCATATGGGCTAGGGCATGTATACAATGTCAGCGGTCGAAAGTCAATCGTCATACGATATCAGGATTAGGTAGTTTCGAGGAATCAGATCGTTTTGATCATCTCCACGCCGATATCGTCGGTCCATTGCCGACGTCTCGACAAGGATATCGCTACTTAGTTACTATGATTGACAGAGCTACACGTTGGCCTGAGGCTATTCCAATCGTCGAAATGACTGCGGAAGCCGTCGCCAAAACGATATTCGAGACGTGGATAGTGAGATTCGGCTGTCCACTCAAACTCACTACCGACCAGGGAACTCAATTCGAAAGTAACCTATTCAGAGAATTAATGAAGCTGTTAGGGGTCAATAAACTAAGGACCACGAGTTATCATCCTCAATCTAACGGGATCGTAGAACGGTTACATCGTTCCATGAAGGCAGCCCTTATGGCTAGGATAGCACATAATACCTCATGGATCGACGAACTTCCTATAGTCATGTTAGGGTTGAGAGCAGCAGGTCGTAGCGATAACGGCGTAAGTCCCGCGGAAATGACTTACGGTAAGGTTTTACGGTTACCAGGTCAATTTTTCAGTAATTCAATGAATACAGAACCAAAGGAATCGTCAGAGCTAGTTAAAAAAATTCGCGATAACATACGCAAGCTCAAACCAATACCGACGACCGCGCGCGATAACAGAACGTTATTTATTCACCCGGACCTGAATACATGCGAGTATGTTTTTGTGCGGAATGACACGGTACGCAAATCACTGCAACAACCATACGATGGACCGTACAAAGTACTAGAAAGGAACCCTAAAGTATATTTGATTCAGTTAACAAACAAGCAGGCTCGAGTCTCGATCGATCGGCTGAAACCAGCTTACTTGTTAAACGTAGGCGGTGGTGCGAGTGCAAGCGACGCGGCACCAGCGGACAACTCGTCCCCGCCCACCGACGCGAGCAATACGGTTATAAGTCCGCGTACGAAGGACCCAGTACCATCATCGTATGTAACTAGGAGCGGACGAGTAGTAAAAAGACCTGTAACGTTTAGGGATACCTACTATAGAAATAGTTAGTTTTTAAGCTACGTGAACTGATAAGTAAACTTTTTACAGACTCGTACGGCTCTCACGAAGGTATGGTAGAATATTGTTTATTACCAAGTAAATAAGTAAGATAATCCTTAGTTTGATAAGTATACCTACCTACGTACAATTAGTTTCACAGTCCCGCATAAGCGGAAGCGATTTACATGATTATCACGTGGACCCGACCCTACTTAGGAATAGCACCTAAGTAGAACACTAGCGTAAACAAACGTAAGTAATGTAAATTTAATTTAAATGTATTTTTTTTTACTTTAGCGAACATGGCAAGTAATAATATTTCGTAACTATTGTTTTCGTGACAATTCTAGAATATGCAAAATAATGATTTTTTTTCCGCAATTCGTTATTGTTCCAATTAAAATGTGGAAAATAATGAAAAGCAAGCACACTTTATTCATTATATAAAGATAAAAATAAAGTTAAAACTCATACATTACGAGACCGTCACGAGATAAACCGAAAACAATCGGCAGTTATATATTTATCACGTATCAACATGGGTTATAATCAAAGCAAGGAGAAAGAGTCCCATGACACGATAGCCATCGCTACAGTAAAAAATATATCGGGCCAAGTGGAATCGAAGCTGAACTACCTAGCGATAGGTACCATAGTAATGTGTGTTGTGCTGACACTATTACTGTTATACCTCATCAGGAACAAGTGCAAAAAAGGCGCAAGGGCCTGGGTGACGAGGACGGTCGAGAGAGCGACACCACCTCTCGCAATGGTACGAGTCCAGAAGGAAACGTCGCCAGGACCTGTTCCTCAACAGCAGTTCACTTACCAACAGTAAAACTAGCATGTAAGTTTTAAATACCTAATGGTTTCATTTTAAGGCTCCAAAAGAGAAGCTAATGTAAAGATTTCAACATAATTAGTGTAAGTAATTCTTCAATACCTATTGTATAAACAACTGTTTCGCAATCAGCACCTACTAATGTTACAAGGTATTCGATATCATGCAACTGCGTCGTAACGCTGACTATAGCGACAATGCAGCTGCATGAAAAGAATAACATGCCTATCGAATACAACCAATGTAATAATTAATTATAGTTGTAATATTTAAAAAATGAACTTAGAAATTTCATTTTTTTTTGTTAGGAGGGGGTTGCTGTGCCGGAGGGCACAATTGCATCGTTAGCAAAACGTGACTCGATGCATGCGAGCCAGTCCTGCGCCGCAACTCGCGAATATCACTTGTCTGTACATTATCGTGTCTTGGACAATATAGTCATTTGGAACCGTGACCTTGTGTTATTCCTCGTCGCACCTCATCCCACACCAGGAGTCAGATACGAGGGTTGCTACTTATATATCCGGAAACAAAAAAACAAACAAACGTACACGGCTGAAAATAGTTTTATTGTTTTTCAAAGTATTCCCCTTGATGATCTATGCACTTTTGCATTCGCGTGAACCAATTTTTAAAGCACTTCTGCCACTCCGCCTGAGGTACCTCCATAACGTGTTGTTTGAATGCGTCGACAGCATCTTCAGCGGTCGAAAATCGTTGACCGCGTAATTTATTCTTTATATTTGGAAATAAATAAAAATCGTTGGGTGCCAAGTCAGGGCTGTACGGCGGATGACCCGTTAATTCCACATTTTGACCCTCCAAAAATAGAGTTGTTTCGCGTGACGTATGACAGCTGGCATTGTCATGATGAAGAATGATTCTTCGTCGCTGGTTAGTTTTACGAATTTGTTCAAATACTTCCGGTAAGCAAATGGTCGTGTACCACTCTGAATTAACCGTTCTACGGTTTTCTAGTGGCACTGTAGCTACATGGCCATTAATACCGAAGAAGCAGGCCACCATTTGTTTCAATGTACTTTTTGCACGAGTAACTTTCGTAGGGTTCGGCTCATTTTGAAACACCCATACCGTTGATTGTTGCTTCGTTTCGGGATCGTATGCATAGATCCAGGATTCGTCACCTGTATAGATGTTATAAACGGCTTTTGAGTCACCACGGTTATATTTTTTTAACATTTTATTGCACCATTCGACGCGAGCATGTTTTTGCTCATTTGTTAAGTTGTGGGGTATCCAACGCGAACAAATTTTTTTTACAGCCAAATAATTATGTAATATGCTATTAATGCTGGTCATAGAAATACCCAGAGTCGCCTCTATCTCGCGGTACGTAACATGTCGGTCGTCCATTATAAGTTTTCGCACAGCCTCGATATTTTGTTGTACAACGACCGATTTCGGGCGACCTGCCTTAACTTCGTCCGTAAGCATACTACGTCCACGATTGAACTCACTAAACCAGTGATACACAGTAGTTTTAGATGGGGCTTCATCACCAAAAGTTGAAGTTAGTTGATCTATGCACTGTTGTTGCGTTAAACCACGCCGAAAATCATAATAAATCATAGCACGAATATTTTCACGAGTGAGTTCCATTCTTGCTGCGAGATGACATTTAAAACCCGTCAAAAACAAAACACGAGCGTTAATAAGGAAGAAAAAATATACCTTATATACTTAAAAAAGTTCAAATTTTACCATGGCGGTCAAATATGCTATTTAAGAAGATTGTAATCCCGGTTTCCGGATATATAAATAGCAGCCCTCGTACACGAGGCACTAGCGAACATATCGCGTTGGCTATTGATATTAGTCACTATTATCGCTTGTACACTGTTTTTGTAATTATTTAAGCAGTTTTAACGGGAGCGCTGTGTTGACGTTGCGACGTTCAAATCGTACCCCCTTTACTTTTACTTTACCTAGCAAAACACCAAATTGTCTGAAACTGCACAGGGCCACAGCGGCAAATATGACTCATGGTATTTATGGCACAGCTTTACTATGATTTACCGCTTTTGCCCCTCAACATACATAGCTTATATCAAACATAATTAGCGTAACCGACAGATACACGCACAAAGCTATCCAGATTTAATCATACAGGTAAGTGACGTATCATTAACAGACACGATTCGATGCAGCAATTCCGCCGACGCTCGTCACAATAGGCAATTGTGGTCACACTCTCAATTTCACACGTCACTACACCGCTACTTGGAAATGCGATCTGCATTTCTAACAACAAGGGGTTGCTTTTGCAATTAAACAGTCGATTCCAATACGACGTTGAGAGAGTAAACGATGAAAATGCGGTTTTCACTTCAAATACAATCAACCGACGCGCCTTGTAATTTGCTACAGGCGGCCGGATTCAATAAGACGCAAAATAGATTTGTATTACTCATCGCTCGACTCAACCAGATCTCAGTTAAATGAAGGCTCTGTCAAGCCCGGTCTTGCGCAAGTGTGGGTTCTCTGGATATTATTTTAGATTAATTAAGTCGCAGTTGTGGTTCTCATCGCGTGCTGTATGTTAAGCTGTAATATGACCGAGAGGAGACCCAGGCAAGGAGACAGAACTGCGATAGTAAGCGATGTGACAAATTAATTCATGTAAAGTAATGACTTACATACACTCGGCAGTGGGTTCAATACTTAGATTACAGAAGAGGAGGTTCGCATCGATCAGGAACGAGTGTGGTCTAGGTTTATTTCACACTAAATAGAAAAACTAACAGTATCAAATATAGCTGCTTCCGATATTGTTGAAGACAATTAATATAATCAATATCTGTACTGTTTCTGGCACGATTGACGTCAATTTATATTCTAAAAAAAGATTGTGAAAAGTTTTTATTTCGGGGGAACTCTATAAGCGGGGAAAGTGGCACTTTATTTATTATGGAGCGTTTATTAACTTTGTGTCAGACGGATTGCAAATAAATCGACGCAAGGCCGATAGAAAAAGTTGAAAGAGATGTAAATATTACATACTTATTTCAGTGTAATGTTAGTTTCAAATATACTGACTAGAATCATACTAAAACTGGTTTTTCCGTCATATTCTAATGAAGTCCACAGAAGCCATTGAGGCAAATTGGGGCAGAAAGCTACTCGAGTGACGACCACAATCCGGAAGATATAGGTTTGGTGGCAAGTTGGACTTGATCAGACGTTTCAGACTTCATACCAGGTGGATGATGGTAAGGCGCGTTTGATTCGGGGAGCTCAAGAGTGGTCATTATGGACAATAGGGAATATGCATGAATTTTTATTTTTGCTTTATTAAAAGCTCATTCATGTAACAAGCAGTAGAGAAAATTATTTTTTGGAATAACTATAAAAATAACCAATATATAAGCATCAAACATTTCATTCTATCTCTTTTTAGCAAAACATAATTTAATACGGAGTTTATATAAACTCCGTATTAAATTTTGTTTCGGCCATATGGCCGGAGTGCACTATGACTTTGACGTAACAGTTCATGTCGGACCTCTCTGTCAAATCGCTATCTAATTAGTACTTTAAAATGCCTATATCATGCGTATTTCTTGGCCGATTTTAATTTAACTTTTTGAAATAGTTTCGTTTCGTTTTCTAATATTTTGTTAAGAAAAGCGATAAAAAAATGCATGTACCCTATAGGACATCTTTGGGGGGGTCGGGCCGCGGAGCGTTTCGACCGCCGCTACTTTTATTTAACAAATTACTGGCGATGAGAATGACAAACGCATCAGTGTTTTAGGCATAAGGTAGATGCAAGGCATCATTTCCTATTTATATTCAAATGTTTTTATCGAATTTACATGTATGACGTAAAATATTCGTTACATAAAAGTGCAACGGTTGAAACGTTTCGCGGCCCGGCCCTTGGGGGACGATTTTGTCCAGCATCGAATTACATTCGGCTGAGATGACCTACCTAGTGCTGTGGCACCATCTACCTAATACAGTTATTGCCACTACTGTACCGTCTGGCTCAATTGCATTGTGCGCTATTTAGAAAATCTGTTTCTTTTCTAAACGTTTAACACACTCGGTACACCTAACATCACTTAATGAGTTCTATTGATCATTGATATATAGGTATTGAATAATTCTGGATTATTCCACAGATGATATTGGTGGATCATCTTTTTATTGTTTTTATTCTGTCCCGTACTCAAAAGACAATAGTAACACAGTTTCTTAGAAAAATGCTTATAATATAGGCTTATACATGCTGAAAAATGGACCTACCTATATTCATCTATAGAAACAAATATTTTTGTTGCTTTTATGTCGTTTAAAGTCGTAATTATAAAGAGTGACGAGTAGCAGAAAAAGTTGAATGACCAATTTGCGAAACTAAACCATTGTAGCTTATTATGCAAGTCTCATTAGTTGATAGATAATGAATGGTGAACTCTAACGAAACTATTCCGCCTAATACACACGGTACAAGTTTGCAGCCTCCGTTTTTAATGTCAAATGCAACAATGGTAGGTCGCACACTGAAAGCAGTCCGAATATTGAATGTAATTTTTGGCTCTCCAGTAGACATCTAAACGGCTCGTTGTGCTCGCCGGGACACAAAGCTTATTGTTTTGGCCGCGGTGGGCCCCTAATGAAACTTCTCCCAAGCGTGACAATGAAATAAAACGACATTGTTTCATACGGTTTCCGTGGACTGAATATATTACGTAAAAGGAATAGCTATTGTAGAATGCCATGGGAATGTGGATTTTTTTTACTCGTGACTAAAAAGACGGATGTTATAAGTTGGCAGTTTATATTCATATAGGTTTGATGTGTGAAACTATCAGTGATGATTGTAGTTCTCAATTGCGTTTCAAAATTTCCGTTTCAGCTTGGACAAAATGCTTTCGTATATCCGGCGTGAAATTTTGGTTGTGGGCTCCGTTTATGCACTTAGCACGTGAAATTTGTGCGCGGAGATAGTAATGCCTAGGAATCTAGCTAGCTTAACTCCGTTCAAAAGCGCAGGATCCTTTAGATGTGTCCACAGGCTTCCCGGGGTGACCTCGGTGCTATGAGTTGTTGTCGAATTAGTTTTTTTAAATTTGAAGTTTTTTTTTTGGTAAGTAGGGCGCGAGGTCTACAGCTGACAGAGCCACTAGTTTACCTTTTTAGGTTAACACTTGGGGAAGATTAACATGAATTGAAGTGCGCTTATAATAACTGAAAAATGAGGTAGCTACTTAATAAAATAAATGTTTTCATATATCGACATATGCATTTTTAATTTTAAGTAATAACTACTAACAGGTATTTCTACAGTAACTAAGATGAAAGTTAGTCGTTTCGACTCTCCGTACCGCCAGGAAGTACTCGAGCGAACAGCAAATCCTCTCTCCATTGAATACTTTATCCCGTTCGGGACTAGAAGTTAATACTTCTGGCTCAAATATTAAGACTCGATCTGCATGAAATAACATATTCGACCTTTTATTATTCAATATGCGGTTACCATTTTTTACATATAATCACATTGGCCATCGGACCATTGAACATTTTAAAACTTTCTATTCATAAACATTTTGATTTAGAATTAGATTTAGAATAAAATGTTAGCGAGACATTGCGCGGATGTTGCGTGCCCGTGTCACGGGACGCACACAGAGACAGTACCCGCTAGATGGAACAACTATTGTGGATTGATGGGATCTACATATATATTATACACATTTAATAATCACTCCCATGGCCCAGGCACTAGCAATAATATCTGCCACAACAAAGCGCGCAAAAATATCTGACACGACTCTATTTCAAGCGCCGTTAGGATGGGTCAGATATTTTCGCCCACTTTGTTATGTCTGATATTAATGCTGGTGATTGTACATAATTATGTGTTTGCCTTTATGTAACATCATAGCTCCCAAACGTGTGGACTATTTTGAATACGGTATTTTATACCTGGCTAGCTGGCTTCTTCGCGATCGTTCTTAGCTTTTTTTGATCAAATATGATCAGCCAATTTGAGGATTTCTGGGAATAACATGTACCTAATTCACCTCGTTTTCATAGTAAGACAGTTAGAACATCATTAGGTATACAGCAGATCCATGGTGATCCATGTGACAGAGCAAATCGACACAAATTGTTGTCTTTTAAACACTCCGCTACCCAAAGGTTGTATGGAAGAGATCGCAATTTAGCGATAAGACTGCCTGTTGTTGACTTATGCTTATTTGAATGTTACTGATATGTTTTATATTTCTGTGTATCTGAGGAGTGCAATAAAGAGTACTTGTATTGTATAATATACGTTCACATTTCAGGCATTTTAATTGGGTCGCTATAGCTCTAAAAGCATGTGATATCGTGATTCACTCTCTAATATCCATACATTCATCATAATTAAGAATGACTGCTGATAGTGGCAAACGGCAAAACGCGTCATCTGATGGGAAGTGGTCATCGTCGCCCATGGCTACGTGCAACATTAGAGCTGCCGATATGTTGCTGACCTTTAAGTGTCCTGCGGGGCTATGATGGTTGCGTTTGTCACGCGATAAATAAGTGACATAGCTGCCGTCACCTTCTGACACGTATGTGAGTGCGAGAGTGATAGGCGCGTTTTCATATCATTTATCGCGTAATAAACGCGGCCATCATAGGCCCGTTGTTTACTCGCATCTTGAAAGACCGACCGCTTTAAGAGTACAGTGTGTAAGCTTACGAAAGGCGAACTTGTATATCCGTTGACGGCCAAGTCGAACTAAGTATTTACCAAGGACCATTAAAACAAGAGGACTGACACTTGCCATACTTTGGATCGTGTTCCGATCGAAAGGAGTTATTCTGGCAAAAACTAGATGGCGATTCAAAACTAAACATTCAACGATTTTATAATTGAATAAAGAAACATAGTATAGTAACCATTAGTTCGCAAATAGCTAATAATAAATAAATTGTATCATTTAAATGCAGTGTCATGCTTGCAAAGTTGAAAAATTATAAAAGATAATTCTTATACATAGATGGCGTTGTACACATCGGGGAAAGGCTTTTCGTATGAAGATGGTCAGTCATTTTGGTTTAATGGTCCTTGGTATTTACATTACTTCCACGTACTGTAATTCATAGTGCAAAATATAGTGAAACTTTCACTTGAATGTGTTTCCAATTATCGTTTTGTTCTCATTTTGCATAATAAGACAATTTATGTCGCAAGATGATACAAGAAGTGTTATTTCACCTTGAAAAAGGTACAATTTCGTTTTTCTAGTAAACATTGTTAATGAAGGATAATTTTTAAGTATGAACAAAACTTGTGGTATTCAACTAAACTGAACTTGGCCGTCAACGAGTTTAATGATTTGATTTTCGTAAGTTTACACACAGTATAGCGCTTCGGGAACACCTCAGGAGTAAGTTACTGTGTCTATATGATTACTTATATATGTAATCAGGAGACAATAGTGACAAAGTTACTTAGGAAAATCCTAATAATCTGGGCTATTAGCATACTGGTGAGATTAGCCCTTGAAAAATTAACCTATATTGCCAAAAAAATATTTTTATTGCTATTATATTGTTAAAATCGTAGTTTTAAAGAATGAACCCCCCTATTGCCTAACGCGTTTGACGCTCGGAATCGGAATCAAGTGTCAAGATTTTGTATGGACTACGAGTATGACAGTTGAGTCGGATACCAATTGTCGAAATTTCGCTAGGCAATAACCCTCAGAAGACGTGGCAACGAGGCACAGAAAACTGGTAAATTGACCCTCATAATCATAACATTTGAAATACAATTTTCCTTTAGAGACGAAGATATTTACGTAGGAAAGGTTTAAGACATTAAAATTGTACGCGGACTAAGATGCGAGCAATAGGTAGTCTATTTATACCAATGCTCAATCATTTGTTTCTTAGACCGCATCAATTTCAAACCCCGTCTTTACCTAGGGCATCAATCGTTCGTTCTAAAACACAATCAATATTGCTAAGCAAGGGAACACTTTCTCAGAGCTTTTGATATCAATCATTAATTACACACACATACTGCATTACTCACTCTAATCTAAGATCGGTTTCTTGCGGAGGTTTCCGATGGCGGGTTATATTAATCAAATAGCAAACTATGAGTATAACTGGCTTTGGGGTAGCGAAACTAGGTCAGATTTACGCAAAGCTATGCAATTTTTTATGTTTGTATGGCAGTGAAGATTACGCACGAGGCAAATAATATGGTAGATGAGATGACTATAAGCAAATGCATAAAATGTTATGTTTCAGAGTTAATTTGATTTAAGCGTTGGATGGCCAAATTTCATTGGATGCTCAAAGATTTGTTAGTTATTAACGACTAGGGAATACAATCAGTTATTTTTAGTGTGAAAAAAAAAATCCGCGTTTTTTACCGAAGTCAACGGTTTTTTCATGCATGTCGGTTGCATTCCCTATTAACGACAAATTTACTACAACGACTGTCAAATAATCGACTATGATAGGCGAAATGTTTCATTAATAACTAGCAAAGATGTTAGCCTTAGTTTTTCTTATACAAATTTTATTAACAAAAACTTGCTATATTATCTTCAAAACAGTATGGGCTTAAACAAACGCACCGCATTTCAATTGCAGCTTGTAAGGGAAATGCAAGCTAACCAGTGTGTAGTGTTCTTTTCTCCTCAGTACGCCTCATTTGTGAAATGCTGCTTGGTAAATTATTAAAACAAAATAATTAAGCCCTTCTGGCACATATTTTTTAACAGATTAGGCTCATCTGGCATGTACACGTACACCTTTATTTGTTTTTTCAAAGTGGGTAGTTTGCACGAATTGTAACTTTGACCGAGGAAAATATATCTTTTCTCAGTTACCTCGTGACCAATGTTAAACCATGAGTCTGATTTTATTTGTATTCAGTTATTAAAGTTATTTACGCTATTTTTACTTAAACCATTTGTATAGTTTTTTGATTAATTAATAGATGGCTCCGGTAACACTCGGTTTACAAGTTTTAGTTATTAATATTATCGTAGATGTCGCGACCTGTCTTCATTCGCGGCTAATTATTTGACATGGTATTTTTGTTTTCCAATTACGCGATAGATGTCCCTGTTCCTTACAGAAACAAGCTAACGTTTGTTTCCCATAGTTTATCCTTATGTTCGGAAATTTGAATGCATACTCAATCCAAAAATGTATCCATATAAATAATGTTTATAGAAATAAAAAACCAACAGAAATGGAAGTGAAGTTTCAATTAAACACCATGGAAAGCTGAAATGCTTCCGAAACGTCAGGAACTCAAATGAGATATTACACGCGATGTAATCCGTTAAATTGTTTTATTAAAAAAAGTGTGCAGTGTACTTTTACCTTTTTTGTCCAATTATTTATCTCTCCCTTCCCAGCCAGGCAGATTCTGCAGTCCTTGTACCTTACACATTACGTCCCCAACTCTAAAAGTGGCCGCTGATGGCATTCCCGTTTGTTGCTTTGCGCTCCCTCCTCGGACTCCGATTACTAATCAGAGGTTCAACTTAGTAGTTCTAGTGCCTCGCGTCCGTCTCCATACCTCTAAGTAGCCGCGGATTGTATTTCCGTTTGTGGGTTTGTGCTCCCTCTATTGAATTCAATTACGTAAGGAGGCCAGGCCTGCCCAGTACATAATCAGCTACTAAAAAAACTTTTTTTTGTTCGAGTTTTCTCCCTCCCACGCCTTAAATCGGATTGAACCGGTTCAACTTACCGCTGTATTTCTAGTGCCTCGCGTCCATCTCCCTCCCTCTAAGTAGCTGCGGTTGGTATTTCCCTTCGTGGGTTTGTGCATCGGCGTGAAGTTAGCAGCCTAAAGTCAGCAGCCCAAGATAACCCGACCAAATGAAGAAGTCTTTCTCGGTTTCTACAAAAATATCAAAAAATACATATTTCTAATAACAAATCAAACGTGACTCGCATGGATTTTAATATTCTCCTTTTGCGGGACGCATTAAAGTGCGAAATATACTCACATGCTAGAAAACTCGTTGGTCAGCTAACTTCACAAACCTAGCAGCCCAATTTCAGTGATTGATTACAATACCGACACGAAGATGTCTAAATATATTACCCTTTTTATCTATAATGATTAGAAGCCTGACACGTGGTTTTTATTAAGTTGCACTGTGTAAATATTGAAAGGAGATGGCTATATCAAAATAAGAGAAAATTATTAAGCAGCCAAAAATTTTAGATGAAGCTTTTAGAAACAGTATACCAAGCTAACTTGCCGAGATTACTTCAGCCTTTATGGCCAGGCTAAGTGAGCAGCTAACCTTATTGCCAACTAGTAGCTATTAAAAAGTAATTTTGACCGATTTAAGGATGACAGACCACTTTTAAAAGAAAACAGTTACTTAATAGCAAAAAGGTGTTGGCTATCAGAAACTGCTTTTGGACCTCACTTGCAAAAAATATTACAGAAGCGGCAGCTGATAAAAAGTAAACAGCCTAAAATGATTTTCACACCAATAGTGATTTTCAACAACATGAAGACGAAAGACCACTTTGAATTGAATAATTTTAAAAGCTTTGAAAGTAAAACTTTTCAAAACAGCTTTAAGAACTGACTTGACGAAATAACTACAGCTTTTGTGGACAAGACCAAGTCAGCGGCCTAACTCCCTGAGGTAGGTTATCTAATAAACCATTATTTTAATTGATTTCAAGATAAAAGACCACTCCGGCGTGGATGTCGCTAAAAGCTCTAGTGCATTAGCTTTCAGAAACAGTATACAAAGCTAACTTGCCGAGATTACTACTGCCCCTGTGAGCCAGACTAAGTTAGCAGCCTATGTTACTGCCGACTAGTAGCTATTAAAAAGTAAGTTTGACCGATATCAAGATGACAGACCACTTTTAAAAGACAAGAGTAAATAGCAAAAAGGTCTTAGCCATCAGAAACTGCTTTTGTACCTCACTTGCAAAAAATATTACAGAATCTGCAGCTGATAGAAAGTTAGCAGCCTTAACTGAATTTCATACCAATTGTAATTTTCACCAACCTTAAGACAAATAGCCACATTGAACTGTACATTTTTAAACGCTCTAAAGATAAAGCTTTCTAAAATAGCTTTGAGAACTGACTTGCCGAAATTACTAGAACTTTTGTGGGCAAGACCAAGTCAGCGGTCTAACTCCCTGTGGTAGGTTATCTAATAAATCGTTATTTTAATTGATTTAAAGATGAAAGACCACTCCGGCGTGGATGTCGCTAAAAGCTCTAGTGCATAAGCTTTCAGAAACAGTATAAACAGCTAACTTGCCGAGATTACTACTGCCTCTGTGAGCCAGGCTAAGTTGGCAGCCTAAGTGACTGCCGACTAGTAGCTATTAAAAAGTAATTTTGTCCGATATCAAGATGACAGACCAATTTTGAAAGAAAACAGTTAATAGCAAAAAGGTGTTGGCTATCAGAAACTGCTCGTGGACCTCACTTGCAAAAAATATTACAGAAGCTGCAGCTGATAGAAAGTTAGCAGCCTTAACTGAATTTCATACAAATTGTAATTTTCACCAACCTTAAGACAAATAGCCACATTGAAGTGTACATTTTTGAAAACTCTGAAGATAAAGCTTTAAAAATAACTTTGAGAACTGACTTGCCGAAATTACTAGAGCTTTTGTGGGCAAGACCAAGTCAGCGGCCTAACTCTCTGTGGTAGGTTATCTAATAAATCTTTATTTTAATTGATTTAAAGATGAAAGACCACTCCGGCGTGGATGTCGCTAAAAGCTCTAGTGCATAAGCTTTCAGAAACAGTATACAAAGCTAACTTGCCGAGATTACTACTGCCTCTGTGATCCAGGCTAAGTTGGCAGCCTAAGGTACTGCCGACTAGTAGCTATAAAAAAGTAATTTTGTCCGTTATCAAGATGACAGATAACTTTTGAAAGACAACAGTAAATAGCAAAAAGGTGTTGGCTATCAGAAACTGCTTTTGGACCTTCCTTGCAAAAAATATTACAGAAGCTGCAGCTGATAGAAAGTTAGCAGCCTAAAATAATTTTCACACCAATAGTGAATTTCAACAACTTGAAGACAAAATACCACTTTGAATTGCAGCCTAACTTACTGCCGACTAGAATCAATTAAATAGTTACTTTGATAAATAACAAGTTAAAAGGCCACTTTGAATGAAGTACAATTTAAAGAAATAAGTTACTTGTCTTATGAAACAGCTTTTAGACCTCATTTGCCAAGTTTACTACAGAATCTGCAGCTGATAGAAAGATATCGGCCTACAGGTATTTTTACACAGATTGTGATTTTAACCAACTTCAAGATAAAAGACCACTTTGATTTGAATGTGTTTTAAAGCTCTGAAGATAAAGCTTTCCAACACAGCTTAAAGAACTAATTTGCCAAAACTGCTCCTACTTTTGTGGGCCAGATCAAGTCCGTGGCCTAACTTGCCGTGGAAAGTTATCTAATAAACCGTAATTTTGTCTGACTTCAAGATTAAAGACCACTCCAGCGTGGATGTTGCTGAAAGCTCTAGTATTTAAGCTTTCAGAAACTGCATACCACCTTAACTTTCCGAGATTACTACTGCCTCTGTGGGCCAGGTTAATTGAGCAGCCTAACTTACTGCCGGCTAGTAGCCATGACTGATATCAAGATGAAAGACCTCTTTTAATGGAATACAGGTAAAAGCAGCAATTATGAACAAAAAAAAATAGACAAGACCGGCAAATTTGTCCAAAACATCGGTTCATTACGATCCACGTGGCCTAACCTAACCTAACCTACAGGCCAAGAAAGTGGACAAAAGTGTTGTTCAGCTGATGATGAAATCGATCACGACAAAAGTCCGAAATCTTTTACACCACAAAGAAAAATGAATATTGCTTGTTCTAATTAAAAATAAAAATATATCTTTATTTAATATTTTACCAGTCACTTTGTTTTATTGACAACTTAAAAATTATGAGTTCTTTATTCCGTACCAATTCTACATGAACTATACTTACTTTTAAAAAATAATACAGGGTGTTTGGTAACAGGATGCAAAGTTGTAAGGAGGTGATAGCTTAGGCCATTTAGAACATTTTAAGCGATATATGTGTTAGGTAAATGTTATTAGTTTTTTTTTATTTAAGTTTTAAGATTTTTCTGGGAAAACTTCAAAATTTCAGACTACATCGACAATAGTACTTTTTTGAATGTAGGTAGCATTTTTTTGTATTTTTTTTGTATCGTGCAATGTCTATTGTACACCATAAAAGTTATTTGAAACATCTGTGTCTAAAGAAAAAAACTACAGCGATTTAAAAATTAAATAGCATGAAAAAAAAAAAAGATTTAAGTTTTTCTAAGGACGATAAAAAAATAAATAAAATAGCCTTGGTTCTTCAAACCATTTAAGAAACATGCTTGGCTATTGCCCTTTCATTTAAGCTATCAAGCATGACTGTAGCTATCGTATCTTTAAAAATAAGCCACTTAAACCAACTAGAGAGCTAAAATGTTTCACTCGACTTGTGATACTTGTGACGAATCTAATTATGATTTTGTAATAAAACATTGGTTCTTAATACTAAGTAGGCGTTTACCTGACATTTGAAATGTTTTGAAAGGGTTAAGTGCAGTGGACAAAACTGTCTGAAGGGTTTGAAGAACCGGGGCTATTTTAGTTTTTTTTTACCCGTCCTTAGAAAACACTAAAATCATTTTTTTTTTCATGTTAATTAATTTTTAAATCGCTGTAGTTTTTTTTTTCTTTAGACACAGATGTTTCAAATAACTTTTATGGTGTACGATAGACATTTCACAATACAAAAAAAAAACAACAAAATGCTACCTACAGTAAAAAAAGTACTATTGTCGATGTAGTCTGAAATTTTGGAGTTTTCCCAGAAAAATCTTAAAACTTAAATAAAAAAAAAAAACAATAACATTTGCCTATCACATATATCGCTTAAAATGTTCTATATGGCCTAAGCTATCACCTCCTTTCAACTTTGCTTCCTGTTACCAAACACACTGTATAATAAAAACCTATTGGCAAAATAAGCTGCTGAAAAATAAATAAACTGGACAAATATGCGAATGGTTACTAATGCTTTCGGGAAAGGAAGCTAACGGGAAAAAACAAACTGGTAAAATTTGCGAATGGCATTAATCGCTATTAGGAAAAAAAATATTTTTGGAAAATATAGTATACACTACGAAATAAAACTATTGGATACATTATAATAATGAATTTAATTAATAATCTGAAAACATGCATCATTACCACAAACAAAACATTAATCATTTGCTTTAGTAACTCGCAGAAACAATAAAATTCTTATAAAATACATAATTAAAAAAAAACTCGATAGTAAAATCAGAGGAAACCTAATCACAGGTTAATGTCTAATTACTCTAATCAGCACAACAAACTACTAATACTAACTACTTAGTTTCTACAGTCTTATTTATGAAATATTATCATTTTACTTAGGTATTGTACGGAACTATGTTTCTAATTCAGACATACAATAAAGAATAAGTATTTATAAAAAAAAATATATATATAACGTATTTAAAAATAAAAAAAATCATATTTAACAGTCTCCAGTAAATTAATCATCTTTCTTTTATCTTTTCAAAATAGGAACAAAACACTCCCTTCCCGCAAAATTCACCGCAATATTTTACTTAATTAACAAACAAGTCGACACACTTTCACTCCTTGGACCGTACTGAGCGACGGCGCAAAAGTTTGCCTAAAGATGCGTCCACACTTGTATCATTTGCTCGTATCCGATCATCGTGCCGTGGCATGACTGCGTATCGCGCTGCTTGGACGCTCACTGTCGGGATTCCGTATCATTTGCGCCGCCACGTGAAGAAACGCGTCCACACTAAGCCGTAGCGTATCACCGTATCCGATCACCGCACCGATCATTTTGCATGCTGCAGCTTGGACGCTAGCGGTATCGTTTCACCGCTCCGATCATTTTGACAGCCGTGCAGAAACTTGAAGATCATTATTACGACAGCTGATAAGCTGCGAGCGCCGAGCACCAGCGTGGACAGCAGCGCCCATGCGTCGGCAGTACCGCGCGTGTAGCAACTAAAAATGGCAGTACCTTGGAAATTCGCCGTAACACACCTGCGCCAGCGACTCAAGCCACGCCTCTCGGCCATATCTTTTACGCGTAGCTGCAATGTTAGAGACAGAAGATGATCGGGCTAAAACCAACTCGCGGATCGCGGCGTATCATGACCGCGTAGCATGATTGCGTGTCATGATCGCTACTGTGGACGTCGCACCGTCGCGATCACGCTGCGCTTGTCCGATGCGAGTGTTTGATACGCGTAGCAAAATGGATTTCGAGCGATCAGATCGGAGCAACGTCCAAACGCGTGATCGTGACACGCGATCATGCCACGCGACGATGATCTGATACGGGCAAATGCTACAAATGTGGACGCACCTTAATGGCGGTGACAGCCAGGCTCAAACGGAATAAACAGTACGAGTTTAAACGTTACGCCCCACAACAGTGAGGTAATTATTAAGCAAGTAGTTTTTTAGTTGAATATGAGGTGGCCTACCAGGTGTTGACGTCAATAAAACACTCCACTTACGGTTTTATCGTTGTATTGTCCCAGTAGACACATAGAATCCAAAACAGAAGGCACAGAAGAGCAAGAGGCACAAGCACAAGCACAGTAATAGTTTATAGGCAGAAGTACAGTTTATAGGAAAGCACAGGAGTAGAAAAACAGGCAGTAAAAATGGTAAACAATGCAAACCGCGTAAACATATAGCGAGAGCATCAAGCGCGCGGTCAGTGTAGCATCTAGGTTGTGACTGATTTGACCTCTGTCCGCTGCGCGCGGGCGCAGCGACGCCGTTCAACCGGTTTGGAGCTAAGACGCTCTGGTGCGGACCCGGAGGTCGATAAGATGTATCGATAGGTTTATCGATATATCGACACTCGACTAGTAGGTAGGCATTTGTCTGTATCGCGGTTGTTTATAATATTATGTATGTATATGTATATACATTATATGTATTATAAATATGTACGTATATAATAATTGTAATTGTGTATATTTGAGTATTATACTTATTGTGTGTAAATATTAATTATGATTATGGCTAAGTAGGCCACACCACTCCCCTCCAGAGACCGTCAAGGGCGATAATAGTCTGGAAACCTCACCTGACGACCAGAACGGGTAATGTACTGCTGAGGTTTAGAAGGGGCAACGGGAGCGGGATTCTTCTCTCCACCGTCGGTACACAGTATAAAAGCTGGTTTAAGCCTGTCTATGGAGACTGACTTCTCTTTATTTTTCAGGAGGATTTTAAATACCTTATCTCCGCGCGAGAGAACCTTATGGGGTCCGGTATATGCCGCTTGGAGAGAACCTCGCGATGCGTCTTCTCGGAGGAATACATAATCGCAAGTCTTAAGCTCCTTGTAAACAAAGACTTTGGGTTTACAGTGTCGCGCGGCTGGTACTGGTCTTAATTTTTCGGAAAATTTCCTGAGCCTGGCAGTAAATTCGGACATGTCCGTGGTACTACTCGTTGCAGAGTCGAAGAATTCTCCAGGAAGTCGTAAAGGTTCTCCGTATACCAGTTCTGCTGACGATGACTGTAAGTCTTCTTTAAAAGCAGTTCTCACTCCTAGCAACACCCATGGCAGTGATTCTGTCCACCTCTCATTCGCGTGACATACAATCGCAGCTTTCAGTTGCCGATGAAATCGTTCGACAAGACCGTTACAAGCAGGATGATAAGCTGTCGTCCTCTTGTGCTCGAATCCGGCTATTTTTGACAGGCATTGGAACAACGCGGACTCAAATTGACTGCCGCGGTCAGTAACAATGTCTGTAGGACAGCCGAATCGAGCTATCCAGGTCGACAGTAGGGCCCTGGCAACGGTTTCAGCGGTAATGTCGTGTATCGGTACTGCTTCCGGCCACCGAGTGAACCTGTCTACGGCTGTAAGGCAATACCGATAGCCACACGAAAGAGGGAGGGGCCCGACCAGATCAATGTGGACCTGCTTAAAGCGAGCGCGTGGTAAATTGAAGGTGCCAAGGGGGGCAGTTACGTGTCGGTTAACTTTGGCCAGCTGGCACTGTAAACATGCGCGTGTCCACTCCCTGCAGTCTTTTTGCACCCCAGGCCATACAAACCTTTCAGCAACTAATTTAGCAGAGGCGTTGGAGCCAGGGTGGCTGAGAGAGTGTAGGCTCTCAAATACCTGTCTACGGAAAGGCTTGGCAACATAAGGCCTGGAGGTTGGAGTACTGACGTCGCAGTACAATGGCAACTGACTTCCAGGTACATGTATTTTCCGGAGCTGCAGGGAAGAGCCTTCGCTAATGAGTGCTTGCAATTGGGGGTCGGACGCCTGACCTTCAGCTAGTGCTTCGAAGCTTACAGGCGCTCCCAGTTCCTCTATACGAGACAAGGTGTCTGCAACAACATTATCCTTTCCGGATATATGCCGAATGTCTGTAGTGAACTGGGAGATAAAGTCGAGGTGTCTATACTGCCTTGGCGAACAGTTACTCTTTCGTTCGTGAAATGCGAAACTGATAGGCTTATGGTCAGTATAGACAACGAAATGCCTGGCTTCGAGCATGTGCCGAAAGTATTTTATGGCCTCGTAAATTGCAAGCAGCTCTCTGTCGTAGGGTGAGTACTTAGTTTGCGAGGGAGTAAGCTTCCTGGAAAAGAACGCTAGTGGCTCCCATGCGCCGTCCTTGAGCTGCTGTAGGACCGCCCCAATAGCTTTGTCAGAAGAGTCTGTCACTACAGCAAGTTGTGCGGAGCAGTCAGGGTGTGCCAACAGAGCAGCATTGGCCAAGCTTACCTTACAGGCTTCGAAAGCTGCCAAGGTATCGCCCGACAGGGTGATGGGCTGAGTGCCTTTGGCCGTACCCGTTAACAAGGCGTGGAGAGGGGCTTGGATTTGAGCTGCTTGAGGAAGAAATCTCCTATAATAATTGAGCATTCCCAAAAAGCCTCTCAGCTGACGCACGTTGGTCGGTGGCGGGAATTCTTTCACAGCCTGCACCTTGGAGTCTAGAGGTCTGCAACCTTTCTGCGAGATCTGATATCCTAAAAAAGTTACCTCCTTCTCGCCGAAGACACACTTGGCTGTGTTGACCATCATGCCATAGTCCTTCAGCCTTTGGAAGACTATCCGCAGGTGTTCTTCGTGCTCGGATTCGCTGTGGGAGTAAATAAGGAAGTCGTCCAGATAAGAATAGACGAAATCGAGACCTCTGGTTATCTCGTCTACAAAGCGCTGACAGGTCTGGCCTGCATTCCGAAGGCCGAATGACATGTAGGGGAATTCATACAACCCGAATGGCGTTGTGATCGCCGTCTTCGGAATGTCCTCCGGGTTGACAGGGATCTGATTGTAAGCTTTCTCCAGATCTAATGTGCTAAATATATTACACCCTGCAACATTATGTGTAAAGTCATGGATATGCTTGATCGGATACCTGTCAGGCACTGTTCGGGCGTTCAGCTTACGATAGTCGCCACACGGACGCCATCCGTTATTCTTCTTTGGCGCCAGATGAAGTGGTGATGCCCATGAGCTCTCCGAAGGTCTAGCTGTTCCACAGGCCAGCATAGACTGGAACTCTTTTTGGGCAATCTTAAGCTTGTCTGGCGCTAAACGACGAGGAGGAGAAAAAACTGGGGGACCTGGTGTCGTTCGTATGTGGTGTAATGTGTTATGTGGTATAGTGTGATGTCTACCTGCCGGTCGAGTGATCTCAGGAAAGTCGCTGAGGATCCTGTGATACCGAGTCTCACCAGTCACCACCTTCACTGACGAAACGTTTGGGCAATTAGCTGACGTAGCAATGGCTGCAACAGAAGTGAGGTTATCAATTAAGCGCTTATTGCGACAATCTACAATAATGCTGTAAAAATTTAAAAAGTCTACGCCTATGATTGGCTTTGTCACGTCAGCTACCACAAAACGCCATGATAAGGTCCTACGTAAGCTAAGATCTAGGTCTAAAGTTACAAAGCCCTATGTGGCAATACTAGAGCCATTAGCAGCACGTAAGTCATAGTCAGTCTTAGAACGACGTTCACGAAGAGCCGACCGTGGGAAGACACACAGGTCGCTTCCGGTGTCGACAAGAAACTGTATCTTCGAGGATCGGTCTGTCACGAACAGGCGGCCAGTTGAAGATGTGGGGCAATCGTCCGCCGCCATTATCGACCGCCCCTTGGGTTTTCCGCCGTGTAATCACAAGGGCGAGTACACTTGGTCGCTTTCTCTCCAAACTTGCTATGGTACCAGCACAAGGGGTACTTCCTGTAGTTCGACTGGGAGCGCTGCCTGGAGGTACTGCGCCCGCCTCGTGACGCTGGAGTACGGGATCTTGAGTTTCTCCCTGATGCCTTCAATTTCTGAACCTCTCGACGAAGCTCTGCCACTTCTCTTGTGAGGTCGCTGATGAGTGAACCAGGTACTGCGTTACTCACTGCTGCTACTCTCGCCGGAGAAGCGAGATCATTTGCTCTGTCGGCCAGGTCTGCTAGTGATTCTAGACTTGCAGTTACTGGCTGACCTGCGAGGACCGTCTGAATCCCATGGGGTAAACGATTTATCCACATCGTCTTCATAAAATCGTCCGTGACACCGGTACCTGCGAGACTCTGGAGGTGTCGGAGAAACTGCGATGGCCTTCGGTCTCCAAGCTCCTCATGCATCATCAGCTGCTGCACTCTCTTTTCCTTGGAGTCACTAAGTCTCTTTATTAGTTCGCTCTTCAGCTTCTCATATTTATTGGTCGCGGGCGGATTAATAATCACATCTTTCACTGCCCTCGAATGGTGGTTGTCGAGATGCCCAATCACATAATTAAATTTGGTCGAGTCGCTGGTGATTCCGGATATGGAGAATTGACCTTCTACTTGGGCGAACCATATATCTGGCTCTTCAGGCCAGAAAGGTGGTACTCGCACGCCGACCTTATAAACATCGATTGGTTTCATCGACACGTCCGCATCACTAGTGCCCGGTTGTGTTTGGCGGCCGGCCCCGGCAGTTTGCTCTTGAGACATTGTGTCCTTCTCGGGGTCACCAATTTAGTTGAATATGAGGTGGCCTACCAGGTGTTGACGTCAATAAAACACTCCACTTACGGTTTTATCGTTGTATTGTCCCAGTAGACACATAGAATCCAAAATAGAAGGCACAGAAGAGCAAGAGGCACAAGCACAAGCACAGTAATAGTTTATAGGCAGAAGTACAGTTTATAGGAAAGCACAGGAGTAGAAAAACAGGCAGTAAAAATGGTAAACAATGCAAACCGCGTAAACATATAGCGAGAGCATCAAGCGCGCGGTCAGTGTAGCATCTAGGTTGTGACTGATTTGACCTCTGTCCGCTGCGCGCGGGCGCAGCGACGCCGTTCAACCGGTTTGGAGCTAAGACGCTCTGGTGCGGACCCGGAGGTCGATAAGATGTATCGATAGGTTTATCGATATATCGACACTCGACTAGTAGGTAGGCATTTGTCTGTATCGCGGTTGTTTATAATATTATGTATGTATATGTATATACATTATATGTATTATAAATATGTACGTATATAATAATTGTAATTGTGTATATTTGAGTATTATACTTATTGTGTGTAAATATTAATTATGATTATGGCTAAGTAGGCCACACCACTCCCCTCCAGAGACCGTCAAGGGCGATAATAGTCTGGAAACCTCACCTGACGACCAGAACGGGTAATGTACTGCTGAGGTTTAGAAGGGGCAACGGGAGCGGGATTCTTCTCTCCACCGTCGGTACACAGTATAAAAGCTGGTTTAAGCCTGTCTATGGAGACTGACTTCTCTTTATTTTTCAGGAGGATTTTAAATACCTTATCTCCGCGCGAGAGAACCTTATGGGGTCCGGTATATGCCGCTTGGAGAGAACCTCGCGATGCGTCTTCACGGAGGAATACATAATCGCAAGTCTTAAGCTCCTTGTAAACAAAGACTTTGGGTTTACAGTGTCGCGCGGCTGGTACTGGTCTTAATTTTTCGGAAAATTTCCTGAGCCTGGCAGTAAATTCGGACATGTCCGTGGTACTACTCGTTGCAGAGTCGAAGAATTCTCCAGGAAGTCGTAAAGGTTCTCCGTATACCAGTTCTGCTGACGATGACTGTAAGTCTTCTTTAAAAGCAGTTCTCACTCCTAGCAACACCCATGGCAGTGATTCTGTCCACCTCTCATTCGCGTGACATACAATCGCAGCTTTCAGTTGCCGATGAAATCGTTCGACAAGACCGTTACAAGCAGGATGATAAGCTGTCGTCCTCTTGTGCTCGAATCCGGCTATTTTTGACAGGCATTGGAACAACGCGGACTCAAATTGACTGCCGCGGTCAGTAACAATGTCTGTAGGACAGCCGAATCGAGCTATCCAGGTCGACAGTAGGGCCCTGGCAACGGTTTCAGCGGTAATGTCGTGTATCGGTACTGCTTCCGGCCACCGAGTGAACCTGTCTACGGCTGTAAGGCAATACCGATAGCCACACGAAAGAGGGAGGGGCCCGACCAGATCAATGTGGACCTGCTTAAAGCGAGCGCGTGGTAAATTGAAGGTGCCAAGGGGGGCAGTTACGTGTCGGTTAACTTTGGCCAGCTGGCACTGTAAACATGCGCGTGTCCACTCCCTGCAGTCTTTTTGCACCCCAGGCCATACAAACCTTTCAGCAACTAATTTAGCAGAGGCGTTGGAGCCAGGGTGGCTGAGAGAGTGTAGGCTCTCAAATACCTGTCTACGGAAAGGCTTGGCAACATAAGGCCTGGAGGTTGGAGTACTGACGTCGCAGTACAATGGCAACTGACTTCCAGGTACATGTATTTTCCGGAGCTGCAGGGAAGAGCCTTCGCTAATGAGTGCTTGCAATTGGGGGTCGGACGCCTGACCTTCAGCTAGTGCTTCGAAGCTTACAGGCGCTCCCAGTTCCTCTATACGAGACAAGGTGTCTGCAACAACATTATCCTTTCCGGATATATGCCGAATGTCTGTAGTGAACTGGGAGATAAAGTCGAGGTGTCTATACTGCCTTGGCGAACAGTTACTCTTTCGTTCGTGAAATGCGAAACTGATAGGCTTATGGTCAGTATAGACAACGAAATGCCTGGCTTCGAGCATGTGCCGAAAGTATTTTATGGCCTCGTAAATTGCAAGCAGCTCTCTGTCGTAGGGTGAGTACTTAGTTTGCGAGGGAGTAAGCTTCCTGGAAAAGAACGCTAGTGGCTCCCATGCGCCGTCCTTGAGCTGCTGTAGGACCGCCCCAATAGCTTTGTCAGAAGAGTCTGTCACTACAGCAAGTTGTGCGGAGCAGTCAGGGTGTGCCAACAGAGCAGCATTGGCCAAGCTTACCTTACAGGCTTCGAAAGCTGCCAAGGTATCGCCCGACAGGGTGATGGGCTGAGTGCCTTTGGCCGTACCCGTTAACAAGGCGTGGAGAGGGGCTTGGATTTGAGCTGCTTGAGGAAGAAATCTCCTATAATAATTGAGCATTCCCAAAAAGCCTCTCAGCTGACGCACGTTGGTCGGTGGCGGGAATTCTTTCACAGCCTGCACCTTGGAGTCTAGAGGTCTGCAACCTTTCTGCGAGATCTGATATCCTAAAAAAGTTACCTCCTTCTCGCCGAAGACACACTTGGCTGTGTTGACCATCATGCCATAGTCCTTCAGCCTTTGGAAGACTATCCGCAGGTGTTCTTCGTGCTCGGATTCGCTGTGGGAGTAAATAAGGAAGTCGTCCAGATAAGAATAGACGAAATCGAGACCTCTGGTTATCTCGTCTACAAAGCGCTGACAGGTCTGGCCTGCATTCCGAAGGCCGAATGACATGTAGGGGAATTCATACAACCCGAATGGCGTTGTGATCGCCGTCTTCGGAATGTCCTCCGGGTTGACAGGGATCTGATTGTAAGCTTTCTCCAGATCTAATGTGCTAAATATATTACACCCTGCAACATTATGTGTAAAGTCATGGATATGCTTGATCGGATACCTGTCAGGCACTGTTCGGGCGTTCAGCTTACGATAGTCGCCACACGGACGCCATCCGTTATTCTTCTTTGGCGCCAGATGAAGTGGTGATGCCCATGAGCTCTCCGAAGGTCTAGCTGTTCCACAGGCCAGCATAGACTGGAACTCTTTTTGGGCAATCTTAAGCTTGTCTGGCGCTAAACGACGAGGAGGAGAAAAAACTGGGGGACCTGGTGTCGTTCGTATGTGGTGTAATGTGTTATGTGGTATAGTGTGATGTCTACCTGCCGGTCGAGTGATCTCAGGAAAGTCGCTGAGGATCCTGTGATACCGAGTCTCACCAGTCACCACCTTCACTGACGAAACGTTTGGGCAATTAGCTGACGTAGCAATGGCTGCAACAGAAGTGAGGTTATCAATTAAGCGCTTATTGCGACAATCTACAATAATGCTGTAAAAATTTAAAAAGTCTACGCCTATGATTGGCTTTGTCACGTCAGCTACCACAAAACGCCATGATAAGGTCCTACGTAAGCTAAGATCTAGGTCTAAAGTTACAAAGCCGTATGTGGCAATACTAGAGCCATTAGCAGCACGTAAGTCATAGTCAGTCTTAGAACGACGTTCACGAAGAGCCGACCGTGGGAAGACACACAGGTCGCTTCCGGTGTCGACAAGAAACTGTATCTTCGAGGATCGGTCTGTCACGAACAGGCGGCCAGTTGAAGATGTGGGGCAATCGTCCGCCGCCATTATCGACCGCCCCTTGGGTTTTCCGCCGTGTAATCACAAGGGCGAGTACACTTGGTCGCTTTCTCTCCAAACTTGCTATGGTACCAGCACAAGGGGTACTTCCTGTAGTTCGACTGGGAGCGCTGCCTGGAGGTACTGCGCCCGCCTCGTGACGCTGGAGTACGGGATCTTGAGTTTCTCCCTGATGCCTTCAATTTCTGAACCTCTCGACGAAGCTCTGCCACTTCTCTTGTGAGGTCGCTGATGAGTGAACCAGGTACTGCGTTACTCACTGCTGCTACTCTCGCCGGAGAAGCGAGATCATTTGCTCTGTCGGCCAGGTCTGCTAGTGATTCTAGACTTGCAGTTACTGGCTGACCTGCGAGGACCGTCTGAATCCCATGGGGTAAACGATTTATCCACATCGTCTTCATAAAATCGTCCGTGACACCGGTACCTGCGAGACTCTGGAGGTGTCGGAGAAACTGCGATGGCCTTCGGTCTCCAAGCTCCTCATGCATCATCAGCTGCTGCACTCTCTTTTCCTTGGAGTCACTAAGTCTCTTTATTAGTTCGCTCTTCAGCTTCTCATATTTATTGGTCGCGGGCGGATTAATAATCACATCTTTCACTGCCCTCGAATGGTGGTTGTCGAGATGCCCAATCACATAATTAAATTTGGTCGAGTCGCTGGTGATTCCGGATATGGAGAATTGACCTTCTACTTGGGCGAACCATATATCTGGCTCTTCAGGCCAGAAAGGTGGTACTCGCACGCCGACCTTATAAACATCGATTGGTTTCATCGACACGTCCGCATCACTAGTGCCCGGTTGTGTTTGGCGGCCGGCCCCGGCAGTTTGCTCTTGAGACATTGTGTCCTTCTCGGGGTCACCAATTTAGTTGAATATGAGGTGGCCTACCAGGTGTTGACGTCAATAAAACACTCCACTTACGGTTTTATCGTTGTATTGTCCCAGTAGACACATAGAATCCAAAACAGAAGGCACAGAAGAGCAAGAGGCACAAGCACAAGCACAGTAATAGTTTATAGGCAGAAGTACAGTTTATAGGAAAGCACAGGAGTAGAAAAACAGGCAGTAAAAATGGTAAACAATGCAAACCGCGTAAACATATAGCGAGAGCATCAAGCGCGCGGTCAGTGTAGCATCTAGGTTGTGACTGATTTGACCTCTGTCCGCTGCGCGCGGGCGCAGCGACGCCGTTCAACCGGTTTGGAGCTAAGACGCTCTGGTGCGGACCCGGAGGTCGATAAGATGTATCGATAGGTTTATCGATATATCGACACTCGACTAGTAGGTAGGCATTTGTCTGTATCGCGGTTGTTTATAATATTATGTATGTATATGTATATACATTATATGTATTATAAATATGTACGTATATAATAATTGTAATTGTGTATATTTGAGTATTATACTTATTGTGTGTAAATATTAATTATGATTATGGCTAAGTAGGCCACAGTTTTATATGATCCTTGTAAACTTAGTAAAATTCTTGCGTCTCTTATTTTAATACTATGGAAGTTTTTGTAAATACTGCTCGACTTCAAATTATTTCTAACTTAATAGCGTTACTGCGAGTACAACACGTGCCCTAAATCACATAACTTTAAATTTCACGGAACTCAAAGTGTAGTAAATACAATAAGTAAAATCGTTGAGGTTTTTTTGCCATTTACTACGTGTTTGCGATACATATTTTTTTTAAAAACGAGAAAATTTCTGTTTCCTATTTTCCCCATTTATCATCGTATCGGCACGTGGATTTGACCCATCGACGCAGAAAACTGCAATAAGAAAATTCGACCTTGTGTGGGTTATTACGTGTTTGCTTTCCAGCGTCAATATGGGCACTCTACTTCATCCCAAGCAACAGTTTTTAAATGGTTTAGTGAATTTTAAAAGGGGTACAATGAATATGAATTAACCATCTTTTACATTTATTACTTCCAAAGACTCGAGATGCGTGCAAAGGACTTCAAAAGGTGATTCAAATCTGATCCATACCGTCGTACATAAAATATTATTTTTGGCTTTTTACTTTATTTTGAAGTCGGTACTTTTTTATTAAAAAAAAACATTGTGTTATATACCGAGTCTAATTCATAAATGAACTTCTAAATATATAGGGCTCATCAATATTAATTTATCAATAAACCTATTTAATTTATACACAAGGTTAAAACTCTTCGTAAGAATTACTAACCAACTGTTAAGGTTTTTCAATAATCTTAACGGCTCATGTTAAGACGTAGGTACAGTCAGGGTCAGAGAAAATGAGCCCCCTTGTTTTAAAACATTAACTTTTGCATGCCGGGCAGACACTTGTTTATTATTAAAATTAATTTCACGGCGTATATTTATAATCAGTCAATATTTATTTACTAAGATTACATGTAGCAACATATTTTAAATAGTTCACTATTTATAGATTACTGGGATGTATGTCTTCAATGGGCCCAGGCAAGCTAGTGGAAAAAGGCGGCCACATGGACACAGCAAGCAGACACCTAGAAGTGTTAAGGGACGTAATGCTTCCGTGTAGTATATCGTGAAGGTCAAATTTACCTGGTTCAGGATAAATCATCAGTGTATCGATCCGAATCGTTAAAGTCTGGCTATCTTCCCGAAAAGAAATAATGGTATTTGACTGGCCGGCAAGAAATCCGGGCCTAAATCGTATAGAAATCTTGTGGGGTCATATGGTTTTAAATTGGGACTGCAATAAAATATTTATTAGATAACCTCCCACAGCAAGTTAGGCCGCTGACTTGGCCTGGCCCACAAAAGCTGAAGTAATTGTGGCTATATAGTTCTAAAAACTGTTTTGGAAAGCTTTATCTTCGGAACATTCAAAAAGCTCCAATTTAAAGTGTTTTTTGTTCTTGAAGTTGGTGAAAATCAGAATTTCGATAAATAGCATTTTAGGCTGCTAAGATTTTATCAGCTGCAGATTCTGTAGTTACCTAGGCAAGTGAGGTCTGAAAGCTGGGTCTAAAAGCTAATATCCTCTTGCTTTAAATTTGATTCCACTTAAAGTGATTTTTCATCTTGATATCAGTCAAAATTACTGTTAAATGGCTACTAACCGGCAATAAGATAGGCTGCTAACTTAGCCTGACTGACAGAGGCAGTAGTAATATCAGCAAGTTAGCTTTGTATACCATTTCTGAAAGCTTATGCACTAGAGCTTTCAGCGACATCCACGCTGGAGTGGTCTTTCATCTTGAAATCAATTAAAATAACTGTTTATTAGATAATCTACCACAGAGAATTAGGCCGCTGACTTAGTCTTGCCCACAAAAACTCTAGTTATTTCAGCAAGTCAGTTCTCAAAGCTATTTTGGAAAGCTTTATCTTCAGAGCTTTTAAGAATTTACAGTTCAATCTGGCTATTAGTCTTAAGGTTGGTGAAAATAACAATTGGTATGAAATTCAGTTAAGGCTGCTAACTTTCTATCAGCTGCAGATTCTGTAATATTTTTTGCAAGTGAGGTCCAAAAGTAGTTTCTGATAGCTAAGACCTTTTTGCTATTTACTGTTGTCTTTTAAAAGTGGTCTGTCATCTTGATATCGGTCAAAATTACTTTTTAATAGCGAATAGTCGGCAGTAACTTAGGCTGCTAACTTAGCCTGAAACACAGAGGCAGTAGTAATCTCGGCAAGTTAACTTTGTATACTGTTTCTGAAAGCTTATGTACTAAAGCTTTTAGCGACATCCACGCCGGAATGGTCTTTCATCTTAAAATCAATTAAAATAACGGTTTATTAGATAATTTACCACAGAGAGTTAGGCCGCTGACTTAGGCTTGCCCACAAAAACTCTACTAACATCGACAAGTCAGTTCTGAAAGCTATTTTGGAAAGCTTTATCTTCAGAGCGTTCAAAAATGTACAGTTCAATGTGGCTATTAGTCTTAAGGTTGGTGAAAATTACAATTGGTATGAAATTCATTTTAGGCTCCTAACTTTGTATCAGCTGCAGCTTCTATAATATTTTTTGCAAATGAGGTCCAAAAGCAGTTTCTGATAGCTTATACCTTTTTGCTATTAACTGTTGTCTTTTAAAAGTGGTTTGTCATCTTGATATCGGTCAAAATTACATTTTAATAGCTACTAGTCGGCAGTAACTTAGGCTGCTAACTTAACCTGACTTACAGAGGCAGTAGTAATCTCAGCAAGTTATCTTTGTATACCGTTTCTGAAAGTTTATGCACTAGAGCTTTCAGCAACATCCACGCTGGAGTGGTCTTTCATCTTGAAATCAATTAAAATAACTGTTTTTTAGATAACCTACCACAGAGAGTTAGGCCGCTGACTTAGTCTTGCCCACAAAAACTCTAGTAATTTCAGCAAGTCAGTTCTTAAAGCTATTTTGGAAAGCTTTATCTTCAGAGCTTGTAAGAATTTACAGTTCAATGTGGCTATTAGTCTTAAGGTTGGTGAAAATTACAAATGGTATGAAATTCAGTTAAGGCTGCTAACATTCTATCAGCTGCAGATTCTGTAATATTTTTGGCAAGTGAGGTCCAAAAGCAGTTTCTGATAGCTAACACCTTTTTGCTATTAATTGTTTTCTTTTAAAAGTGGTCTGTCATCTTGATATCGGTCAAAATTACTTTTTAATATCTACTAGTCGGCAGTAACTTAGGCTGCTAACTTAACCTGACTCACAGAGGCAGTAGTAATCTCAGCAAGTTAGCTTTGTATACCGTTTCTGAAAGCTTATGCACTAGAGCTTTCAGTAACATCCACGCTGGAGTGGTCCTTCATCTTGAATTCAATTAAAATAACTGTTTATTAGATAACCTACCACAGAGAGTTAGGCCGCTGACTTAGTCTTGCCCACAATAAATCTAGTAATTTCGGCAAGTCACATCTGAATGTTATTTTGGAAAGCTTTATCTTCAGAGCTTTCAAAAATTTACAGTTAAATGTGGCTATTTGTCTTAAGGTTGGTGAAAATTACAATTGGTATGAAATTCAGTTAAGGCTGCTAACTTTCTATCAGCTGCAGATTCTGTAATATTTTTTGCAAGTGAGGTACAAAGGCAGTTTCTGATGGCTAAGACCTTTTTGCTATTTACTCTTGTCTTTTAAAAGTGGTCTGTCATCTTGATATCGGTCAAACTTACTTTTTAATAGCTACTAGTCAGCAGTAACTTAGGCTGCTAACTTAGCCTGACTGACAGAGGCAGTAGTAACCTCAGCAAGTTGGCTTTGTGTACCATGTCTGAAAGCTTATGCACTAGAGCTTTCAGCGACATCCACGCTGGAGTGGTCTTTCATCTTGAAATCAATTAAAATAACTTTTTGTTAGATAACCTACCACAGGAAGTTAGGCCGCTGACTAAGTCTTGCCCACAAAAACTAGTAATTTCAGCAAGTCAGTTCTTAAAGCTATTTTGGAAAGCTTTATCTTCAGAGCTTTTAAGAATTTACAGTTCAATGTGGCTATTAGTCTTATGGTTGGTGAAAATTACAATTGGTATGAAAATCATTTTAGGCTCATAACTTTGTATCAGCTGCAGATTCTGTAATATTTTTTGCAAGTGAGGTCCAAAAGCAGTTTCTGATAGGTTACACCTTTTTGCTATTAAATGTTGTCTTTTAAAAGTGGTCTGTCATCTTGATATCGGTCAAAATTACTTTTTAATACCTACTAGTCGGCAGTAACTTAGGCTGCTAACTTAGCCTGACGACAGAGGCAGTAGTAATCTCAGCAAGTTGGCTTTGTATACCATTTCTGAAAGCTTATGCACTAGGGCTTTCAGCGACATCCACGCTGGAGTGGTCTTTCATCTTGAAATCAATTAAAATAACTTTTTGTTAGATAACCTACCACAGGAAGTTAGGCCGCTGACTAAGTCTTGCCCACAAAAACTAGTAATTTCAGCAAGTCAGTTCTTAAAGCTATTTTGGAAAGCTTTATCTTCAGAGCTTTTAAGAATTTACAGTTCAATGTGGCTATTAGTCTTATGGTTGGTGAAAATTACAATTGGTATGAAAATCATTTTAGGCTCATAACTTTGTATCAGCTGCAGATTCTGTAATATTTTTTGCAAGTGAGGTCCAAAAGCAGTTTCTGATAGGTTACACCTTTTTGCTATTAACTGTTGTCTTTTAAAAGTAGTCTGTCATCTTGATATCGGTCACAATTACTTTTTAATACCTACTAGTCGGCAGTAACTTAGGCTGCTAACTTAGCCTGACGACAGAGGCAGTAGTAATCTCAGCAAGTTGGCTTTGTATACCATTTCTGAAAGCTTATGCACTAGGGCTTTCAGCGACATCCACGCTGGAGTGGTCTTTCATCTTGAAATCAATTAAAATAACTGTTTATTAGATAACCTACCACAGAGAGTGTTAGATATATACATGTGCGTGTGAGCCCTGCATACTGTAACCTGTTTGAGATGATTAAACAGTGTTTAACTAGCTCGCTTGTTTGACGGTCGTGTACCTCTCCCGTGACAGTTAACCCCATATACAACACGTGGCGACGTTCGGACTCGCGTTTCGATTTAAAATGGCCACGGGAGTATCGTTCGGTGTTCTGTCGACGTTCGATCATATTTCACACGACTGGAACAGCTATAACCCGAAAAAGTAAAGGCTATTCTAGAGGCTTCAAAACCCTTGAACGTTTCTCAACTACAGTCATTTTTAGGTCTTGCGAATTATTATCGGAATTGTGTACCGGCTGCGTCGTCAATCTTAAGTCCATTATACAAATTATTAAAAAAAAATGAAAAATGGAAGTGGACGTCGGCCCACGACGACGCGTTCAAAAAAGTAAAAAATATCCTCGCGTCCGAGGAAACATTAGCGCATTTTGACCCAAATGCTACCTTAATCCTGACTGTTGACGCCTCCCCCGTCGGCTTAGGGTCGATATTATCCCAAATCGGTGCCGATGGACAAGAAAAACCTTTATCTTACGCATCTAGAACTCTTACGTCAGCAGAACGAAAATATGCGCAGATTCAGAAGGAGGCTACCGCGATAATATTTGGGGTAAGGCGATTTTACCAGTACCTATACGGTCGGTCTGTACCATTTGTGTTGCGGACAGATCACAAAGCACTCTTATCAATATTCGGCCCACACAAGGGTATTCCCGAAATATCTGCCAATAGGCTACAACGTTACGCGATATTTTTATCAGCATATAATTATACAATAGAGTATATAACTAGTAAACAGAATAGTGCTGATTACTTATCGCGAGCGTGTGTACCGGCGCGGGCGCCGGAGGAGGCGGCGGTGCGGGCCGAGGCTGCGGAATGCGAGGAGAGGGCGGCCTACGTTAATTTTGTAAAGGAGGGTGGGTTGTCCGTGACACTAGCCGACCTGCAGCGTGAGACCGACCGCGATAGCGTACTTAGTACAGTTAAGCATTACGTCATGCACGGGTGGCCGAGGAAGACGACCGATGTCGATATAAAACCCTATTTTTACTGTCGATCACAACTATCGTATGAGAATGGGTGTTTAATGCGCGGGCATAAAGTCGTAATTCCACCGACGCTGAGGGAAAGCATATGCGATGAATTGCATACTTCGCACTTTGGCGTGGTAAAAATGAAAGCTGAGGCGCGGAAGCGATTTTGGTTCCCGGGCGTGGACGCGACACTGGAGCGGCTGGCGGGCGCGTGCGCCGTGTGCGCCGCGCTGCGCGCCGCGCCGCTCGCTAGCTGGCCGGTGCCCCCGCATTCATTTTATCGACTTCACATAGATTTCTTCGGACCCTTAAATAATCACATTTTCCTGATCATTGTTGACGCATACAGCAAATGGGTTGAATGTTACAACATGTGTTCATCGCACGGGTCGAAAGCAGTTATCGACCGCTTATGCGATTTCATGTCGCGATACGGTATACCTCACACCTTAGTGAGCGATAATGGCACCTCTTTTACTTCTCAGGAGTTTAAGTCATTTTGTACCGTTAATGGTATAAAGCACATTTTGTCACCTGTTTATCACCCATCGAGTAACGGCCAAGCCGAGTCCTTTGTTAAGATTGTTAAAAAAGGACTTAAGGGAATAATACTGAGCACTTCTAATAATACCTTATTACAAAGCCAAATATGTAAATTTTTGTTTGACTATAGGAACTCTAAAAACAGCACCACCGGTAAATCACCCGCTGAGTTGGTTTACGGACGCACTTTACTTTAGCGACTGGACTTAATTAACCCGTTCGCGGCGTCTCCTTCGTCCCCAGCCGTCGCTGACACCGTGGAACGTAATCAGTGCTTACAGGCTAAATATTATAAAGGGATTCGAAGACCAGAATTTACAGTTAACGATAATGTGTGGGTAACAAAATATACAAATTCAAATAAAAAAATCATTTGGATTGAGGGCTTCGTAAGGCAACAAATTGGCAGAGTTATGTATATAATTTATATACCACATTTAGACTGCGAGGTAAAGAGGCACATTGATCAGATAAGGGCCCGTCCGTGTTCCATTCAAAGTCAATCACTCGCTGTGGGATCCAGACGTCGTGCCGGACATAACTGACAACGCATCGATGTCAACGACCATGGCAAACCCAGCTGCTGCAACTATACCTGCTACAGCAGAAATGCCTGCTGCCGCGGTGACGCCTACTACCTCAGCAACGCCTACCGCCGCAGCGACTACCGCTGCTGGCGATGATGAGGCGGGTTCGCCAGAAGAGGGAGAAAGAGGTAGTTTAACAGCTGGGTTAGAAGAACCGGAGTCAGGTCAGAGCCTGGTGCCGGTCACACCGCCACAGGACGTATGCTCTAGGCGGCGTCCCGCGATCAGCCCACAGTTTGCTACTCCTACGCCAGTGCAGGACGATGACCCGGACACTGATAGTCAAAGTGTGGACTTAGTTTAGAGCGATTAAGATATTTAGTTCTAGCTATAAGGTGGAGGGATGTTAGATATATACATGTGCGTGTGAGCCCTGCATACTGTAACCTGTTTGAGATGATTAAACAGTGTTTAACTAGCTCGCTTGTTTGACGGTCGTGTACCTCTCCCGTGACAGTTAACCCCATATACAACAGAGAGTTAGGCCGCTGACTTAGTCTTGCCCACAAAAACTGCAGTAAATCCGGCAAGTCAGTTCTAAAAGCTATTTTGGAAACTTTATCTTCAGAGCTTTCAAAAATTTACAGTTCAATGTGGCTATTTGTCTTAAGGTTAGTGAAAATTACAATTGGTATGAAAATTATTTTAGGCTCCTAACTTTGTATTAGCTGCAGCTTCTATAATATTTTTTGCAAATGAGGTCCAAAAGCAGTTTCTGATAGCTTACACCTTTTTGCTATTAACTGTTGTCTTTTAAAAGTGGTTTGTCATCTTGATATCGGTCAAAATTACTTTTTAATAGCTACTAGTCGGCAGTAACTTAGGCTGCTAACTTAACCTGACTCACAGAGGCAGTAGTAATCTCAGCAAGTTAGCTTTGTATACCGTTTCTGAAAGTTTATGCACTAGAGCTTTCAGTGGCATCAAAGCTGGAGTGATCTTTTATCTTAAAATCAATTAAAATTACGGTTTATTAGATAAACTTCGCACACCAAGTTAGGCCGCTGACGTGGTCCGGCCTACAAAAGCTGTAGTATCTTTGGCAAGTGAGTTCTGAAAATGGTTTTTAAAAGTTTACACGATGCAACTGATCGTGAAATACGAAATAAAGTGGCTTTTGACTTTGAACTCGGACAAAATCACAGTGTAAATAAAAACCCTTACTTTTTATCAGTTGCAGGGTCTGTAGTAACCTTAGCAAGTGACCTGTGATTGGTCCTTTATCTTGAAAATAGTGAAGTTCTGTTTATTCCCATATAAATCGTCAAAAATTTTAGGCTGCTTAGCATTTTCTCTGATTTTTACATATTATTTCTTTCTAGTTTTAGATACACTGTAGTAATCATGCTAAGTTAGCACTGTATGCTGTTTCTGAAAGCTCACGCTCTAGAGCTTTTAGCGAGATCCTATTTAAAGTGGTCCTTGATCTTGTAATCAGTGAAAATTACGGTTTATTCGCCTAAATAAATCATCTAAAATTTTTGGCTGCTTAATAATTTTCGCTTATTTTGACATAGCCATCTCCTTTCAATATTTACACAGTGCAACTTAATAGAAACCACGTAGCAGGCTTCTAATCATTATGGATAAAAAGGGTAATATAGACATCTTCGTGTCGGTATTGTAATCAATCACTGAAATTGGGCTGCTAGGTTTGTGAAGTTAGCTGACCAATGAGTTTTCTAGCATGTGAGTATATTTCGCACTTTAATGCGTCCCACAAAAGGAGAATATTAAAATCCATGCGAGTCACTTTTGATTTGTTATCAGAAATATGTATTTTTTGATATTTTTCTAGAAACCGAGAAAGACTTCTTCATTTGGTCGGGCTATATTGGGCTGCTAACTTTAGGCTGCTAACTTCACACTCGTGGTTTGTGCCCCCATTGAATTCAATTACTGGGAAGCAGTAGCGTAGTAAGATTGAGGCCCCATGTCAGTGTCAGGGCACCGTTTAACTTTTCGATAGCTATATTACTGGTCAGGGTCCGAGAGCCACCTGTGCTTGGGGGCACGGCTCCGTCTAGCCCTACGGTAGCTACGCCACTGCTGGGAAGCAGAACAGCAGAACAGCAGAACTAGGTAGGTCTTAAAGGTCAGGTTCTAAACAAGCCACTGTGCTATAAGTTTAATTTGTATTCGTGTACACTGTAACCATTTCAATCCACATTTATTAGCTGCGGATTCAAAATAAGAATACTGGAATCCAAAAACACGATTAATATATGCCTGAAGGTTTTTCAAGTCTGGGTCTTTTGCAAAATATATGAATATCACACGCGCAAGCCTGTGCATGAAATGTGAACATGAACATAGTGCAGGATTTGGTCGAGAGCCAAGTCCTTTTACATTTCTGTTGTGGCTTTGAATTATGAAACCATATTCCTGCCTGTTAATGTATGCTATCTTAAGTTTTGAATTGATAAAATCGCTTGGGGGCTTTTCCACAAAAGCTTAGTGCAAATGTGAAGTTTTGTATGACATATGGACAGGGTAGTTTATTTAGTATGCCGTGGTGATTACATCAAATTGGAGCTACATAGCATTTTAAATGTACCAGCTCTTACTCCTCAAATATATTACATACCGTACAGTTTCGTAACTTCACCCGGGAATTAAAAATAGGCGAGGATAGGTATATCCTCGCCTATTTTTAATTTTTAAACTTCACTGATCGTAAACGGCGTTAAGTTAGCCACAATTGGTGCGAGAATATTGCCATGCATAAAAAATACTTTCTATTTAGTAGTTTTGTGTGGAATCTGCCCTAAACAAGGCGGGAATTTCAACTTTTAAAAGAGGCGAAGATAGGTATCCCTGGCAAAGTTACGGAACTGTACGGTACTGATGAAATACTCTATCGTTTTTGTAATCGAAATTATTACAAAGAGTGAGTGGTTTTTTAACCGAATACAAAATAAAAAAGTATTATACGCAAGCTTCAACTCCTATACAATAGCCCAATGCTAGAACAAAGAAAATGTTTCATAAAATAATATATATACTTAAAACAAAGAGTGCTTTATATTATGTACATCCGACTGCGACAATCCTTTAATCGGATTAGAGATTAGCATTAATTTGGAGTTGTAGTCTAGCCGTAAGCAGGTAAATAATGTATTTATTTTTTTAAACTTTATTGAATAATACAAGATGGTACAATAGGCGGACCTAATGCCCTAATGTATTCTCTGCCAGTCAATCATAAGGGCCAAACAGAAACTAAGTATTGCAGTTGGTGATCCCTTTAATGATCCTATTAAAAACCAAAAGAAAAAAGCAATGAAAAGGAACACAAATCAATAAATTCTATCCCTATATTGATACGAGTAATAAATATCTATTTATATATTTATGTATATGTATGTACATACTTACATATTATATTAAAATGCGCATACATGAATAATATACAAAGTATGTAATATAAATTGTAAGGTTACATATTATGTGGGACCCTTACTACTACTGGTACTTTGTATGGAAATACCTTTTTTAATTACTGTAACTTTGTTGAGTTAGAAGCTTGTTTTTTGACAGCTTCAAAGGACTATAGTCAAAAGTATTTCATATTAATATCAACTTGATACCTCTACGCGTTCCTTAGGAAATGGTCTTGACAGACAGACGAACGACAAAGTGATCCTATAAGGGTTCCGTTATTTCCTTTTGAGGCACGGAACCCTAAAAACAGCAGATAATCTTCAATACGCTTAACGGATTTTATTCAACTACGTTTAAGAACACTCTTGATGAAATCAGCTTTCAAACGCAATAAAACTAGATATAAATAAGTCAATTCTTCCAAGAGTTATGATCAAAAATACTCGTATAAAAGTCAAACTTATATCTTTCTCTCTCTAATAACCTTCTTTATCTCAGAGGTTAAACCAAAACAAAGATTTCGATGCAATTTGAGACTATAGGCACTGTATAATATACATAGTAACAGAACTTTACGGTAGATGGCGCTACAAAGCTGTTTAAAAAAACTGAAGTGACTGTTTGAAAGGCCTGCCCTTTGGTATTGTACAAGGACCATTACACAAAGAGAACTGCTAATTTATATACAAAAACCCTTTCCCCGTTGTATAACCCCATGTATAAAAATTATTATTTACAATTATTCAACTTTACAAGCGTGACACGATTTACAGAGTATTTGTTACTGTACTATGTTTTTTGTTCAATTATAAAATCGTAAAATGTTTAGTTTTAAAGAGCCATTTAGTTTTTGCTCTCCTTGCGATCGGGGCACGATCTAAAGTATGGCAATTGACAGTCCTCTTGTTTTAATGGACTTGGTATTGTAGCAATTGGGGTGAGAAACAGTCAGTAACTGGATTCAAACTGTAATGCCAATGCTAGATGTCTCAAGACAATTTTTACTTTATAGGTTTGTAGACATCTATTATCCTATAGTATTACAAAGTTGTAAAAATGAAATGTCTGTACATTGAAGATATTTTCAAAAAAATAAATAAATAATAAAATAAAATAAAATAATTTTATTTCAGACAGCGTCCATATTTATGTTAGTATATAAAAATGGTTGTTACGGACTATTTGGAGTTCACTAAAACGAAAAATATTTTTTTGGATTTTATGTATGTTTGTATGTGTCGTTGTGGCTTCATCAGGCTAAATCGGCTTAACGGATTTTAACTTTTTTTGGTACACCAGTAGCTGGGAATCTGCAGATGGTTATAGGACTTTTTACTCGACTATGCTAAAGAAAAAAGGGGTTCTGGCTTTTTCTCCTCCGCGAACGAAGTTGCGAGCGCCTTCTCGTTTATCTATAAGATGTCAGCAGGATAGTCAGCGCCATTTCAATCGTTAAGCGGTTCGTTGACTTGTTTTGTTCGACGCAACTCGCCTTAAATTCATCATAATTGTTACGATTTCCAATTAATCTACTCATAGATTTTCATAAATCTTTCTCTCTATATCATCTAACTGATCTAGTATAGAGTTAATTTACAAAAACCCACCATAATGGTTTGATTTTTTAAAATTAAGTCTAGATTGTTGAGGCTGTATAAATATTATAACTATAATGGGCAGGAGAAAGTTGAATCTAATTCAGTTAAATTAAGGCTTCTTCACCACAGACCACATTGTCTTGAGACGTTTAATTACACTTTCAGAAACTCGTCCAAGGAATTCGCAACAATCCGTTGAGTAACTCAAGTTTTAGTAACTTAGGAGTGCAGACAACTATTCTCCTATTAAGCACGCTAGTAAGAAGTCCTCGTCCTTGGGTCTAATGCGACATCGCCCTTTATTATCCAACGTTTCAACGCAATTCATGCGTCATGGTCGCGTATGGACACCATCCATCCATCATGGTCGCGGATGGATCGTCCATCCACAGATGGACCACGGATCCACGGACGGTGCCCATGCGAGACCATGATGTATGACACTGAAAAAAAAAACACATTTTGAAGTTATTTTTAAATTTTGTAGTCTTTCCCGTATGTATAAATGGCAGTAAATCTTGACTTCGTCTCGACTTTCACCATCGTGAAGTAAAGGTAACATGATCAAAGATTCACGACCGAGTTTTTCGTAGCGCTAAATAACGACTACATGGGGAAACGCATATGTAGCGAAAACATACTACTAGCAGAAGGTCCACCAATGGGTTCTCGGTTGTGAAAATTTTAATATAGGTACATCCTTACTATATTATAAACGTGAAAGTATGTATGTACGTTCCACTTAATCTCAAAAACTACTGGACAATTTTTTATGAAACTTTACAGTTATGTACCTAATATATCAGAATAGGACATAGTCTATAATGTATGTCAAATTTCATCCCTTTTAGGGACGAAAAAGGGGATAAAGATTTGTATAACCAGTAAATATTTTTTTACGCTACGAACTTGAAATCTTGGTAATATGCTTCCCATTTAAATTAGTAAAATATAGAGTTTTGGGGAAAGACATAAGCTACTTTTTATACCGGAAAAATACCTTTTGTCCGCGATAAGCGAATCTAAGGCGGACGAAGTCGCAGGCGGTCGCTAGTATTATATAATTTAGCCTTTAAATACACATGCCTATGCCTACCTTCAAGGTACCGTATTTAATAATATGAACCATGTGACTAATAGATTCTGAATTACGTAAATTAAAAAAAAAACCATACGGTGAAAAATATTTTGTAGGACAAAGCCGACTATGAATTGAAACATATCATTTAGAAATTCACATTCTTAATTATTTTTAGTTGTTTGAATTTTATTATGACAATGCAGTCAAGTACTTAAAATTTTTGGGCATATCTCTGAGGGTTTCAACCGCTCTGACTTCGGTGGTTGGACCCGGGAATAATGCCACCACCGAAGCCACCATTTTATCTCTCGACTGAACTTCGATGCGTGGAATGAATGTAAAGCAAGCAAAATACAATGAATTCAAATGTGAAAGAAAGTTAAAATAAAATACTGTTGTAGACGAAAAGGGTCCCTGGTGATGAAAACCTTGACGTTTGCCGAAAAAAAGTATCAGCAAACTTTTCAAATAAAACCAAATCTAGTTCGCGGGTCGCTCGAAATCGATTTCATTTAATGAAATAACTTCTATCCAGTAACTCCGTGGTTTGTAAATGTTTTTGATTTGCACCCTTTGTTTATACCGTGAATCTACTCGTTTTAAAAGCTTTTACGTAATTCATCGGGCACTTTCTTGAGTTAGTACCTAGTAGGTTCCCTGCTCATACGACCTTGAAATTTGATTACCTGGTCATTTTACGAGGAAGCCATGCCACTCCTATACCTAGTTGTAATGCCCGCCTATTGTATAATTAACCCTTATAATGAATGGTTATTAATGCGAAGTGAAACATTAAATATTTCTGCTGATTAAGCGCGAAAACGGAACGAAGCAAACTTTCCTAATCGCCCTAAGCAAGCCATTACGAAGATAAAATGAGGCTGCGAACAGACGCCATTGCATAAGTTCGCTATTAAGACCGTTTCTTTTCAACAGTTCGAGATATCTGAAGAGTTTATTTAGGACAATTTAAAATCTTCTTTGAAAATTTATAAAAAATCCAGGTTTGTCTCGCCTTTACCATTGTAGCAAAAGTTATTTGTGCAACAAGAGAGCAAAGTTTTTTTTAGCTGCGAGTGCCGATTGTTGAATACCGAGCAAGCGAAGGATTCTATAATTGAATCATGAACGTAGCAAGTGAAAAGTTAAAAAGGGATTTTTTTAGTAATTCTATAATAATGAAAAATAATATTCGCCATTAAATCTTCAGCAGATGTTTTAAAATTGTTTCAGGATTTATGTTTTAAAATACTTATTTTTTCGGGGTATTACATCGAAATTCGAATAGGAATATTCTTGTCATTCGCTTTTTATAAGGATATGAAAGGAGGGAGATACAATGCTTGAAAGTTCAAATATTACAACAAATGTTAAAAAGCTTTGCCTCACGCTCGCAACAAAATTGCATTTTACTCATGCAGCAAAACCTGCATCTTTCAGCTAATAAGGTAAAAACATGTTTTGCTAATCCTTTGGAATTTATATTCCATCTCTGTCAAAAAGCGTTGCTGCATTTACAGCAAGTCAAATCAACGAAGCAACTGGTATACACTGGCATTTAATTTAGGTAACATTTGGGGATGAAAGAAACACAATGAATTCAATTAACCCACTGCGACTTTTATTACTAGAATCCGTGCAACCAAGCTTTAATCGGTGGGTCAAACCTATATGAGTATACAATAACTAGTCTTTTAAAATAATAGGATTAAAATCTCTGTACATTTTCACTTTTCCCAATTAGTCTCACCTACAATTTCTCTTTCAGCCAAACATTTGACTTTCTGGCGGTCATCTCACTCACCTATGGCCGACACTTAGCCACCCCTTTGTGCTCGCAATAGCTTTGATCATCCGCCGCCGTTTCGGCAATTTCAAATAAGATTATCTTTAAAATACCCGCTCAATCACAATTCCTGGTGGCATGCGTATTACATCTCTAGTTACCTTTGTGAAAGTATGTGTACTCGTAACATACTTAACAGTTTGCAACTCAAAATTATTCAAATAAAAATAAAATTTTGATGCGAAATGGTTGTTTCTATGATAGAATCCTAAAAAATAGAGTTCGGCACCGATTGATTACTACTAATTTGAATAACCCATGAAATATATAGTAACTTTTGTTATGAAACCGTTTCGATAAATGCAAGTTTTATCATAGCTACAAAAGTTCTTAATTTCCTAATACAAGCTAGGAATTTGTCACGGCCCACGTTTTGAGGCTTTAGTATGGAGATTTTTTTTGGGAAAACCCAAAAGTGAGACTTTTATTGTATGTCGGGGAGTTTTCATGAGATTCAAGTGGCTTTTTCACCAATATTTCTACAATTGAAAGGTTGTTCTATAACATACCAGACATAAAAGTTGTCAAAATTTGTCATGACCCCAATTGTGTAATTCCTAGTAGCTAAACAACAGAATGACTGCCGCTTGACAGCATACATGATTCACAAGCTAAGTCGAGCTACGGCGGTAGCGAAATCGCCCCAGGTTTATTCTATTGTAACTGCTGAAGTGTGGGTCTACCCATTCACTGACAAGGGTCATTTAATTACGGGCCCGGTAAATAAATAGACAGAAACAAAGGGCACAAGCTGAGCATCGGTCTAAATCTAAATGACGGAAATATCAAACAAACCAAGCGGGGAGGAATAAAATGATTGTGTATCTGTTTGAATAATCACGGGCTGGCGAGATTTGTTCATTTTCTTGCTCTTTATACTTTTGAAGGTATTGTTTGTAAATTATTATAATACTCTTTCATCTGCAAGGCAAGCGTGTTTGCCTCATCTTGAGAAGAAAAAGGTAGCCTTTGTCACTCTACGACTCTAATGAGACTTATACGAGTATCTGTGTGTAAAAAACACATTGATCAGGGGTGCTCTGAAGCCACGTGAAAAAATAATTTAGCAGTAAAATTTGGAAGCAACGAAAACTATTAGCTATATAAGATAATACTATCTGTATGTTTATTTAATAGTATTTATTGATTGTACTGTTTCTGTTGTTGGTGTGCAATAAAGAATTGTTGTATTGTATTGAATTGTATTGAATATATTATAAAAGTTTTAATGTTATCAGAAGCTGCTGGAGAGATTGAAAGCCTAATGTTTTACTACGTGATACAAACACTTTCCTTTATTTAACATAACACGGCTTTCATTCGTTCATAAGAGTTCCAACAGACAAATTCGCGACCTGCACACAGGAAGAATTTTGGCTGTACGGTGTCATGTTCCGGCATTTCCGTTGTGGGCTACCTGAAACCTCGAACTATGGTAACACATGTATCGCGGTTAAAAATGTGACCTAGTTGTTTGTTATTTTTATATTTAAAATGTATGTTAGTGTACTATGTATGGGCCATGTTGCCTGAAATAAACGATTTCATTAATCAATTCATTCATTATCAGCGTTGTGGAAATGAATTGTATGTAAGCGCTTGAATTATTGAGGCAAGGAATCCAACAAGTTCATTACGATTCCCCCCTTGGCCTCGGAATGGATAAGACAGGATTTGGCCAAATTAGACTTTTGTTCTTGTTGTGTTTCAAACTTCTGGACACTCCGTTTTGGTAAACCGCCTTTTCAACGTTTCAGAAGCTCGTTATTTACCCAAATTCTACAGAAGCCAATTTTGTTTAATTTAGGCTACGTAGACTAAATGTGCCGAGCTGAGCTAAGTTATACTCCCATTAGGGCATTATTGCGAGTGTTCTGTTGCCGGTTGAGTCGTCGCGAATGTCTTATCTTCTTACATTTTCGGTGAAATAACAGTATTTGCATACATTTGAGCTGATGAACGCTTTATATTACGCTTTTTTGAATTGCCTCTTTTCATCGACGCATTTTATATATCGTGCTTAACCTAGTTTAATGGGAAATTAGTCCGTTTTGGGGTACTCAGATAACGATCATGGTCAGATACGACGTTTAGGAAGTAAAGGGATGATATAGAATTCTTGCAATGTCATGAATATTTTTTGTGATATTGCTTCCTATAAGTAACAACACCCACCCGATAAATGAATGTCAATACTACCAGTTCACTTGTAGAACTATGGCTAGCTTATTAACGCCGATATACCTAGAAAAAAACTAATGATCTTCAAATAGGTGAACAGATTCTTATGAATCGTAGCGAAGAACACTATAAATTTAGTGCCCTTTCAGACAAATCCTAAATTAAATTCGGTTAATTCGTGTAGGAGTTATGACGCCACAAACAGACGTAGATAAACAAGTAAAATTTACAACATCTCAAGTTTCTTGTCCTGGGTTAAAACTAGCATGACCAGTTGGATGATTTAACTGTTTTCGCGGTTCAATACCGCAACCCTACTTAGGCGGACCGCTGCCACAACACCTGTGGTAACCTCTAAAAGGTGAAGATTTATACACCCCAATGACCAGGTCAAGTGCGTGCGAAGTATGATCTCATTATCTGGCGTTTCCTTTAGCAAACACCCGGTAGTCTGACAGAAAACCATTCGATAAACTTAATTATATGTTAGAAGGCACCCGCAACTTCGTTCGCGGAGGAGAAAAACTCATAACCCCTATTTTTTGCGACAGTGCAGTCGGGTACAAAGTATCCTATAACCATCTGTGGATACGCAGCTAACCGTGTACCAAAAATAGTTGATATCTGATTAGCCGATTTGGTGAGATGAAACCACAATGTCACATATAAACATACAACAATCCAAGAAATATATTTTTTGATTCAGTGAGCTCCAAATAGTCCGTTACAATCATTTCTTTTAAATATCTTCAATGTACAGACATTTTATTTTTCAATTTTATAATAGTATAAAAGATACCAAATAAAAGAAGACAATAAACATGTTTAGAAGTATATGTACGTGTTATACGGGCGGTGCGGAAATGATAGTTTTTATACACTCGTGAAATTGTTAAAAAAACTCTCTGATTGAGATAAACGAGGGACAAAGTCAACATTTAGTAACTCTTAACTGACGTAGCCATCAATCGTTTGACAATGATTTACCGTGTCAGGTAAGTTATTTTTCGTCAGTTTCATCTATTTACCTATCACAGGCAACATAGATTCCGTAGCCATGTTTTTTTGGTTAACAAGTAATTGGTAAACCGACGAAAAACCCCGGCATATTTAGAAAAATCTAATAATTTTCCAAGGGCTAAATCGATTTTCTTGAACCCAAGCTAAGAAAGCGGTTTATCCGTTCAACAGCTATGATGCTTTACTGCAACTGAGCTTAGAACACTAGAGCTTCTTTTTTTGTTGAGGGTAAATAATAAAGTGCCTGTCATTCATCTATATAAGTACAGGTAAGTACGTAAATAAGTCAAAAATAAAGACGATGCCGGGGTACGAAAATCACAATACTAGACACATATTTTTTGCTTTTTCAAATTAATAAAAAAATACTAAGATAAATCATATTACAGTGGGGGCTCGTGGCGTCAAAACTAAGTTTAAACTGTACCTAGGGATGACGTTAAGCGATATTTTGACTAAATAAAACACCATTATATTATATTGGTTACGTAAAGAAAGAAAAAAATACGTCTCCAACGTTTTTATTTTTCAATATGACATACTAATAATTACAATTTCGTCATCATCACTATTATCATTCGACAAACGCAACAACCATCATAGCTGTGGGTTAACTTCTATTCATTACAATTTTAAGACGTATTACTCGTAGTAGTTCATACTTCGCTGGGCAGAATTCTCGGATTCTCGGATAACAATGAGGCTACTTGGCAACCACCTGATGAACGAAGATCAATATTATCACGTCACTGAGTACGGACGTTAAAAGCATTTCGAAAATAACTCACCTTGTTAGGTAATTTTCCCTTCGTGCGGCGTAGAACCCCAGTTCTATTTACTTACTTAGATAGACGAATATACATACACGTATATAAGGGACCGGATTTGGTCGCCGCCATTATCAAGCGTTTAATAATTTCTAAGTGCCCATTGTCATGATCATATCAGCACATATAAATACGTCCACTGCTGGACAAAGGCCATCCATCAGGATCTCCACAACGACTGGTTGTGCGCCGCCCTCATGCAAAGGTTGTCATCCAAATTGCCCGTCACTATTAATCAACCACAAGTTGACCAAGGTAACTACTTACGATTCACCATAGATTCTGCCCTGACATGGTCTCCGCATATTGATGCTACCTGTGACAAATTATCCTCGGCGTGTTTTGTCCTGTCAAGGTTAGCACCTAGCTTAACGGTAGAAAACGTAAAAGTGGCATACTACGTCTACTTTTACTCTATCTCAATTCAGGGTGTCGACCTTTGGGGTTCCGCTGCAGATCGCGATAGGTCTTTCAAAATACAAAAGCGCGCCATTCGAATCATTTCAATGAAGCCGTATGACCATCCAGCACGTGAATTGTTTAGACAACATACAATACCCACATTACCATGCGTTTATATATTGGAAGTTTACAAATTCTTGAGGTCTAACCTTGACTAATATACTACTCGTAGGGCAAAACCACGGCAGAAACACCCGCGGGCAACATCTTCTGCTCGTTTCGCGACGCAGACTGGCTAAGGTTTGAGGGTCACTCGTTGTTATTGGTGTTAAAATATATAACACCCACCCAATGGAGATAATAAACTCCCCATCTGAAGCAATATTTGTCAAAAGGCTAAAAAAACCCACTCGTTGCTACAGCAGCTACAGTCAAGATGAATTTATAAATAGAAATAACCAAAATTTGTAATATAATGATAATTATTATAATTTATTGTAATGGAACGAATAATGTAACATTTTTATGTAATTTAATTTAAGCAATGTAAATACCTGACAAAAACGAACCTGCAAAATGTATCTGTTTTATCATTAAAATTATCTGTATCTGTTCTGCTCTACAACTAAGTAAGTGCGAGAATGACTAATGCTGTATCATAAATTATCGTCCGGTAACCGCAGCCAACATAGCGCTGGGTTAACCTCTGAAGGGTGTTATTTATTCACCCGAATGACCAAGGTCATGTGTGTAGGCATTCATTAAACTTAAGACGTATTGGCAGTTTATACTTCGCTGGGCAGAATTCTCGGATGAGCGGTTTCTTTCATGCGAGCCGCGACCTGCCAGAATCCCTATAATATTGTGAATATTGTGATATATAGAACAACCTTTGCGCTATAATCGAGTAGGAGTGAATGAATAAACGATGAACGGTTATTATTTCTGCACGTTATTGTGAGATAAGTTTCACTGAGAATGTGGTATAGAAAACAAATTATAGCGACCCTTCTCTTGATATGATTACATTTGTGTTCCCATCCTGCATAATTTCTCAAGTATTTCATTTCCCTTAGCTTTTTCCGTAAACCGTAAAATTCTTAGAATTTATATAACAACTTATTAGGTTTTGCATAGTAACTTAAAGAAATATTTAGATTTTTTTCGGTTTCGTAGAAAAACGTGAGTTGGGAAATGATGCGATTTGGAAAATATAGATTGATTAAAAAAAAGGATCACGTTTGGTTGCAATATGATTTGTCTACTGTTGTGCACAATAAACGTGTAAGCATCAAAACTAAGTGCGCAATTTTCTCTCTAAAAAAATCCCTCGCGTATATAAAGTCTTATTCCCTTCAGGTATTTTACAAGTTTTTATTTAACTTGCATTGTATTTATTCAGGGTGTTTATTCAGGGGGAAACTTGTAAGTTAAATTTGACCTATTTTCCGATGTACAATTGAGCTAAAATTTTGCATAATTATGTAAGTTCGGTGACTATACAATAGTATGATACCATCGAGCTGATCTGATGATGGAGTAGGAAGGTCGTCATACGAACTCTGTAATAAAATAATGTAATCCTACCGATTTCGGACTCTTTAGAACCGTCTCGGTGAGTAATTGATGGATATTCACAGGCAAGTACAGTCGGCAATATAAGCTTGTCACAAAAATGATTTTATTATCAGAAACTTATTATGATTATGCAGGTTCATAAGTTATGTATTTGATGACAATCAAGTAAAATTTGTTTACCTACAATTTTTATTTCATTTTTTACTAGTATAACGCTTTGCAGTCCGACTACCATGTTGGCGCAAATACTGGAAGGCATAGGTAATTTAAATTTAACATGTTTAAAATATTTGACTACTTTTTCAAAAGTGAGATAACCAAAACTTGAGAATATAATTGTGCCACCGTATTTAAAAAAAAAACAATCAGTAAAAATACGATGGTTAAGGATATAAAACAAAAACTAGTAATATTGTTAATGTGTTACTTCAACTTTGTCTACATAGGAGAAAATAAACACTAAGTTAGCGTTAGCTTTGAAACAAAAATATGATACTGTCTTTTATTAAATACTAGGAGGCGCCCGCAACTTCGTTCGCGGAGGAGAAAAAGTCATAACCCTTCGTTTTTTCTTCAGCGTAGTCGGGTTAAAAGTATCCTATAACCATCTGGAGATACCCGTGTATTTTGCGTGATAAAGCCACAACGACACATACAAACATACAAAAAACTTAAAAAAAAAATTTTTCGTTTTAGTGACGTAACAATCATTTTTTTTGAAAATATCTTCAATGTACACATTTTATTTTTACAACTTTATAATAATATACATGACAAGGTCCATTCGTGCAGCTACATCTGGCCAAGATTCAGTCCAGAGATAAATAAGCGTTGCAGCTGTCGCTTGGGTCTCGCAAAAAGCCTGACATGAGATAAGGACGTTTACATTTCGTAAACTATTTTGGCGTAAATACGTGAGAGCCTAAGTGAACTTATAACTTACCTATAACTTTGTCACTACTTGTTACAAGATTGCATTTTAACCGGCTATTCGCCGTCAGCGCACCTGGTGAGCATTTATTAAACTAAAATAACCTATAACTTATTTCTATACTTGCTCATGAGCAAACGATCCAAATAACTATAGACGAAATTGTGTTACTGTTTTACATTCATGAAAAATCTATGGCTAAGTGTTTGCTACTTTTATCGTCATAAAAAACAACTACCTACAAACGTTATTACAAATTACCTAGTTGTACTTTAATTAATTGCAAAACAATTATGTCCATATGTATATTAATGTGCTTTTCGATTTAAAAAAAGAACATTCATGTTGAAAAGAATTTTTATTTAAATATGTATCTTTAGTGGTTCGTGGTTGTCACGAAACTGACGATTAATGTCAAAAAGCATATATTTCGTTACAAAACTGACAGGCTAGACGCCATTTAGTTTAAGTTTCGTCTAACCATACAATTTTAAATAAAAATGCCCTGAAACAAAAATATGATATGGATATGAAGTTAATTGTTTATCCGTGCGGCGGAATCCGGCCAAGCAGTAGCTTAAAAAGTAATAAGAAATGCAGCTTGACGCAAAAAATTGACAGAGATCTGATCCCTTGAGCGATACAAGAACAATTACTTATATAATTTGAGAGAATTAAAGGAACTATGTTTCAAACATTTGCTGTGTCATAACCGTGTATTTAGACATGTCTTAGTTCTCTACGGGTATCTATAACAAATCATCATCATTATTTTGCCCTCATTCCGAAAGTAAATACTTGCAGTCAGCGCTGCATGCTTTTTATTTCCGTCCGTCCGTTCCTATCACACGTCATCTCATCGCTGAAACATATCTACAACAAATATACATATCCTCATAAACAAATTAATATTAATGTGTAAACCAATGCTACACTCCTTATTAACCTAAAACAAAAACGAAGAATAAGTAATACCCTTTCTAGAGGAATCTGCCTGCGACACGGTAGGTATATTAAATCGTGTTTCATTCATAATATTAGAAGTGGAAAGATAGAGTTTCTACCTATTATATGGACGAACCTACGCATATCGGGTTAAACATTCTAATGTAAGTAATATAAATAAGCCTAAGGTCATGTAGGGTGAGAGTGTTTATTCTAGGTAGGCTTATAAGGTCCTTTCCACATGTCATAAAACCTTTTTTCCCACACTGCCTCATTTTCGATTTTGTGTTAAATGAGGTTATAGGAGAATAGAATACGTGTAGGAATTTGATTAAGGTTAAGTTACGTTTGTTTTATAAAGGTTTTACAGTTTATGTTTTTTGAAAAAAAAATGGGAAAGAAAACTGCTTCGGAAAAATACTTATAATTAAACAGAAAACAATAATTTAATATTAACTCTATTTAAACCTATCGGCAGTGGGTTGATTGAAAGAGGCAATTAAAACTTGATAGTTTTAATTGTCTCTTTCTTTCAACTTGAATCTCACTTAACAGTACTTGGAAAATGATACAATTTTTTTATTAAAAACTAGAAGGTGCCCGCAACTTCGTTCTATCTATTTATCTATCTATCTATCATCCACAGACGTCCACTGCTGAACATAGGCCGTCCCACGCTGCGCTTTCCTATGCGTGGTCGCCACTCCAAGACTTTACTGCACCAACGGCCATCCGTTCTCCGGGCTACATGGCCCGCCCAACTTTCAATAAAATTCATAACCCCTCTTTTTTCTTCAGGATAGTCGGGTTAAAAGTAACATAATAACTATTTGGAGATACCCAGTTACCCGTGTACCAAAAATAGTCGAATTCAATTTAGCCGATTTTGCGTGATAAAGCCACAACGATATTTTTTATATATTTACAATATTCTTTTTGAAAATATCTTTAATGTTCAGACATTTCATTTTTACAACTTTATAATAGAATATATATAGTACTTAACCACTGTACAAAAAATGTAGTGGTCACTGCGATGCATGAAAACCTCTCACCCAATATTCATTACTATTTGGCACAACCTTGTATACATGAGTGGGTTGTTGCATGAATACTCGTAAAGGATGCTATTTACAGCTTGTTTATGGATGCTTGCGTCAGAACAAAGGTCCTATTAAATCCGGAGCTGAATTCTTTGAAAGCTTCCCTCGCTTTGTGTCTTCCGAAGGGCTGCACAAGTACCTATTTCTTGCAGATGACATAACTTCTGAGACAAAGAAAAGACAACATACAATAGTTACAAATAAAAATATGTGAACTACAAGTTGTTCTTATTCTGCAACTATTTTGTTCTTGATAATATTGGGTTTAGCGTAGTTCTAGGAAACTATGGCCGATGGAGCGGAAAGGCTGTCAACACATAAGTAATTGCGAGTAAATATGACTATGTAAATACCGACTTACGATACGAGATACGTATACGAGACGTCTTTGTGACACATCTAATACTACACGTAACGTAGCACTCACTGCCTCCGTCTAATTTATTGCACAATGGGCAAATACACAAAGGCGATGTTATTTTTAATTAGATATGCCCTTATTAATGCATAAGAAAAGCAGAGTTTAACCTTTTAGTATAAATATTAAAGTTTATACCCTCAGACCAAGAAAAAAAAGAGAGACATGACACCGGGAACACTCTTATGAGGCCACTTTTTTAAAGGTGTGTACGTGTAAGTGTTACCATCTGAAAGAAGAGCTCCCTATAATCTGGGTAATTTGTTATAAGTTCTCTATCATGTCTATGATTTCTTCTTAAATATTAAATCGAATGATATTTTTAGCTTGTAAACCATAATGGACGGTATTAGGCACAACAACATCAAAAATGGCCAATAATGATAATGACTAGTGATTATTAGTGACCAAAGATTATTTGGTAAGAGTTTTGGAAATTTGTAAACAATATTTTAGCTTCGGCAACAAAATTGGACTATCCGGCGTATTTTGTGTGAATTTATATGCACATTTCTTTTTTAAAAGTGAAAAAAGAATACGACATTTAACATGCTCCGATAACAATTAACAGCGTACGTATTACAAGCCTAAGTTTGGGACTAAATTGATTGATGTATATTTATGAAATATTTTTTATTTATTTATTTACATCTCGATCCCGGTTTACGACGCTACAAGTTAAAAGGAAAAGTCTCTTTCTAATGCCTTTTGATAGAAAGAGACTTCTGCTTGTAATTTGGAACTTGTAGCTACGTGAAACAGGCCACAGGTGTTAAAAATATCATGGAGAAAATAAAAAGGCAATCCAGTATTTTAATTTTGATCATTATTGTCAAAATGATTCGAACAAACGACGCTATTTTTATTTGGTTCACATTGTGAATCGTTTCGGCTCTTTCTAACAAAATCTATCCATTTATTTTTTCTTTCAACATTAGTTGGAAACATTAAATGTTAAAAATTGACAAACTTTAAAGTGGGTACAGGGATAGCAAATCAAAGAGGGTAGTATAGATGGCGCTGACGACGACTTCATGTACGGTCCGTAATCGTTTGGGGTAATTAGAAATCTTACTCTGGTAACACTCATGCATTGCCGCTTTGACAGACTGTTGAGGTTTTGAGTGTTTTTATTAAAAATGTTTTTAATTTATTATTTTGATACTTACAAGTGAAAAGTTACTCCGTCAGACTTTTTGGTTGACGCACTGTGTTTTGTACACCCTTTTACAGCGCAGGAGATCATTTTACCTACAGTAATTAATGACGTTAACTTCACCGCAGCGCGACGCGTACTGAGGAGCAGATAGCATGGTTTTGATTGTATTTGTGTGCGTGAGCCGTGTAAGTACAAACTTAGCATGGTTTTAAGTGGCTTCATTAGATTGTTCCCGGTGTCATGTCTATCTTTTTTTCTTGGTCTGAGGTTTATACCATGCGAAATTTTAATAATAATATTAATTTGGAAAATATTAATTTGGAAAGAACATTCCTGCATCGTAGTTTTAAGAAGAATTAGATCCCGCTAACGCACTTCACTATTCAATGAAAATTATCATCTTATCCACCCCATGTTTCGCTTCTTTAACTGCCTACCAACGGTTTAGATCTTACTTTATACGGGTGGGAGTAAACAAATTGCAAGGTTACAAAGTATCTTCAAATAAAAGGGAGATAAGCAAAGCTGAAAAAGTTTACACAAAGCCAAAAAACTTCCTAGTAAAAAATGTTTATGGGTAAATATATCTTCAACATTCTTTTTACAAGCTATGAACTTAATGAAACATCATGCTTCATTAATTCTGATAATTACGGTTATAGAGATGGGATGATAAACATCAGCTCTGTATCTGAAAGCATCTCCGCATTAACGTAAATAATCGTCTATTTCATTTTGTGGAGTGAAGGCTGTGAACGGGAATTGGCTCGTCGGAATTGGAACGATTTATTACGTTCATAAACTTGAGGACGCTCTAACAATTGTTTTACGCATACTGAAAACCGCGATGATTTGTTGCGTAAGCGCTATTGAATGGAAACGAGTTTGAATGGAAATAAGTTATTGGAATCGGAAGATTGCGGAGATTGTGATGAGTCAGAGATTGGATAGGGGAAGGGCGGTGAGCATGTAGCGACGGTGGAAGGTGTCGGCTCGGCGACTGCACGATCGGGAGGCGGTGGGGAGTATCGATCGTGGCTGCGCAACAAGTGCCGGCGGACGCGGCCCGCGCGGGCCTCGCCCGGCCTCTTGACACCATGCCTGACGTCTTAAACGACCCATCGATTTAGGAACGCGATATGTAGGGATCTGAAAACGTATTTATAAAAGCTAAAGTACGTATATGTTTGAAATATAACTCGCCTGAAACATTGCCCGTGAAATGTCCGAGAGTAAACCCTGTTGTGTATCGCGATTTTTTCTTTGTATTGAAACGACCTGCCATCGCAATATATGTTTATTTCATATTAGCATAAAATGTCCTACAGACTATTGTGTGATGGCTACCGAAGCAGAAAAAAAGCAGTATAAAGAAATGGCGGGATGACCTAAACGCATTTCAGGACACGTGTGGACAGGGGATGTATTTGCCCAGGACTATAATAAACGTGTAGGGTATGATACGAACAATTAGAAGAATGTTTTAACGCTGTTTTGTTGATTGAGTTTATGTACGTTCAAACGGGTCCATATTGGCTCTCATAAAATTTTTATTCCAATTTTTTATTTCACTACCGATTTTTCTTCCTAACAATCACTCTTCATAATTTTTTTCCTCATACTTTTTTCTTCATACTTTTATTTTACTACCATCGGAACGCATAACAGTCAGTTATCATACTTTTTTTCTTAATAATGGCATTACTAAGAAATTGAAATAAAACAATTTAACGGATTATATCGCGTATATTATCTCATTTTAGTTCCCGACGTTTCGGAAGCTTTCCAGCTTTCCATGGTCACGGGAGGACCTAAAAATAAATATTACTAAGAAATGTTAAAACTCATTTTTTTTTTCATAACTGTTTTACTTCATAACAGACAATTGTCATAATTTTCCTATTCATAATGGCATTCATTCGAAAATATTTGAACTCAATCTAATCTATTACTTTCCTGGAAGTGGTTGGGTGGATTGTTTTTGTATGTAAACAGTATGAATACAAGCAAGTCTTTTTTTCGGGACGCAAAAAAAAAATAACCTCGAAGGCCAGGCGGGAGCTCGCTACGCTTCGCTCCCGCCTGACCTTCTAACCTAACCCGGCCACGTCGGATCTGCTCTGAAAGGTTTTGCTCGCTCGCTTCGCTCGCTCGCTCGTTAAAATTTTGTAATCCAATCTATTTTCCTGGTAGTGGTTCAAATATTAGTATGAACAAGGTGTATGAGTGTTGATTTTATGAGTTTTGATGATTATGAATTCGGATGATTATGAATTCTGATGATTATGAGTTAGATTAGTAGTGTAAGAAAATATATGAAAAAAAAAATTAGTATAAACAAGTTGTATGATTAGTGATCTTATGAGTTCTGATGATTATGAGTTTCGATCGTTAGTATTTAAAAAAAATATGAAGAGTGATCATTTTGATATAAAATAGTATGAGAAATATTTTCGGACTTCCGATAATAGGACTTAAAAAGTTATGTGAGAAAATACGCACCCACGTTTATTAGTCCACCTGTTGTCTAGCCTACCCACGCTGCATTTTCCATTACATGGGCGCCACTCAAGAACTCGTCGGCCCCAGCGGCCATCGGTTCCACGGCCAAGTTAAACAATACGCACAAACTTTACGTTATATACTTATGCACTAAAATACCACACACAAAACATAGGACACGTAAAAGATGGTTTATAATAACAAACTGTCAGTAACTGTATAATAATACGATCGTAAACATATTTTATTGAGGAGCAAACAACTGTCTGAAGGTAACGTAAAAAAAAGCAAGTAAACTTAAAGATAAATCGGAATAGTTTTATTCAAAACAGCTTCTCGCCAATTAACGCCGCACGGAAGGAAGTTGAAAATATCGATTTCTAGCAAATAAAAATTTCTAGCTCATTTGCCATTGAGCTATATACGGGTCAATTTCAACAGATAGCATTTTTTGTATCATTCCGGTGTAAATATTTATTTCTGTTTCTTTTTGAGAATTTTAAATGTAGGTATGTAATTTAGACTTTATTATTAAACATATTTAAAAGGAAACCTAAAACCTTAAATAGTTTTCGAGATATTAGGGATCAAAATGTAAGCTTCCACCGGAATTATTAATTACACCGGAATGAAAGGTAAGTCACACCGGAATTAAAATAAAAAAAGTATTTTAATAATCAAATCTTTTATTTAGTCCAATTTGTACCCAAACAAAATAACGACATCATATGTTTATTTCATAGTCAGTCATGTTTTGCATTTATTTATCGTTTACAACACCATTTTATGACCTCTGTAATTTTGATACTCGGATCAACTTACTTTCGCGTTATACGTATCGCGTTATAAAACATATTTAACTATTATATAAATAAAAATATAACGAATAAAAATATTATTTCAACATCTCTGAAAAGCGAAGCTACATTTGTCTTTATTCCGGTGTAATTTCATCCCGGTGGATATTGAAGTCGATAAATTTCACCGGAAACACCGGAATGAGGATGGCGGAGTGAGAAAAACTACGTAAAAAAAAACATTAATCAGAAACAAAGCCCTATATCCCTAAACTAATACAACTCCAGAAACCATGTGTATATGACATATATAAATTTTAAACAAAACCGTTAAAAAAAAAAAAGATATAACTAACTCGGTAATGAAAAGTTTTTTGTCCCCACACCACCGTGATGATATACTATCGTTTGTGCAGGACAGCGTACAGCCGCTACGCACTGTACTTTACAAACAAAACCGGCTGCCGGACAACCCTTGATTAGAATTAGAATTTCGGTCTAAATATATATTTTTTTATTCATATATATATATGAATATTTTGATTTTAGCTGTTGCCCGAGGTAGATAATCGGAAGCTGTTTCCGAAAAAAAATGGTCCTTTATTGTAAAACCTTTCCACACCTGCGTTTTCAGTCTTGCCATAAAAAAAATACTGCTTGGGAAATTGACCCATACATAATTTCTCAAAGTCTTTGACAATTATATGTCAGGCAACGGCTTTTGGTTTTACTGAGATAATTGGATACTTTCCAGTAGCCAATATAAATTATGCCGGCCTTACAAAATACGTAGTACACACCCATGAATATTTATTTATAGGCTTTTGGCGATGTTTATAAATATGATAATAAACTAAAAATAAGGAGGCAATTTGATCGTATAGAATGATGAAGTCATAAACCTTCTTCATTGTAAATCGTATACTTTCCGAGTGTTTTGACAATTCAAGAAAAATAAACTGATTTGATCTTTTAGTCAGATACCCTTATAGCTCGATGAAAAACTGCTTTTCATGCTATGGTACGACTTTAATGGCAACTAAAATAGAAGAAGACACCAAAAAACAAAAGTAGTATAAAAACATAGACATTAATTGTATAAAAAGGTACAGATGCTATAAAAAGAGGTACATCATGCACAACCCTATTAATTAGAGGTATTCACGCCGGGAAGTCATTGCAACTTTTTAGTGCAGAGCATTGCTTTCAAATAGACGGTTCCTGAAAAAAAGGAATACAGAACTACGACTAAAAAAATTAGCTAGTTTCAGTTTTCCTAACATTTCCCTTTCTAATCGTCGTTGTGAAGTCTTACGTAGTTCTTAAGCCCCGCCAAGTCACCCACTATCGCCGAACTTTTGCCTTCCCGTGAGGAGATAAAATGGAGCCGGAATTTGTTACGTCCGCTTGATATGTCTTTAAAAGGTTCGAAAGTCGACGTAAAGACCGGATGTGAGCTATTCAATAGTGAACGACTTTGTTCGGAAGTGCTACGTAGCTAAACTATAGTTAGTCAAGAAAATTGCGTTTCTAGGGTGTTAAAAATCACCTAAAAGCTTGAGCTCACCATGTGAATTTTTATATTTTGTAGGTGTCTGCACACCATAAATAGATTAATGAATTATTATATTAAGTCCACATTTGACTTCTCCGCCGGACCGCCAGCAGCTCCTACATCTCCAGATGATGCCTCGTAGAGAGATAAATGAAACTCATGTCGAGGATATTACTGTTTAGTGGTTTTTTGTATTTACATGCGTATTTTTTGTGGAAACTGTATGAAAATATGCGCATATGAGTGCAATTTACTATCACATCTACAAGATACAATTTCGCGGAATAGCAAAGGAACTATAACACATTCATCTAATATGGAATTCCGCAGTTAACGCTTGAATGTATCAATTATTTACCACATAAATAAGTTAATGCGTCTAGATATTACTTACCGGTTCAATGGTGACGTCACGGACACGTCACAACCTTGCGCCGAACACTTCATATTGCACCTTACGTCCGTAACAGCAACACACTTACATTACTTGTATGTCCTAGTAGCATTAACTCGCGGCTTAACCCGTGTTACTAAGAAATCCGTCTTCAACATCATCGTCATCATCATCATCATCATTGCAGACAGAGGACGTCCACTGATGGACACAGGCCTCCTCAATAAATTTCCACATGGGCCGGATAGAGGCGACCCGCATCCAGCTAGTCCCACAAACCTAACCAGCCCCCCTATTGCCTAACGCGTTTGACACTTGCAATTTGAATCAAGTGTCATGATTTTGTATGGGCAAAATTTCGTTAGGCAATAACCCCTCGGGTCGTCAGATTTCCTTGCTTGGTGGCTTTCTCACGCTGCGCTTGCCGCTACGCGATCTCCAATCGAGAACATTTCTGCCCCCATAGCCATCGGTTACTTCGAAATATGTGCCCTGCCCATTGTCGTTTCAGTTTTCTTACCCTGTTAGCTATCTCGATGACAGTGGCTTGCGGTCCATATAAGCACATTTTTGACACAAAAAATAAATAGCATTTTGTATGATTGTCTTCATAGATGATTATCAGGCTTATTTGGGGATTATACTGAACACTACCATTCTTACCGATCTTATACTAGATGAAAAGTCTTTAAACATGTATTGCATTTTCATGGTAATTGATGACGAGGTTCGTGTTTTGTTTTTTGTTCCAAACGACCTTAGCCTAGGTACACTATCGCTGCTCCCCCACACGCTGGGTGCCAAGGACGCCGTGGCGTCCTACCGCCTAGCACAATGATAACGGTAACAGCAGACATGCTGCCGTCCAAATCCAAATCCTACCTATATACCTTCTTAATAAACTGCTGTCCCAAAATGTTGTATAACTTTTGTTGCTTGCAAAGCATCGTTTCACACTTTCTGACGGGCCCACATAAAATACCGAAAATCCAGCTTTATATAGTGCAATGACATTTTAATGTTAAATATAACGTATTTGCTTTGCTCCGCCTGAGGCAAACATGCCCGGATAACTCGCCGTATCAGACCTTTATGACAGCGAACAGGCAAATTATTACAGTAAAATATTCTTATATTAAATAAAATTCCCGGAATACTGGGTTAGGTCTAAGAAATATGCACGTGGGAGGTCATTTTCACTTAAATATTTTTTTTTTATGTTTTCGTAAATCCTTGTAATGCGTAAATTCAGTATGTCAATCTTTTTCGAATCTTTGTGCAGTTATCTGTTTTCAAATTGTGTCATTTTTTAGATCGGTTTATTAATATTACATACCAATCTAAAAGGTACTCCTGTCCCTCTCTCTACAATTAATAATCAATGCTAAGTATAGGTGTACGTTTAACCGACTCCCAAAAAAGGAGGACTCTCAATTCGTCGGAATCTTTTTTTTTAGCTTTAACTATAGCATTTTAGCTTTAACTATGAACGGTGAATCAGACATATTTCGTTTTAGAGGCCTCCAATTCAGATTGGGAAATAATGCTTTCGTATTGTCCCGATGTTCTCTACAGGTCGCATTTTGCAAGCGATTTTCGTGATATTTTGTGGTCAGGTTCGATAATTACATATAAATACATTTTAGTAGCAGTAGAGTGGCAAAACGCATCTTCTTCTCAGAACTCGAGTACGGAAATCATAAATGCGGTGGCCACCTTAGATACAAGGACGTTCTGAAAAGACACGTGTAACGGTGCAAAATAGAGCCCTCTGAATGGGAGGTGAAAGCTGCTCAGCGTCCCGCGTAGCGATGGCTCATCCATCAACAGGTGATCGATTTCGAAACCGAACGTGGTGAAGACCTTAATAGAAAGCGGGATGAGTTGGAGACCAGACCACCTGCGACCGTCTCCTGCAATTACGTCCGTGGGGTGTTGACGTGCCCTAAGTGTGCTCGTACCTTCTCTAACAAAATAGGGTACGTAAGCCACACACGAGCGCACTTAAGGGCGGAACAACAACAAAACAACCCTCCATGAGTCTCATATAAATATGCCTGGGTTATTGCCTTACAAACATTTGAAACTTGGTATCCGAATCAACTGCCATAGCCCATACAAAATCATGACACTTGATTCCGATTGCGAGCGTCAAACGCGTTAGGCAATACGGGGGCATACAGTCACTGTAGCCGAAATCGGTCATGACTATCATCATAAATTATTATCGATTCAGTTTTGTTTTTTTTTTTCAAAATGGCGGAGATATAAGGGTTGAAAGTCTCGCGAAGTTTAGCTCACAGAGCCTTTGTAAAATGGAACGTCAAATTGTATTCATGGACACGTTACTATTGCATACAAAAAGGGCCTTATTACTTGTCAAAAAAAACATTTCTTTATTAGCTCATATTTGTTTTTTGGTATTGAGTGAGTGGCTATTAGTTATGGGTAGGTAATAATATTACTGGGTCTAAAATGTAAATACAAGTATGAAGGTACAATATTAATGTTTATTCAAAGACAATGTTATAACATTCTGTATCATTAACCTAAATAGTCGTATTAAAACATCTTATTCAGAAATATTATATGCAAATACAGAGATACCGAAATTTCATAGGGCCCTACACATTTCAAATCCTCAGTGCTAAATGAGACAATAATGTATTTTATATAGCATATAATATTACTTATATTTCATAATCAATTTAGTCATAATTGGTTTTGTAGTGGTAGAAATATATGACATAATTACTAGAAGGTGCCCGCTACTTTATATGCAGAGGAGAAAAGTCATAATTATGTTTTTTGTTTCAGGATTTTCAATTCAGTGACCTTCAAATATCCCGTTTCAATTTTTTTTATATTTTAACTGTACATACATTTCATTTTTACAACTCTGTAATAATATATATACCTAGATGTAGGTAAACAGTCCGGCGAATCTCATACAGATTGTCGTCACAATAACTCTACTCATAATACAGATAAGAATACTTTTTTGTCTTAAAATAGTCCGTATTATATAAATAATTGATATTTACGTTATAAACTTTCGTGTTCCACTATGACACAAACTAAATAAATACGTTGGTACACAAATGGATCGGATAACTAAGGATCCACATTTCATAAAAAAGGCACATCCATAAACTTGAAATACTTTAAGTTAACTTTATAAATTCTTTGAATTTGAAGGATTTCAACTTAACTAATAGAATTGATATTTCACAAAATAAACGATAAACCTACTTTTCCATATATATTTTAAAGTACTACGTTAAGTACGAGGTAGATTATATGCTAGAGGGGTCAGACAGTTCTTAACTTGACATCTTTATATTTTTTTCTTATTATGTAACTTTGCAGCTTTGGTGTAAAACATTCATTAGAAGTCTTCAAAAACTTCTGAAATTCTGGGTAGATAAGCTACTTAACATCACACAATATCAATTCAATATATTGACATCGAATAAACCAGTTGGGAACGGAGTGCTATTTCTCAATAACGTCATCGGATGCCCGCGGGGTAACATCCCATTTTGTATGTAGCTGTATTTGATACCTTAATAATGTTACATTCAAACTAGATTCAATATAGATCTAAGGCAATCGAGGAATGGAGGCTCGTAAAAGGACAAAATCACTCGAAACCTTAATTAAGGGATTCAAGCAAAAGTTGTCGAAAGAGATACTACAGCTCAAAAGACCAAAAACCTGCGCAATAACAAGAATCCTGACAGGTCACTGCAAACTAAATAAGCACCTGTTTCAAATGGGTATGAAACAGGACGCAGTATGCAGATTCTGCCAAGAGACAGAGGAGACTGCAATGCATATCCTCTACTCCTGTGGACCACTCACGAGGAAAAGAAGTATCTACCTAGGGCAACATGTCGTGCCCCCGGAAGAGATACAACATTTCACTGCCCAAAGAATTTGGGAATTCCTACACTCAACGGGCCTCAGTAGTGAACTCTAATAAAGGGCTGCCACAATAGATCAAATCTGGTCGAGGCGGCATACAGAAGGCCCACAAATAAACAATAATAATAATAATACATTCAAACTATAAATAACGATATCCATTACGCGTATGTTACGAAGTCGCAAATCTGTGTGCCTAGCATGAGTTCGGCACGAGCGAGTATCGAGCGGTCGATGACGGTCTATCTCTTTTGTACTATTAGCGCGTGCGAGAGAGGTGCACTGACTCACATACGAGATACTCGCTAACTCAGCTCATGGTATCCACACTGGTATAACACAGAGTAAAATCCATTAATTCGAGGGTAACTATTAACGTTTCTCAGAAAAGTTGCTAAAACTGGACCAGTGTATAAAGCTAACTCACTAGCTCCCTGGGGTTTATAGTACAGTTTCCAATGGGAAAGCTCACGCATTAGCTAGGATGACTAATTTGCATAAACAAATTGAACAATTACATTTTAAATAGCAATGAATATATTAAAATCAAATAACGTGCAAATATGATATGTGTACAAAGTAAACTGAATATGTAGGTATATAATCATGCGTACGCACAACCGCTCTTTAAAAGATAGTTTAGTGGTGTAATAAAATACACCCGTATTATAATACAAGTACATAAAAATGAATATTTTAACATTTATTCATTACACTTATTTGTAAATGTCCACGACTATTTCGTTAGGTTAAAATTAAATTGTATTCAAATACTGTCTAAACTTTCCAGTTTGTTTCAAACCCATGTCATCTTATAACCGATTTTTAATTGCTTATCGGAAATACTCTATCGCCTCACTTAACGTCGTATACCTTCTCTTGAAAAGTGTTCTAAAAACATAATGTATGTGTTTGTTTCATTTGTTTCTGTGTAATAAAATTGGCTTGATGTCGGAATAAGGAACGAAAAATATTTGGAAATAAAACAGCAATGGCTGCCGAGGAGGCGCCGCGATTATCGAGCACGCGGCGCCTCCTCGGTTTTAATTAGCCGAGCTTGTACCCCAATCAAAACAATCGGCATAAGCGCAAGTATTGCGCCGCGTGGAAAAAGGAAAAGTCTCGACCATCCACGCCGGCGCGTGATTACAATCGCTGTTTCCTTTCAAAGCGAATATTAAAGTTACTCTATATTTTTCTTTAAGTATGCAGGGACAATACGAACTACTTACTATTCACGATAAGAAATCACACCTACCTAGGACACATCTGAAGTTTCATACAATACATTCAGTCGTTTTTTTTTTCTCTATAAGGCTGAGATATCCCGAGCCATCTATAAACGTACATTTGTAGCCTACGTTCAACTTACAGATAAATCCAGTCACATTACCTTCTTTCTTATATACCATGTATTTTCTTTACATACATTGTTCTGAAATATATCTAAACTTATGTAAACTGCTCTTAGCATTGGCGTTATATTAACATTAGAAAGAGATATATAATTCATATAATGGGTTTATCTGTATTCTCAAATTGATTAATAATATTGGACATTTTAAGTGGAAAACGTTAACTGCAAATAATAACTTCTAGGTATTTTTGTTTCATCTATTGCACGCCAAAAATTGACCAGTAAAATTGGCAGTATCTTCGGAAAATAGCTTCTTGATATTGGGACACATTTAATCTATCGATGGAGATATTTAACATTATTATTATAGTACAGTCCACGTCGTAAATATCTGAGGATAACATTTCAAAGCGTACTTACCTGCTCGTGCAAAACGATGGGAGGACTTAAGAAATCGCTGCCGTAGCAGTTTTCCAATTTATTCGGAAACCCTTCCACCGCGGTATTATCTTTAAGTTATTTATTACGGACATAAATCCTCGACTAAGTACCCATCCACAGATTATTTATAAATGGAGTTTAGTCAATTTGTCGAGGAAATGAGATTGCTACGTTTATAATTTTCTCGGTGTAATTTTCTCTGGAATGAATCAATTGAAAGAAATCGCTTAGGTAACCCTGACCAAACGTAAGTAATTATGTACAAAAATATCGTTATACATCGGAACATGCTTCACTAAATTATCTTTTTGATTGCAACTGACGTAGTAATCACAATTATATCAATGGTACAGAAGCAGAGCACCATATTTCAAAGGGTTGAACTCCCGCTGTTATACAAAGTTTAAAACAGCCTCTCATGGGAATGGGGATGAAATTCGCGATTAGGTAATAATGGAACTTCAAATGAGAAATGAACTTTGAGATAATGGCGGGCGAATAACAAACGCATTTGGGAATTGCGACGCAAAATGATGACAGATCCTGTATAGGTACCTATATAAATTCAGAGCGCCTCGCGAGACAAGAAAATCTGCGATACAACAGCTTTAAGTTTTAATACAAATGTGTAGATGGATCATATTCTTATGGAAGGATTAAAAGAAGTGTAGGTACTGCCAATCGTCAATCGTACTGGTGTTTATTCCATTCGGATGACAGAAAAACGTTCCTTAAAAGATTGTGCCCTGACGTCACGATGAAGATGATATCGACGGCAAAAAGCGGAAACGTCGTAACCGCCAATGGATTCAGTTGGTGGTTCCCATGTTTCCGCTTTTTGCCGTCGAAATAGACTGTCTTGAAATTCCTCTTAAGATATTTACCACGGGCTGCGTGTCATATTAAAATTCAGAACATATGAATTGGTTTACTTTAAGAGATGATGCAGGAATTGCGTTTGCTATTGGCGTGCCGTTCCCGTATCTGCTGTAAGTGTGCGAGCTGCGCGGGCGACGGGACATGCGCGTTGGCGGGGTGGTGGGGCGTGCCTGGTGCGCCCTGTGGCCCGGTGGGGAGCGACTGGCGCCGGCGCCGACGCAGGGCCGGCGAGAGGTTGTACTTCACTTTTGCCTGGACAAGCAGCTCTTTGAAGATCTGGGATACGTTCATGTTGTCCTTGGCTGAGGCTTCCACGAAACCGTTCTCCCAGTCCACTGTGACCACGGACTCGGTCGTGTGGAAGTCGACCTGTTGAAGAAAATAAATATTGAATTACAGAAATGCGGCATCTGACCCAACTTAATCTAAATATTGGGAAGTGAACAACACACAAATGACGAGAGCCCTAGACCAATAGAAGTTTTATTAATTGTACCATTGATTAATCTAATCCACCACCTCAGAATTTGCAACATCATTACATAAGTAATATAATACTCTCAACAAAAAACATAATAATATATATATAACATGGCTGAGTAACCAATCCCATTCCTCTAGGGTTTAAATTGGCCGTCAATTCATTAACAATTTTATTTTATAACCAGTCGGTATAACCGCTCTTGAAGGAAATTAGAATGACTACTTAATTTACTAGCCAAACTGTTTCTTAAATCGATCAATAGCTCATCTTATCACATCAAAAGCCAGATTTCGGAGTAACGTCAAGTGGAAATTGATTCATAATTAGCATGTCACTGTCAGCACACTGCCTTAATGAGCTCCCACGAGATATATTGCGCAAAGTTGTAACTACTAGATAAATTGCGTAAGGTGCGCGGAACGCCGTTACGATTCGGCGACCAACCGGTTGGTCTATTAGCTGTCAAATCAGTGGTTGTAAAGTAAAAATAACATACTGATCTGAACAGAAAACATAAGATAAGTAAACAACCAACATTGTTCCTGCAGGGCTAAAACGTCAAGTCCGTCGATTATTCAACAATTTTATTATTAACCTTTATTGATCTAAATTAAAAAATCTATTAATTTTTCTACTAAACCTCAAAATCGAACCAAATTAATCTTAGATTGACGAACTAATCAAATTTTGATCCCTGAAATGATCAATAGCGAATCTCGCATCAAAAGTCAGATTTTGCAGCAACGCCAAGTAGAAATTAATTCATAATTAGCATGTCACCGTCAGCACACTGAGACTTAATGAGCTCCCGCGAGATTTATTGCGAAAAGTTTTACGAGTCAAGTTTCGCGAGGTGCGTCGCGTCGATGGAATTTGCTGAGACAAATGAGAGCAACAGATGCCTATCTAGGGGAAACCGGGGACATCCGTCGTGGTGCCGGTAATCTTTACTATGAGTAATGTAAATAAGTTAATTTTAGTATGGAAAATGGTGGCGAAAACTTACTTTATAGAAAAATTTATGAAGTAAGTAACAGAGACATTTCATGATCAATATTATACCTTTTGTAAGGTGTTTCTAGTATTACGGGACCATCGATCTTTTGTAAAATGTTTCTAAACATTGATTTAAACTTACACGATCTTCACTCTTATTGAGTTCTTTCGAGACCATGGACGTAACGCAACGTCCGAAACGTCGAAGAATTACCAAAAAAGGTTATTAAATAAATCATAATTATACGCGATTAAGCCCCGTTTTGTTGTGTTGTGATAATAAGTTTTCCTAACACAATAAATCCGTTCTTTTTTCTTCGATGAATGTCAAGAGTATAAAGAATGTGTAAGTGCACGACGCGTTCTAAGCTTACTAATGATTACTAATTTTATACAGGTAAAGAAATGTATAAAAAATAACGCAAGACTTCGTTCCATACCTAACCTTTAACCTTTCCTAGAGCAAACAAAATTCTATTAAACCGATACGGCTGCAAAAGACAGATTGGAAGTCTTCTGTAAAAGGATGATCAGACTATAATAGCATAAATATCCTTTCTCATAACCGACCCCGAGTCACCTGACATTGACTCAATAATGTGTACACAAAGTTTAATCGAAATCTGCTGAAAACTTTCGGGGTATCCAAAGGATCTGCTCTATCTCAAAATGGAGGGCAAGTTATTTTGGGTCACGCGGGATTATGGTCGGAAATTATGTGTCTTTTAAAGTTCGCCGGCACCTGTCGACTTAACAAAATGATACACTGTTTAGCATAGCAACTTTTTAGCAAAGAAAACTAGCGGGAAAGGGGTTTTTCGCTCGGAGGTTTTTCCGAAAAATTCGTGAAAAGAGTTATTAGGCATTAGGCAGGTATAGAGGCACGAAATATCATTAATTCCTAGCTGTCCGCTTTCATCCATACAATAAATATTGGAACCTACTATTGTTATTTTCAAAGACTTCTATATGTGTATTTATACTCACTCAATGCAGACTTAAAAATTGAATGGCTTCATTCCTTTTTACTCAGAGATATCTTGAGGATTAGATGGAAGTTCTAAGTAAATTCCAGTCATATTACCAGAGATGTTGTATTCGTGGTAGGCTAAGCTTAAAGATAGACTTTGGAAAGAACTTATGGGTACCTACATATTTCGTAATTATTGCCTATGCGCTAATATTAAACTTCGTACGTTACATGTTGCAGGACTTAACGTTAAGTTGCAGTTCAATATGTTACTTAAGGCATTACTAGTAAAACTAGTATTTCCGAATGAGGAAAGCTAACAATCTTATCATGTCATTCATTTGCCTAATTAATTTCGAACCGCTGCCGCTGTCAGGGACATTGTAACAATAACATTTTCACTTCTCCTGCTCAAAAAGTACGTCATATTAGCTTCGCGAAGCGATACTAAAATAGTACATTCAGCCCCTAGGGTTTAAAAGAAAGCCATATAATCCCATACAAATTTCGATGAAACTGAAAAAAAAACTTCCGGCCAGCTACATACTATTTACGAATAATTAAAAACAAATACACCAACCTGCTGAGATTGGCCAAAATTTCTGATCGAATTGCTCAAAGTGTACTTTTAATTTTTCATGAATTATACAATTTTAATGTTAAGTCTTTTTTATTTTCTCGCAGTCGAAGTGAAAAGCGGAGTGTTTAACACGTGGCTAAAAGCCATTATGACACTCGGATATATTTGTCCTCGCTCACTTGTGTTATAATGGCTTATATTAGCCCCATTGTCAAACAATCTACTATTCAATAGTTTAAAATGTATTTTATTAATATGAATAGCCCCCCTCATTCCTTGAAAAGAAAGTAACAGAATTAAGTGAAGCTTTGAATAATTCTAAAAATAAAAGTATTTTCGTGTCATAATGTCTTATTTTAGCCCCTTGTCAAACAACCTACTATTCTATGTTTCTATACAAATAACTAGGTAAGAGTAGATAAACTCGGAACGTAGCACTAGAACTTACAATCTATTCCTAGACTAAGTGAGTACATGGTGCGGATATTTGCGAGTCGGACGTCGGTGAGTAGCGGACGCCATAGTGGAGCGGATGCGAAGGCCTCGACGGAACTCTGAACTCTGCAGGTACTGTTTTATGTTCCGAGCATTAACGTAAAAGTTTACTGTTGTTGGATTTATGATCCAAGTTTTATACGCGGATGATAAGCGGAATAAAAATGGTTGAGTGGTTTATACAAGGATATTGCGATGGAAGTTGTGTAAGTATATGCGAGACATATATTTTTTAATACACTTGTCCAAAAAGTGCTACTTTACGTAGCTGTTTAGCGTGCGGAAAGTTGACTTTCGCGAACTATTTCACTTTTCCTATTTTTTAAAATTGATACTTGTTCCAATTCATAACTACTTTAATATAAACAACAATGGTTAACGATTTGGATGAAATTTGGTGTGTGGAGCCAGTTATTTTTCAAGTTCTAGATAACAAATACAAATAATTAGATTCACAGCATTCAAGCATAGCTGTTCACAATTACATACATTTGTACAGGAATTTACATATAATGAAAATGTCACAATTAGAGATATCGCTGCCAGACTACCTTTACAATGAAAAAAACTATAAAACAATCGATGATAAAAACAAATTATACTTATTATAAATTTGCTACCTAGTACGAATCATATTTTCCGTGTGCTATCTGCGTAGGTAGTTATTTTATTCTAACGAACTTAAGATTCATATCATGCTTTATTTTCCATTTTCTTAGATTTTCAGGGTAGTTACCCATTTAGATCTTTTGACAAAAGTGTTACAAGGACGGTATTTTATTTATTTTATTCGAGCCGGAGCTGATTTTTCTTGAATAGCTAACGAACTTGCCTACTAAATCTTTTTAGCAAATAAATGCTGTTACCGGCAAATTTTAAACTGCTGTAATATGAATACCTACCATAATACTTGAAATGAGTATTTTACAAGCAGCGCAAATAGCAAATTCATATTTTAAAATAGGTATTTACATGACCATCTGTATAAATAATCAATCAATGGAATAAATGTTTGTTCGCGCAACACTTCAGGACGGGTTTATCTATTTGGGTCATTCTTTGGAATCTGAACAAGGGTTTTATGTAAGAAAATAAACTAAAAACTATAAAGTTAACATTTTGGGTTTGAAAATGTCCATATATGAAGTGAGTGAGTGGGACAAACTATTATTTCGTTACATGGGAAACAGTAACAGGAAAATCTTCCCATGCGAAGGCGGGGCAGGTAGCTAGTAATATACAAAAATGAATATTGGTCACGCTAATAAATACGCAAAGGTCAAAGTAAACGGCAAATTTGCTTGAGAAATCAAATTAAGTTGTTAGGTAGTTAAGATTGAAACACTCAATCAACCTGCGGATAACTTATATACAACTAGCTTCTGCCCGCGACTTCGTCCGCCTTAAATCTGTTTATCGCGGATAAGGGTATTTTTCCGCAATAAAAAGTAGCCTATGTCCTTCCCCGGGACTCAAACTGTCTCCATACCAAATTTCATCCAAATCGGTTTAAACGTTTCAGCGTGAAGAGATAACGACAGACAGACACACTTTCGCATTTATAATATTAGTATGGATTATCACATAACCTAACCCTTTAAAATATCGTGCTTATACGAATTTATTTCTCAAATAGCACTTATGTGTTTAGGTAGACAATTGATCAGACTCTTTGCAAAGAAAACAAACTGAACAAAGGTAATCAGGTCATATAGAAAATTGCATGACAAAAGTATATTTTAAAAACAAGGTAAGTGGGATTGTATTTAAGCGATAACCGCCTGTAGTTTACAATGATGGCCATCAGATGAACTCACATGCTCGTAGTGTAATTTTAGAGATAATTGTCTAGATATCTGGAATACCCACCAGGCTAACATAAGCAACCGTGTTTATGCTTGTCGCACGACATATCATCACCCGTCTCACTCGCACTGTACCAAATAAAAAGAGAAAGGCTATATTTCTACAGTAGCAGTTGTCTTAGAGGTGCAGGGATCAATAAAGTACATTGTGTACCTTATTAGAGAACTTCAAAACCAGCTTCGCAAGCCACATTCGGGATTACGATGGAAACTCCTGAACTACTATTAGAGAAGCTACTCCGATCATCAAAATTCGAAGTTCGTAACGTACCCTCTAGTTATAAACTGGTGTTTTACTGTGAAAAAACCGGTAAAAAGCCGATTTTCACTCACTACTGCCGGACGGCACTAGCACCGCTCGTCCTTTAATTATTTAACAGCAGACGCGAACCGAACTTCGAATTTGTTTGTCGTTGGCAAATATAATTATCAAGTCAAGAAGGACGATATTTATATATTTCAACTTGGCAACTTTGTTCGCGGAGGAGAAAAAGTCATAACCCCTCTTTTTTTTAGTGTAGTCGGATAAAACGTATTCTTTAACCATCTGTGGATAAGCAGCTATCCGTGTACCAAAAAATATTGAGATGATGAAGCCACAACGACACATACAATGATAAAAAATCCAAAAAATATATCTTCGAATCAGCGACCTCCAAATAGTCCGATTATTTTTAGGGTTCCGTACCAAAAAGGTACAAAAGGAACCCTTATGGTGCGACCCTGTCTGACTGTCTGTCTGTCTGTCTGTCTATCCGTATGTCTGCCTGTCTGTTCGACTATTAAAGCGCCATATCTCTTAAACTACTTACGCTATCTATTTGAAATTTGGAATATTTATAAACATGGTCAGAAATATTTACAAATATATTTTTATTTTCTAAAAAAACGACGAATATGAGGGGGGGCAAAAGATAAAAGTCTAGCTACTGAGTCAAATAGGGTATCATATGAAAGGGCTCGGCTGCCCTAAACTAAATTCAAGTATCTCAATTATTTTCATTTTTCGTTTATTTGCATATTTTGAAAAAGGCGCGGAAAACGCATATATCTGTATAACAAATTTTCTTCTAATACTCTTATTTTCCATGCTAAAACCAAGCAACTGAAAGTGAGATACTTGAAATTCATATGGTTATTGAGATACTTGATTTCACCGATGCTTACGAGGTTTGCTTACAACATTTACTTCAATCTAAACACAAGTATCTTTTAACTTAATTTATGTGGTGGGTATATAAAAACATTAAAAAATTGAATAACTATCTGCCACAAGTTAAAATTATTACAAATATTGTTTTATGCTGTAGTGATTAAATGCAGTGTTTGTTATTCACTTATTATAGGTATATTGTTATTTTGTGACAATTAAAAGACGATGTAACGATAACAAGTTGAACGTGCACCACTACACAATTTGGCTAATTTCGGAAAAAGGAATGGTGGATATTGTGTATTCATGAAAGAAACTAATGGGTTAGTTACAATTAGTAAAATCAGAGCATTAGGCCATATGTATGCTTTCAATATTTGAGGAGTTCCGTCAATTCCTCATGGATCCCATCATCAGATCTTCACTAAAATGAAATGGGACCAAACTGGATGCATACCATTCAAATAAAACAATAAATCTAAATCGCTTTATAAATGACGGAGTTCTGAGGTAACAAACATAAAAAAATACAACCGAATCGAGAACCATCTGCGTTTTTGAGAGTCGGTTAAAAATAAAAAAATGGTTACTCTTCACGGCTCTAGTTACTGTTGTAAATGGCTACTCTAGAAATTAACACAATTATAATAAAATATTCAACGAAAGGTCACACGCTTAAATCAGCAGATGGAGTACACAGCAATATAGAGTATTATTAGAAAAACCAAAAACATTTACGATTTTGAAGACTTTCAAAATTGCGTAACTACCAGCCGAAAATACAAAATTGCCAGAGAAGTAAGATAGAATGATGATACTTTTGATTGGAACAAAAAAAGAGGGTCGTTAAATGAAACGATGAAAATGATGGCGTGAGGAATTTTCTCTTGAAAGATATATAGTGGAAATCAAGTTTGTAAAAGGGGAGAGGACTACGTTACCTTACACTGTAAAAAAAAATGTTGAATTGCCACTACGTAAGACATCTACTAGAGGCGTTCATTTATCAAAAAAATGGGAAATTATTGAAAAATTGGTCCCACTAATGCCGGTACCGCGATAGCAGTTTTGGCCCTAACTGGATGAGAACCTTACATCTGTTGATTTAATTGATAATGGAGAAGTTGTAGATTTAACTCTAAGTTTTAATACAAAAATAAATCACAATCCTCTCAGTGTTGGTGTTGAGAGTTTATAGACACAGTGAGATTCGCGGGTGGACCGCACAAATATTTGATTATTTTTCAATATAATATAAAAGTGTTGATTGTATATATTAATTTTATAAAATTTGTATATTAAAATTGGCCATACGTGGTAAAACGTATTTTATTCAAACAATCTTCAGTATAATGCCACAAACTTAAAACCAAGCATCTCAAGTTACTTGTTTTTACGTAGGAAACTATTCACAAAATCATAGTGCGTTCTAAGCAGAAAACGTTTTTTGCCATTTCTGATTGAACTAAACATAACAATTAAAAATAAAAATTACTAAAAATCTAACTTTATCTTATCAAATGTCATGACAATATTTTTTTATGCTGTTTGGGTTTATTAGGCGATGCAAATGACTTCTGAATTCTGTAAAATTTGCCAAAAGTGAGATACTTGAATTTAGTTTAGAGCAGCCGGCCTTGACCTGCACATTCTCAAACATTTTTTTTTTATTATGATTAGATTTTGCTTTATTAAGGAAAATATGAAAAAAAAACACCATCCCCTCCCCTTTATCTCCGAAGTTTACCGAACGAAAATTTTGAAATTCTAACAATTTGTTTAAATAAACATAAATATATAAATATTATACGAAAATTATAACGATCTCTGATTAGCAAAATTATTTTTTAATTTGCAAGAACCTATTGGAACAACCCGGTTGCGTTGGGTTTGCACCTCATTTGTATGTAATGCTATAGATATCAGATGCCAACTTAACTCAACCGGCAAATGGTAATAAAGAAAGAGTAAGTGAAAATTTGTACGGAACCCTCGGTGTGCGAGTCCGACTCGCACTTGGCCAGTTTTTTTTTAATATCTTCTATGTACAGATATTTAATTTTTACAACTATATAGTATAGATTTTTATTTATTTGGTACACCGACAGCATTATAAACGTATAACAAAGCTTAGATTTAATACACGAACCAAATAACAGATATCCAGTCAATGGAGCAAGAATATCGGTATAAATAACGCGGTAAAAGCCCAGGTTATTATTTAAGATTAAAATTATGAAGTGTACCTATGTGTATCGTTGTAAATAATAAGTAAAAAAAAGTAATTGAGAAATTCTGCTCTCTCCGTGTAGATTTCGTATGTAGTTAATTGAATTAAATTATTTATTACAGGAACAGAGCAGAGACAGAAAACCGTTAGGGACATGAAATATAGTTAAAAAAACTGCAAAATTCCGACTCTTATATGCGTAGCGTGGCGCACGAAAGCTCTTTGTTGCTATGTCGCTACAAACTAATGTCATTCAGCGCGGACAGCACGGCGAACCGAACGTAGGTGTGCGTTATGTTATTTGTTTTCTATACGAACAAAAGTGTGAACAACTGTCACGCATCTCATACTAACAATAACAATACAAATGTCACCATGACAGATGACATAGTTGCATATCGGACAAATCCGACATGCGTGCTCTGCCCAGATATAGGGGCGTTAATGAAATAGATCTGAAACGAAATGAAAAATGAGTGGAATGAATCCTGTATATCTTGTTGGTTTCATTTGTAAACACTTTGTTGTAATATTGTCTTCTGTTTCCGCAATTATTACTCATTTAAAGAAAACGGACTATGTCACGTATATTATCTCATTTGAGTTCTCTACGTTTCGGAAGCTTTTCAGCTTTCCATTCACCCGTGACCATGGAAAGCTGAAAAGCTTCCGAAACGTTGGGAACTCAAATGAGATAATATACGCGATATAATTCGTTAAATTGTTTTATTTAAACACTTTATTGTACATAAAAATAATAAAACAAAGACGGCAAAGTTATAAATGTGTACAAAGGTGAACTTAGCCCTTTAAGGGATCTCCTATATGTGCATATGTAGCAGGTGACTGTTGGCTGCAAAAAGATATACACGATTAATTCTTTCAATAATATCTTCGCTAAACACTATAGCCCGTCAACAGAGCTGAAGAAGATATTTTTGAACGGACTAATAGTGTATATATTTTTGCAGCTGACTGTACCGCTAGCGTATCTCAATGTTACAATGCAAGTGCGAGCGTCGCCATGACAGCTGACACAGTTGACACATCCGAAACGGGTTCACACAGGAAATTCGATTCCGGTCGCTACGCCAACAAATTGAAACAAACCCAACACTTTCATATTTCCGCTATCAAAAATACTATGGACACTAACAGAATTATCCTGGATTGTATTTGTTTCAACCCAGAAAAGGGTTGAAACAAATACAATCCAGCTAGAGTAGATTTTGATTGCCGCAAAATTTTATCAAAATAATTTACCGCGCTTTGAAAGGCTGCATTTGAACTGCAACTAATGAATACTTACTGAACTGGCGACTGCGTAATCGGCGTGCAGTTGGAATTCAGTCCGTATGCATGAAGTTGAGTTGAAAACGAATAATGTTTTGGCTGGTAGTGGGTAGTGCCGCGAGATATGATCGCTAGCCATTTTATTTATTTATTATTAAGAAACAAACAGTCTTTATATACATATCATGAACACAGTCAATAGACTACATTACATAAATTATAGACCTATAGTTTCCTACATTAGATTTTAAAGTCGAAAAATTTTCACTACTATGACCAAACAGCTTAAAATCTGCAATAAATTTGAAAAATTAACTAAATAGAAGCACCATACTAATTACTTCCTACAAGTAAACATATATCTATTATATAATTATACCTTTATACCTTAGGTACGTTAACACATATTTAAAAATAATAATAAAACATACTTGTATATATATACCTACATACACATATCGATTACACATAAGCATTTCATAACTAAGATTCTAACATTCTAACTAAGATTCTAACATGGAAGATACAATTTTTTTTTATTTTGCTAACGAACTGCCAAACAAATCTGCATTCATACATTTTTCGTTATACAGCCTACATGCGCGCTTAAGGTACGATTGCTGTGCGTATTTAGTTTTGCTTTCGGCAAGACTAAACAACGCCTTATTGCGGCAACTACGTTCAGCTTTACGAGGTATACGGAAATTTATATTTCTCAAGAGGAGTTCAGGGGCATCAACAAGATTATGAAGAATTTTAGATAAAAATAATAGATGGTTACAGGAACGTCTGAGTGCAAGCGGCTGAATTTTGTGCCTGGCTGCTGAGGATGCATAATCATTGTAGTGGCCACCGACGCGGAATTCAAGTGCCTTAATAAACTTTTTCTGTAGCCTTTCAATTCTATCTATATTCACTTTATGATAAGGGTTCCAGACTACAGAGGCAAATTCAAGGCGGCTGCGGACATAACTGTTATACAACAACTTATAAGTCAAGGGCCTTCTAAAGGGTTTTGCAACACGAAGAATGAAGCCGAGCTGCCTATAATCCTTAGTAAGGATGTTATCTATATGAGTGTTAAAAGTTAGTTTACTGTCCATTATTACACCTAAATCGCGAATACTATGTGTTCGCGTTAGAGTGTATTTTAGAGAAACGGATGAAAAAATAATAAATAGTTAAAAGATAAGGGCAAGCACCGCTAGCGCATCTCAATGTCATACAAATGCAACCATTGCCATGATCGCTGACACAGTTGCATGTCGGATACTTTACGAGTGGCGCTAACACAAACAATTCGATTCCACCCGCACTGCCAACAAATTGCAACAAACCCAGATACACGTCCGCTATCCGTTATCTGAAATACCGTCAAAGCTTACAGAATCATTCATCTTAAAAGGGTTGAATCAGGAACGAAAAGAGAATCGCTCTAATAGATGAGTGCAAGCTGCCGCTAGCGCGTCTCAATGTCACAATACAATGCAGCCATCGTTATGGTAGCTGACACAGTTGCAAGTCGGACTCGTTCAAAACGCGCTCACACAGGAAATTCGATTCCGTCCACACAGCAAATAAATTGCAATGGATCCCAAATACGTACATTTCTATATTTCCGGCATCTAAAATACTGTCGACTCTAATGGAATTGACTTGAAAAGGGCTGAAACCAATTTTAACTAACTTGAACAGATCATTATTACCGGGGTCGCGTTTTGCTAAGCCAGCTCTAAGCATGCGAGAAGCACCTTTGCGTAAGTTATGAAATTTCTTAGAAAATAAAGATGTTCAAATGATTGTCTGTACAATACATTGGAGATATTTTCAAAAAAATAAGTGAAACGGGCCATTTGAAGGTCACTGGGCCAATATTTCTTTTTGGATGTAATGTATCTATATACGGTATTATATGTGTCTTTGCGGCTTCATCATGTCAAAACGGATGGATGATTTTCTACCATTTACGGTCCACGGGTACCTGGGTATCCACAGAAACTACGCTGAAGCAACACATAGGGTTAAGAGCTTTTCCTCCTCAACGAACGCAATTGCAAACATCTTCTATTCACTTCACCAATACTATAAATGTGCATTTGTGTTTTTCGTTTATCCTTCTTTAACGCGACAACAGGGATAGACGTATTTTTTTAATTTATATAGAATAGAGGCTGGAGAGTGACAAATACTACTTTTTATCTCGGAAAAATCGCAGTTCACAGGTGATAAACAAAAAAGCAGGCAAAAACGAGGGAATTTCCTAGTCTTAAAGAAATAGAAAAGAAACTAAAGGGTCACGAAATTTTGTCAGCCTACAGCGAGTATTGCCCTGTTTTGTACAATTTATTTGTCCAATAAAGTAATTCCCTGTTTATCCATCTAAACATGGTAAACATTTTCCTGATCCGTCAACCCGGCGGGCGTTTCAATATTTAACCCCAGTCGGAAAACAGGGTGGGTTATACTCGTAATTTTGACGTGTACTTATATATAAAAAATAATGTTTAATATTCTGTAAGTAGGCCGCAACCTGGGCACTTTTACAAGTCTGACTCTACGGCATTTCCCAAAGACCAATTTTAAGAAGAAAGCTGAAACAAACTCACAATAATAATAATATTTAAGATAGCTTAAGTACTGATATGAAAAAAAATGACTAAGTATCTTAAATATTTTTTTTTTAAGTATAATCTCCAAAAAAACATATCAAAACTTATAAAAGTAATGAGATAATAGAAGATTTTTTATCATAATATACTCGTATGTAGTATTCTGATCGTATTCTGTGTTTGAAATGTGCCTTTGTCTCGACAAACTCAGTATCAGTCTTCATAGCTATAATTCAAGAAAATTGGTTCTACCGTGTGAAAATTCATTTTTTTTTTGTGTTATACCACCTGATGGTAAGCGATTACCGTCGCCCATAGACATCCTGCATTACCAAAGGAATCACAAGTGCGTTACCGGCCTTTCCGGTCAGTGTTACGGGTTTTTAGGGTTCCGTAGCCAAAGTGGCAAAAACGGAACCCTTATAGTTTCGTCATGCCCATTCGTATGTCGCAGGCATTTTACTCCAAAAATCAACGAAAATAATTTTCAACATGATCGTTTATACCATTTATGAGTTATTTTACACTGCGCTTCTTAGCAAAAAGTTTTGCTAGTGCAGTTTTTCACATTATATTTTTTTCACCTGTAGTGCATTTCTTTGCATTAACGGCTACGGGACCCTACACTGAGCATGGTTCGACATGCTCTTGGCTGATTTTTGTTTTCCGTAAGTAATCTATAAACAGACAGAAGTTTCAGTGACACAAATGTTTACACGACGACGTGTTTGTATAATTTTGCTGCTCGCAAAATTTTTAAAATTAATTAAACTCTCCGTATACATCTAGACTAATAGTTATAATTTATTCATAAAATAATGAACACGACGTAATGCGTTCATTAAAATAAATAATAAATAAATATTACAGGACAATTTTACAATTACAAACGTACATTTTAATGGTTTCATTAAAATGTATGTTTGTATAAAATAACTTTTTATATATTGATACGTGCATGCGTATACAAAGTAATGAACACCCAATATTATGTAACGTATAAATACGCTCTGTTTATACAAAGTATAGAAAGCCATCTTTGCAGTCACGTCCCACACGTACGGACCTACGTATGCGTTCCAACACTGATTTGGTTCCGTTTTTCCACCCAATCGCTATTTATGAGTAATTAAATATGGATGCCTTGGATAATCGGATCAAATATGCCTACAGGAACAGAGCACCCTGTCCTTGTTCAATCAATATAATTTATTAAGAGAACTCGAACCTTCGTAGCTTACCTGCGCATGGTTATGTAAATATTTAAAACTAAAACATTCCAATACGCTTATCAAATTAATTTACTACCGACTGTATACTATACTACATGTGCGCTAGAATTCATTAATCAATTACGGAAACAATTTAATAGTTTGCTCAGTTACACAAACAATAATATTGGCGCAGTGAACGCTACAAGAATGATTGACTTAATGGATCAATGTTTGTTAGATCGAAGTGACTTCGTGACGTTGGACCTTTCAGGACCCAGGGGCACGTGACATTTAACTTGTTTGTTCTTAATAAAAACATACTACTTTCTTATAAACAAAGATCAGAAACAAATGAAAAAATTGTTCGGCGATACTGGACTTGAACCAGTGCCTTGAGCCAGACCGGGGCAGCACGCTCTACCATCTGAGCTAATCGTCCACACCAGTAGTCGACGAATTTTGTCATCTGTTCTTGCTTATGGATCTCTGTATGGTGCATCCGACTCTTTAGCCCTCTATTTTTTCATTTGTTTCTGATCTTTGTTTATAATAATAACAGTAGTGGAGTGATCCACTAATAGATTGCAAAAATTGTGATTATTATCATGATATTTGTAAAACAAAAAATACTACTTTCTTGCTCAGGCCAACCTTTTAAGAGAGTGTACCTTATAATTGTGTAGTGCTCTTGATTTGGAGTAAAATGGGCCCAAAAAGTCCATAACCTGAGACAACAGGGGGACAATTGGGATCAATTATTAAGCACTGCGGATTGTGTAGTAAAATACACTGAAAAGTACCTACCTATTTAATTTTCTACAAATGTTTGGTCAGTTCTTGTCAAATTGGATTAGAGAAGGGGTAATCTACGTACTTAAGGCGCAGGCCACACAGAAGAGAAACGTCGCGCTGCAAAACAGATAGAAGAGATGCCACACGAGCGCAGCGGGGTAGCGGGAGCAGGGTGCGGGGTGCTATGGCTGCTGTCTTGATCGCGCTTGCTTCATAACAACATCTTTCTGAAAAGAGCGCGACGGCGACGCGTCCTCGCCTCGTCTTTTCTATGTAATTTAAAAAAGACGTGCCCTCGCCCCGTCTACGTCCCGTCAGCGACGCGTCCTCGTCCTACGTCTCTACTGCGTGGCCTGCGCCTAAGGATGTGAGTGACACCCATAAATCACAATCACAAAATTAAGTTAAACTAAAATTAACAAAAAATAAACCACATATTCAATATGGATCCAAAGTAAATGATCGACTTGATAGTCAGATGCGACTCGAAGACGCAACCTTCAGCCCCCAGGAGCGAGCGACAGCATTTTGAAAAAGTTTCCGCAATTTGCACATCAGTAACTGTGCTTAACTAATAGTACCTGCCTACGCAGCTCCAGCCTGGCTATTTGCTTTTCTTTACATAACAAAATGATCCTAACGTGAATTATGTATGCCTGAAATGATAGTTTAAGCCATATTAGAATATCGCCAGTCACAAAAAATTGATATTCACATATTTCTTCAAAAAGGTGTCCACAAAAGAGACGCGGAACTGAGGATAGAAATTATTATATCCTGAAGGCTCCATAGTGAAATCAAAAGTGGATCTAACGATCCACTTTATAAACTTCTGCAATTCCACCAGATGGTCAGAAATTGTTGGCCGATCTGATCAGATCAAAGAATTGCAGAACTTAAGTGGCGTGTTAATGGGGCCGACGAGTTCTTGAATCAATCAATCAAATCAAAATCAAATCGAATGAACGCGTAACGGAAGACGCAGCGTGGCTAGAAGGTTGTGAGGAGGCAGACGCCACGGGACTGGACCGGCCTAAGTTCTGCAGATTCACTATGGAGAAAAAGTAGAAATGAACAAAAATTATCGACTTGGATCAATGTATGTTAGATACAAGTGTGACTCAGAGACGAAGCCTTCGGCCTCCAGGGGCTCGCAACGTCCAGCTTGTTTGTTCTTCGTATCACTTTGTTGCCCAACTAATCTTACCTACGCAGCTCGAGCTTGGCTATATGCTTTTCTTTGCACAACAAAACGATCCCGTATGCCTAACATAATGTTTTAAGCTGTATTAGAATATCGACATTCCCAACAAATGGAATTAATTAAGAACTTGCGGATTATGTAAAATATTCGATACTTGCCTATTTCGTCAAAAAGGTGCCTACAAAAGAGATGCGTAACTGAGGTTAGAATAATGACCAACTTTATAAACTTCTGCACATTTCACTAGGGAGCCAAAGTATAAATGATCGACTTGGATCAATGTATGTTAGATACAAGTGTGATCCGGAGAGGAAGCCCCCAGGGGCTCGCGACGTTCAACTTGTTTGTTCTTCCTATCGCTTTGTTGCCAACTAATCGAACCTACGCAGCCCCTGTCTGGCTATTTACTTTACTTTGCATAACAAAAGGATCCTTACGCCAATTACGCATGTCTAGTATAATATCTTAAGCCGTATTAGAAAATGTACATTTCCAACAATTGAAATTAATTAAGAACTGCGGGTTAGGCAACAGAATCCACTGAAATGCACCTATTAAATTTTCTACAAATATTTGGTTAGGTCGTGCCTAATCGGAGTCTTGGTTTTTACTTAAAATTCGTCCCTTAAATGACAATCGCACAGTAACTTAACTGTGCGATTGTCATCGAAGGGACGAATTTCCACAATTAACAGAAAATAATGCCGCAGATATTCAATATGGAGCCAAAGTAGAAATATACAAAACTGGCTAAAAGCATGTCGGACCAAGCACAGTGTAAGGGGTTGAAATTCGCAGCCGTTCATACAAAAAAAACCACTACAGACGAAAAAGCCCTAAAAATACGATACGAAAAGTGCACTAGCAAAAGAGCGTATCTCTACGGCACTTACGTCCTTTTGTTGAAAAGTTCATTCGATCATATTGATAATATTTTTCATTAAAAGTATTTATGGAGCTATATCTTTGTTATTTTTTTCATATGTTTTGGACATAAAGTTTAGAAAATAGAGGGACAAAATTTATGCTACTTTCGGAGCGATTATTTCTGAAAATATTCACTAACTCAAGAACATTTTTAAAAACCTCAAAGTCTTTTTAAAATAACTGTCGAAATACATTGATTGTCACACATTGATATTTGCTGAAACATTTTTTTTCAGTTTTGCTTACATGTATGCCCCCCTAGAAATAATTGTTTTTTATTTAACTATCAAACCAAGCAGCTGTTTAGTAAGAGACACCTACACTCAAAATTATTTTCATCAATTGTACATCTTGTAGTGTTTGAGTAACATGCCTGTGCCATACGGACGGACCAGACGGACGGACGGACATGACGAAACTATAAGGGTTCCAGTTTTGCTATTTTGGCTATGGAACCCTAAAAATTATCAACTTGATAGTATGATATAAGTGTAAACTTGAGACGAAGCCGTCAGCCCCTAGGGACGTTCAACTTGCTCGTTCTTAGCTCCACTTTGTTGCCCAACTAATCCTGCATCTACGCAGCTCCAGCCGGACCTTTTAAGTATTTACTTTCCTTTGCATAACAAGATCCTAACGCAAATTACGTATGTCTTATACGATATTTGAAGCCGTATTAGAAGATCAACACTCTCAACAAAATTAATGAGGTTTTTTAGATTCTGTAAAAAACAAAACCAATCAAGACGTATGTAATAATCTTTTGCAGATATTTGGTTATTTTGTATGAAGTTATAATAAAGTATATTTTTCTTATCTCGTATTGCAGTTTGCCTTTTACCTATTAATTTCGAGAGGATTGTATTTATTCTATTGTAAATTTTCAGTCCCCGAGCCATTGCAACACGTGCCTGATCGAATCACAATCACAAATTGCTTTCTAGAACACAAATAATACATTTCTGACCGTATCCAATAAGTTTTGTTTTACATAAATCCTGGCGTAAAATTCATTTGCGAAGAGGTATTGGGAAAACATTTTAGCGTGGAAATATTCATCGCTTCATTTGACCGTAAAACATTAATTGGAAGAATGGAAATTTATGCCTCGGAATATATTGTGTTACCTACTTAAATTTCGGATGAAAACGTGTAACCTTTTCGCTTTAAATTTGATTGATTTCAGTCATAATTATAATACCTGCGTGATGCTATCGACAACAGGTTTGCCAGAGTTATTTTATGAGATTAGTATGGTTATAATCCATACTAATATTATAAATGCGAAAGTGTGTCTGTCTATCTGTCTGTTACCTCTTCACGCTTAAACCGCTGAACCGATTTGGATGAAATTTGGTATGGAGATAGTTTGAGTCCCGGGGAAGGACATAGGCTACATTTTATTCCGGATTAATAGCCTTATCCGCAATAAACGAATTTTAAGCGGACGAAGTCGCGGGCAGAAACTAGTAGAGAATAAAGTAGAAAAAGTCAAGTTTAGAGAGAAGTTGAGAAGTCAAGTTTAGAGAGAAATCTTAGCGTAGACGGAGAACGCGTCCGCATCGAACAAAAATAAATGACCTTAAGATATATTTTTTGGACAAATATTAAGTTAAGTACCTGTCTTTCTCCTGTTTCCGCCAAGTCCACCTTATTCCCGACCACGACTATCGGTACGGCCGTACTGGCCTTGGTCTCATGGATCTGATCCCGCAGCGTTCGCACTTCAGCGAAGCTGTCAGGGTCCGTGATATCGTATACTAGGATAAAGGCATCCGCCGACTGCATCGATAAAGCCCTCATAGCTGGGAACTCGTACGCCCCTGATGTGTCTAATATATCCAATGTCAATCTCACTCCAGCAACGTTGAAATCCCCATGGTGCATCTCTTCGATTGTTCGCTTGTATTTAGTGGAGAACGTATTGTAGAGGAATTGAGTTATAAGCGATGATTTGCCGACTTTAGCGGCTCCTAATACTACTATTTTGTGACGCACGGCATTGTTGGTAGGTAGGTTGGCACTACTGGATACTGTCTCTTCAGTTCGCTCGGTCCTGCAACAAGAGAACATACAGTTGTATGAAAGGTTTAAAAACAAGCGACCAAGTGCGAGTCGGACTCGCCCATGAAGGGTTCCGCCGCCGTTCATACAAAAAAATGCACTACAGATGAAAAAAAATACGATTTGGAAAAAAAACACTAACAAAAGAGCGTATCTCCCCGGCACTTACGTCCTTTTGCTGAGAAGCGCAGTTTTTTGGCAATAACTTAAAAACGGTATGTCCGACCGTGTTGAAAACAATTTTCGTTGAAAGTATTTATTAAGTAAGCTTTATATTTACATTTTTTTTCAAATTTTTTGAACATACTGTTTAGAAAATTTTTGCTACTTTCGGAGAAACTGTTCACTAAATCAATTATTTTTTAGAAAGCTCGAAGTGTTTTTAGAAGAACTGTCGAAATATGTGCCACACATTGATATTTGCTGAATTTTTTTTTATTCAGTTTCGGTTACATGTATGGAGTGCCCCCCCTAGAAATATATATATATTTTATTTAACTATCAAATTAAGTAGCGGTTTACACACGACACCTATGCTCCAAATTTCATCAATGTACATCTTATAGTTTTTGAGTAAAATGCCTGTGACATACGGACGGACAGAAAGACAGATAGACAGACAAGACGAATCTATAAGGGTTCCGTTTTTGCCATTTTTTCTACGGAACCCTAAAAATGGATTATAATTTAAATGGTTTTTGCAACTGTTTTTTTTAACTTTAGACTAAGTAGTATTTTCCTATGGCATAGTTTGCCTATTAGTAGGATTTTACTTATCAGCCCACAGCTGTGGACCTTTTCAAAACACAAAGCAAAATAAGTCATTTTACCGTCCAAATTGAACGATTCGTGGCTCCGTTATTTTGAAAAACCTATAAGCCAACAAAACACTTACCAATATAGTAACATTTTCTTTAATGTGCTCAAAACCCGTAGGTAACGAGCAGCTTTTCAATACTAAATGTTCACATTCTTATAACTGCAATGATATTTGAGACGTGCTGCGTGATGACTAATTACATCATCGTAGTTTTGACTAACTACATCATACATGATGTAGTTATGAGATCATTACAGTACAGATCCGGACCAAGATATCATGACCCGCCCGCCGGGCGCGGCGGGCGGGTTATGATATCTCAGTAAAGATAGTTCCAGGATCAATGGTTGTACGTGAACCCTATGAAAACAATTTAAGTTAATATATTATGAATGTAGATAAACAAAAGAGTGCAACTATACATAATTGGGCCTTAAAACACTAGTGTGATCTTATTATGAAACTCGCCTTCGGATCGTTTCATAAAACCACACTCGTGTTTTAGGCCTCTCATTATGTATCAGCTCCATAAGCTACTATTGCGTTCATAATATGGATATAAAAATATCACAAACTACATGTTTGTAGACGTTATTATATCGCTGTAAGGTTATCTCGAATTAACTATGGAAATCAATTTAGCCGCGAACGAGAGAAGGCACTCAGATGTGAATTTCCTGTGAATCGCAACAACTTTCACTGTGAAATATACAAGCTTCGCGCTAGAAATTTACTCAATTTAGTGTCGCGTAATTTTCATGGGTAAATATATTTAGTGTATAGCATATTCGTAAAGCGACCGATTATCATGCAAATCAGTCATGCGTAGGTAACTGGAAATATGGCAACGTCCTTTGATAAAACTCTGCGAAAATGGCTACTAATGTATTCGTGCGGTAGATAAACAATGAGGGTACCCGGTTCCTTATCTAGAAGCGGACCGCTAAATTACCTAATTGTCTAACATACTTACAGTTAACAATATCAGTGTTACTTAGTAGTTACTTAATACTTGTATTACAATGGCGCTTTTTCATTAAGAGCAAGGACTCGGTGTCATAAAGGAAAAATAAACCTCTTTAGGTACTTTGTAAAGCTTTCAAGATGGCACGTGCATCTGTCCGTTTAAGAATTAGAAAGATTTACCCATTTAGATTTTTTATTATACTATACACAATGTTATTAATTTGAATGGGAAATGTGTTTAATAAAAAAAAAATATAATTATAGCAGCTATATACTGGAAAATATTTAACGCAACAATTAATCTATGAGAAATAAATGTTTTTCATGGAAGATGCTGCATACTGCTTAACTAGCAATTATTTTTAATCCTGCTACGAGAGTCATGCCAATAGAAATCGTATACAAAATTACTTAATTTATTATTTATTTCTGGTATCTATTTTTTTGAGACACACTTGGAAAATATCTTACTTGTCTTTAGACGCTCAGAAATTTCATAGTTATTATCTGATTTGTTCTCAAACCATACCTATTAATTTTCTGGAAAGAGGCAGAAATCAAAAGATCTGGGGCATATGGCGGGTGAAGCAGGAGAGACACAAAATAGTTTTAAATCGTGTCTGTGACGCGATGGCGTGAGCGTCCATTGTGGCGACAGAATTAATCATAAGTATACATATATTCCGGGTGTTTCATATACTTAAATATATGATTTTAAAACTATAATGAATATACAATTTTCAGTTGGGTCGACATTTGGCGATAAATAATAAGATACATAAGCATTGTTAGATTTAAAGTGCCTCCAAATTGTAAATTCCATACACGCACATGAATCGAGTTAAATATAGGAGCAAAGACTTCGGCCTCGCTCTCTAGGACGATAATTAAAGGATAAACAACTCCTTTTCTTTCTAAGGTCTTCATTGCACGTGTAAGTGTCTATTTTAGGATCTGAAACGTTTAATAAGCCCTTGTTATTAAACGTTTTAGATTCTAAAATAGAGCAATGCATTAGGACTTCTTTACGGTTCCGTACCCAAAGAGTAAAACAGGACCCTACACCTAAGACTCCACTGTCTCTGTCTGTGTCTGTCCGTCTGTCACCAGGTTGTATCTCATGAACCGTGATAGATAGTTGAAATTTCTGTTGCCGGCATAACAACAAATACTAAAAACAGTATAATTTGATGTATGTCTGTCTATGTCAGTAACCAATATAAAACGATCGAACACCGCACACGCGTACATTTTGCTTTGGAGTAGGGCTCTGCTAACACTGGATTTTCATAGATACGGCCGCTTGCAGCGTACATTTTGTACGGAACCGTCGGTACGCGAGTCCGACTCGCACTTGGCCCGTTTTTTAATTTCATTGCTGGAACTTTATCTGTCATAATCGTTCACGTAACCATACTATGTCACAACATGTTCCAAAATTAAATATATACATCTGGGTTCTCCACGTCCGTAGAAAATATTCCGTTTTTAGTTGTTTCAATCGAAGTACTTGCGCTCTATAGTAAGTTGATTTGCCACAAGCTTTGAAGTTTTAACAACAATGTAAAGCGTCCCGCAGCAACAATTAGCGCGCCTCGCTTCATCCGCTATCGCCAGCTAAAAGAGCAATACTTGTGGCATCGAATTTCCTCGTTGCTAACTACCCCCGTTGACTTTTCACTTTGCTTTGAATATGGATTATTTTAACAGAATAATATTAGCAACAGCTATATTTTAGAAAAGAATTGATGTCACATGTTTAACACCGTTAAATTATGACCATAAAAAAAGAAACATGAAATAGGTAGGTATAAAAAGGTATTAGATGTTTTAATACTCCAGTACTTTTTATAAAATCAGGGGCATATGCACGAAGTTGGACGATCTTTATAAGTATTAACATGGCTTTGAATAATAATTGGAAAGTAATTTTGTGATTTTTATTATAATGCCTCATTTTAAATTTTACAACATATGTACTGCAGTTAGGTATTATGATTTAAAAAATACGAATATATCATAGAGAAAAGAAAAAATACAAAATGTTTTTTTTTTAAATCGTTATAATTCAATTCTTTATATACCACATTAACAGACCCGACCAAGCTGCGTGGATAGCTTGCTCTCGAGCAAGTCACGTAAAACTGACTGTGCGAGAAGCAGTCCCCCCTAAGATCTATTCCTGCTGTTTTCAGTGACTCACCCTGAGACTTATTGATCGTCATCGCGAAACAGACCTTAAGGGGGAGCTGCAGCCTTTTAAATTCGAATGGCTATTCCGAGGGTATAAATGGTATCCGGGGTATGTACTGTGAAGGTATTAATCCTTCACGATGGATGTAGAACTAGTACATATTTAAATTAAGAACGTCAGCTGTCTCTTAACAGTTTTATGTCAATTAGGCCTTAGTCTTAGGACAGACGTTGAATACAAAACATCAAACCCGTATCAGCTCCTTTTTATTTATACCACCATCAGCTACAACCCCACATGTACACAGATTCACCTTAAACACAGCCAATAATTACAATGGCTTCTATAACGTTTTTATGTTAGGCTTTCACACGCAGTCTGGTTCCATTGCACAACTTCGGCTGATCGAGATTTCGCAGCAACATTACTCGAGCATCCAATTTTAAGATAAGTATGCGAGAAGGTAGGCCAGGTGGGTCCAGTGCATTTAAAAACTCTACGCGATAATTTAAGGCATCATCCGTGTTCACTAAAGACCGAGCCTACATATTTGTATTCGTATTCTGAACTTTCGAACGACTTCAATAAAATGTTTTTAATAACGAGAGCCTGGTCGTTCTTAGGTGGCAGAATCGCTCGTTCATACAACCACTCCATGGACTTGCTGTGTATATTTAAAACATATCTGGGTAAATTTGAGAAATTAGGCCATCTACAGTTCGCACAACTAAGGCGAAATCCCATAGGATTGTAATTCTTCCCTCGGTTTCGGGATATTCTCCATTTTCTATTTTAAGATGAATGTCGGAGAATTCTCCAGCGCAAATATCGCCCTTGAGGTGCACTCGCATATTTATTTTAGGGTGGAGTTTTTTGACTATAGGCCAAATATTTGAAGCCTTAATGCAAGTTTTAACTTCATCAGCTCGAGTTCCCCTCGGAAATACGGACAGAGTCTGACAAAAGTCCCCAGCTAACAACATAGTGACTCCACCCATCATAACTTCCTTCCCTCTAATATATTTCAAAGTTCTATTCAGCGCTTCACAACACCTTTTATGCGCTATTGTACTTTTGTCCAGGGATGAAATTCCATGAATGCTTAAATTAGTTTTCATAATTTTACATGAAGAGTCTACACGCGAATTATTATAAAAGTTACTCAAATCATTACAGATTTTCCATACAAACTTTCAACCCCAATTTAACACCGTTAAAGGATGACATTCCAAAAATGCTGAAACTAGTTTTCTTAGTTTAAAATGAAGAAATTATACCCGAATAATAATAACATTTTCTCAAATAATTACAGATTTTCAATACAAACTTTCAACCCCAATTTAACTCCGTTAAGAGGTTTCTTGTTCCTTGCCTACGTTATATATAGTATCTCCTGTAAAAAATTCAAGTCTCTATGTTCAGTACTTCAGCGTTGATATCGTTTACAACTAACGCCATCCAGTTACGCAAACAGGTAGGTACTAACGCGTCTATTGGTTTCAAAGCAATTATTTCTTTATAATTCTTCGGAATAAAAATTTCAGAGTTAAAAATAAGTAATGACTTTCCATTTAGTTTTAAGAAGAACTCGTTTTATGTATTTATCTCATTTGTAAACCATATTTTTGTAACAAAAAGTTTATCATTCAGAGATGATCGCAAGTCCAAAATGTACAACGGGCTATTATCCGGCTATATTAAGATATACTCTTATTTGTACGATACGTCATATACGGAAGGTGTGTTCTTTGCTTAATCGTGTAGGTAGTATTACTGTTACAGTTACAGACAGACAGACAGACAGACAGACACACTTTCATATTTATAATATTAGTATGGATATGGATAGTATGTATAAGGATTAAGTACCCCACATTTGTGATGACGTCAGACCTCAGTAGGAACACTAGGAACATCGAGATGTAACTATCATTTCTGACTATTAAAGCAATCAATTTGTAAGTCCCATATAGACATTTGATCCCAACAAAAAACATGATCCATTGTCATCTTCAAAAAAACCGTATCGTCCCAATTTTCTCCGAATAGTGAAAAAAAATTGTTCCGTAATGCATTTTCATTCATTTTTAAATCACGCGGGAATTTTAAAATACATGTGCTAGTCTTCTTTCGTCTTTGCTAGTCTCGTCAAATTTAAAAATTCGACGGATAAATCGGGACTCGAATTGCGTAGGATTGCCTACAGGTAAATATGAATTCATCACAAAATGCTTTGTGCGACAAAATAGCCGGTGTTATCTATTCAGCGGCTCGCGTCTAAAGTTATAATGGATGCATTGTGCTGCCTTCACATGGAGGATAAAACTTGAACAATTCTCACTTTAAGTACCTATATTTTTTCAACAAATATAAATAGGGTTTTGTAGACTGGTTTACGGGTATGCGTATACAGTTATTTTTACGCCTATACAACTACGATGCGAACTTCAAGCCTTCAAGAAAAGAGCGCACTCCCACCTAAAACGCCGGCAACGCACTTGTGATTCCTCTTGTGTTGCAGGTGTCAATGGCGACGGTGATCGCTTACCATGATCCTTATCATGAGGCGATCCGTCTGCTCGTTTGCCTCATAAAACATAAAAAAAACAGTTACATCACCCAGTTCAATCGAAGTTATACTTACAGAATTTCTGTGGCCTAGTTTGTATCCTGACCATAGCGTCGCTCCTGTAGAAACTTTGAAAAACCTGGCTCTTATATAGTGTGCCTAATCCTTTATTTCCCAACTCACGTTGACATCTCTCCAAAACCGATGACCTTTCCGGATTCGATGACGACACGTTTGGCTCAGTGGGTTGTACAACGGCCTACGAAGCTGGCGGTCCCGGGTTCGAATTCCGGCCAGGGCAAGTGTTTGTGTGATGAGCACGAATATTTGTAGCTGGGTTTTGGATGTTTTCTATGTATTTAAGTATTATTATTTATCTATATACTATGTATATCGTCGCTTAGTACCCATAGTATAAGCTTTGCTTAGTTTGGGACTAGGTCGATTTGTCTAAGATTGTCCCTGTGTCATTTATTTATTCTTTTAAATCATTTTTTAGAATGAATAGTTTGAGAAATAAAATTGGCCCATACGTTGGTATGCCGCGTTGTTCCTCTATCCATGTTAAATTTTCGGCGATCGGAACAATCACCCCGCTTAATTGCAAAGTTTCTGTCAACAGTAATCACGGCCGATGCATGCTCAAAAGCCTCAAATTTGCTGGCACACCGCAATTTCCATGTTCACAGCTCTCTCGCTCCATTATGGGTCCACACTACCAAATTGTTATTACGTTACCAAACGAAACAATTTCCGATTTTTTTGTAGTCAGTTTACAGTTTCATATTTAAACTTAGGCTGGGAAAATGAGAAATAAAGCAGTTTGAGAATCATACTTTGCTTCTTCATAGCTCGCTGGCTCTATCATGATCCAATTCATCAGTTGACACTTTCAAACTGTTATTTATCGAGAAGAATATTTCGTATAACAGTTTGTTTTCCTAATTCATGACTTTCTCCCAAAACGCTAACATAATCACTTTACTACTAAACTAGTAAAGTCGTGTATTTACTCTATGCCATATTTTTGGCCATCGATCGGAATAATCGCCCGGCTTAATTGCAACAGTAATCACAGTGTCAAATTTGCAAATTTTCATGTTCACGGCTCGTTCTATTATAGGCGAATACTAAATTGTTCGAAGGTTAATTGATTTCATCGCGGACAATAATTTTAAATAACATTGATTAGCTTCGTATACATAACGAAATATAATTTGTAACTTGTAGTTTTGTTAACGGACGTGCTCGGATAATTCTATATAATAAAGTGTTAGTTTTTTTAACCTATTGAATGAGAAAACAGAGGCGTTCCGACCGATAACATTCATCAGTGAAAATCATGTTTAGTCAACTATACCTACAGCAAAATGTTTTTTGTTGCTTTGGGAGCCAACCGTTTTGCTTCGTAAAGTTGTGTATTTACGAGTACGGCTGTTATTGTCTTAAATAACAATAAATTAAAACATCCCTACTTTGCTCACTCAGTTAATTAATTTCGTTACAGAGATTTGCTTAATTTACACACTATACAAAGTGTATCGTAGCCACAGACTTATAAATCGTATAATCCTATAAGACACTTACTGACACACAAATCATTTGCTAACGAGTATTATGGGTAACCAAAGGTAAATTATGGGTTACGTTACCAAATTGTTATTGGGATAATTAATTTTAATGTGAACAAGTATTTTAAATATATTGTGTTTGTATAATGGTTCGACATTACTACATTTTTATAAATATGGAAGTAATTATAGGATTTCACTCACTGGCCTCTATATGCTCGAACTCGAATTACCTCTGGACTGGCTGCTGTAAACTTATTTTTGTACGTATTTGATTAGTGTCATTTTGGCGCTGTAGACACTGGTAGGCATCTGCCTGCCAGTGCCTACAGTAATTTTAGTTGTCCGCAAGTCGACATCTATAACTAATATGTCAGTCATTTAATAAATAATAAACTAAGTGTCGTAATCTAAATATCGCTTGTCTCAAGCGTGAATAAAACGTGATGACCTTCTCAATTTTCGTTTGTAAAGTAAACTTGCAGAAGTAAGCTTGCTTCACCTGTTTACACAGTAGAAGTCGCTTGCAAGGATCTAGAAGTTTTACTGCGCGTCTAAACCTCGCTATAAAATTCAATGAACGTAGTGCAAACGTAGGTACACAAGGGGCGCATACGGACATCTGTTAGATAAGAAAATCGTCATTGAAATCTGTGTATCCGTCTATTTTGAAGATATGATGCCTAATATAGACAGACAGACAGCCAGGCAAAGGCTTTACTAAAATAAACTCCACGTTTGTTGGTGGTAAAAATATATAGAAATATAAATACGGCGATTTAAATATGTCAGTATCGAAAAAAGACTGCATTTAAAATAGGACTGTATTTGAATATCGCTATGATTTCTTTGAATAGATTACGGAAAAATAGTTTTCAGTAAAACACTCACTGACCGCGGGGGGCGTTTGAAATTGGTGAACAAAATTACCTGCCGAATGTATTGGACAGCCTATCAGTGGAATGAGAGAGATCTTTATAATAATAATATTATCACGTGCTAATATAACTATTATATCAAACATTTATTAAAGTTCTATGTTAGGTTAACCACAATATTAATTCATTAGGGAAATAAGGTTTAATAACAACAGGGATTTTCTGTCTTGTAATTATTAAGTTACTATTAACCGAGTAACATTTGTATTGCCCAAGGGGCTATATGGAGTATAAGGAGTATACTGTTCTAAAAATTAAAATTCAGCTGCTAATGTGTCATGGTTCCGAGAAAAATCTTAACAGTGCCATGCTATTTATACTTAAAATTTATGATCATAGATAACATCGCTATGATAATGTCCTCTCTCGGACAATGTATGCCGGGATTTCATTGTGTCCCCATCATGTCAAAACGGCTAGATGGACTTGGATAGTTCTATATATAGGCATTTAAATCTCTATCGGTTTCCTGTTGCATATTCTAAGAAAACCGGCTAAGTGCGAGTCGGACTCGCGCACCGAGGGTTCCGTACAAACTTTCACTTACCGTAACATTATTTGGTTTGGGTTGAGTTGGCACCTTATATCTATAGCATATTGCACACAAATAAGGTGCAAACTTAACACAACCGGGTTGTTTAAATAGATATTTAGAAAAATAGCTATTTAGAGACATATTTCGTGTTATGTTTATTTATACAAATTGTGAAAATTTCAAAATTGTCGTTCGGTACACTTCGGGGGTGTTTTTTTCTCATTTTCTTTAGTAAAACAAAATCTAATCACAATAAAAACTGTTCAAAAATTTACACATTAAGCCCTTTCAGAGGTTCCCTACTTGACCTAGTAGCTACGTTGTTTTTTGAGAAAATACAAATATTTTTTTTAATGTTTTCTTTGCCATACATGTGGCTGACTATCTTTATAAATATTCCAAATTTCAAATAGATAGCATGAGTAGTTTTTGCGATATGGCTCTCTAATATTCGGACAGATAGACAGAAAGACAGACAGGCAGGCAGATAGACAAGGTCGCACCATAAGGTTTCCTTTTTTATCATTTTTGGTACGGAACCCTAAAAAGTTACCATAATGACGAAAATTTGGAAAATGATTTACTTGTGGTATAATTTTATATTATTAATATGTTTCAATAGGCTTTTTATTAACTGCCAAAACGCTTAAATAGTATGAAGCTTCAAAGAAAAAAGGTTTATGATGTCATAATTCTTTATGATCAAATTGCTTCCTTAATGTACTTCGTGGTCATTTTGAAATCGCCAAAAGCGTAAAATAAGTGTTCATAGATGTTTTCTACGTACTTTCCGAATAGCATTTAACTGTAAGCGTCGCATAATTTATTTTGACAACGTAGTGAAAATTAGCCAATTATTGTGATTCACTTTCAATATATGCAACAGGAAACCCACACTGAAACAGGATCGTGGTTGAAAAGCCTGTAGAACTCATTTTAACGCGTTCACAGTCCCCATACAAAATGTTTAGATTTCCTCGTACGTCCATGCTCCACGTATGGGTCACGGTCACGGTCTATAGTGACCCATGGGTGGGGCACGGACTTGTATATTATAATAAGACTTGTATATTATATAAGATATTTCATCGTGACCTATGGGGACTGGACTGTGAACGTGTTAATATATTTTATTACAAGTATTACGGGGAAATGCAAGGATAATTACAGGACTACGCAAAAGCTGGTTTATGCATGTTCCTCCTCCGCGAATAAAGTTGCAACTTGAACTAGTAGTTTGAAAAAAAACAGTTTAATAAATCACGTACCTGTGAACTGTATTCTTTGTGACATAGCTGACCGACCCAAGTCATCACCAGGGTATTTTCCTCACTGTCATAGTGAGTTCTCACTTATCGACTTTTAATGTACGTATCGATAAATTAAATTTCAAAGTAGATTATTGGTAATTTATTTTTACTGTATTATATCTGGTACTGGCAATTAATCTGATTACCTTTCATTAGTACAAATATTGGAAATACCTTGAAATATTATATATTTTTGAAACCTCTAAATATTTTTTAAAATTTGTATTCTGTATTGTATTTTATCGATATATTGTGTATGTTGGAAGTTGATAAGTGAGAGCAAAGAGCATTGACAGCTCAAAAGTGCCACGAAAAATCTGGGCTCTGGTTATCATATACACAATAATGAGGAATTACTCTCCCTGTTGGTGGGACTGTGAGCTCCGACACCGAAATAGAGCAAATATTTGCAGACTTCGACCATTTTTTTGCGATACCTTCTGACATTCGAATTTAATGTCACGAGCACTTTCTTCTGGTATCTGCCAGAATTTCCACATTATTATAAGTGTAATAACTTGCGCATGAATGGATATGGAAAAATTAGCGTCCATAATACTCGTTGAGGTGGGGAGCAATTATTCACAAGCCATGAGTCAGTGTGCATATTGATCGGTGTATCTGCAGACTGATAAGCCGCGGGTGACATGACACGCGATACGAGCGTATTCGCAGTTATCAGGACTGGATTAGTTAGCCAATAACGAATATATGGACTTGTGGAGTAGATGACCAGTGTTGCCCAGTGCCCAATAACAAATACGTGAACTAGGTACTCGTAGATGATGAGAGTATTTGCTGTTATCGGGGCTAGATTAGTTACCCAGTAACAAATACGTGGACATTACCAGTACTCCATATACTCTGTTTTTTAATTCAAGACCAAAATGTTACGTCAACGGCTGCACATTTGCTGTGATTACTGCATATTGGTTTTAGTATCAGTATTTTTATCAATAATACTTACTCTAATATTAGTGGTAACACGAGTTCTAATTTATGTTTTTATGAAATTATGTTTATTTGATTAAATAATCAAGATGGGAGCAGCCAGATAGGTATTGTTCTGGAAAAATTAGAGTTTAGTGACTAATAACGAATACGTGGAGTAAATGATGAAAGCAGTTACCTAGTAGTACTTAAAGTGAGAACTAGGTAGCTGCTTTTTAAATTCGTGCAAATGAAGAAGAATTAAGTCAGAAAACTTAATCATCACCAATAATGATGATTCGGATTATTTGTAATTTTGTATACTGGTATACAATTAAATACAGGAATGTGCATCATAGTACTACAACGACCTAAATTCTAAAACAGAAACCACAAAAGTGTCTGTTTTAGACTTTTCAAAATCAAAATATTTAAAATTTATTTGCATGAAAGCTGACTTGATCAAATTAGTTCAACTTTGTTCTGGGTTTGTCAGAATTATAACTAGATATTTACGGGGAAAATCAAATATGTTTAGATTACATTAGATACATTGGACACTCGCGTTATAAAATCATGGTATTATAGGATTGCGACAAAGGCAGCGACGGAGTCAGCTCGTATCTCATGATTAAAACAATGTCGACAAGTAATCAGCTTTCACTACGTGAGTAACTGCTAATGTAATTTAAATTCGTCAATTTGGTTTCAATAATTACTTCTTACAAAACATACAAAACCCTAAACACACTAAGGCTACATATAAAGTAGAAGACTATAAAGCTCCTAAATGTTATTAAAGCAAAATATCTCCACCGTGAGTATAGCAGACAGACGAAAGCCATAAACGACACATGTAGTCATCGCCGCGGCGAGCACATTTTATCACACCGAAACAGCTCCTGATTCAATTAAGTCTTTAGGGTTCCGTACACAAAGGGTGTCAACTAGCTCCTGTTGCTAAGGCTCCTCTGTCCTTTTATCCGTACGTCCGTACACGACAAGGTTGTATCTTTCTAATCGTAATAGATAAACTCGTCACATGTTCACGGTATATACATTACTTTAGCAACTATAATGACTTTAAAAATAGAATCAAATTTGAAATAGGTACGGTCGGCCAAGTATTTGGTTTACCACATTAATAATCTATTGCATCTATAGAGACTGTTATAAAGTTGTAATAATGAAATGTCAGTACATTGACGATATTTAAAAAGAAAAATTGAACGGAGCTATCTGGAGGTGACTGAATAGAATATATATTTTTGTATATGTCGTTGTGGCTTCATCACGCCAAAACGGCTAAACTGATTTCAACTACTTTTGGTACCCAGGTAGCTGGGTATCCACAGGTGGTTATAGGCTACTTTTCATCCCACTACACTGAAGAAAAAAAGAGAGGTTATGACTTTTTCTCCTCCGCGAACGATGTGCCCTTCTACTATTTACTAGTATAAATATCGACCTCTCTGACTTGATAATTATATTCGCCAACGGCATACCGTCTGCACAGCTCCGAAATTCAAGTTCGTGTCTGCTGTTAAACAATAACCCAACTTTGTTCGCGAGTTGCAGGCACTTTCTTGTATGTATTAAGGAGATGCATCGAAAATTTAAGCTATTATTAGCGAGACTTTTGTCATATCTAGTAGTATATGAAACAGGCTGGTTTTCTGATATGTGTTTATTCAGCGCCTAACGCGGAAACATGTTTGCTTAAAATTTTCTCGATAGAAAATAAATCCAGAAACGCATCTTCATTTTCCGTTTTTTGTCTAGTTTGTACAAACGACAGATTAATAAACGGCTAAATTATGTAAAAATGTCAATCTTCCTTTTATCTTTTACGTCACTTCCTTAAATGTTAACAAGACATAATAATACCTTCGATTTCATTGTACTTTAACATCTGGCCCTTACGCCAAAACCCCCAAGCATGTTAGTGTATTAGCTTTCTCTTTCTTTGATGCGCGCGAGCAATAAATGCGCCCCTCATTACAAATTACGCTCATTGGCTATCTCGGCGTTTGAGACGTGGTTTTTCCTTAACAATGCAGGCCCTTAAGGTTCGAAAGTAGTAAACTGTGTTTTTCGACGTGTAATCTTTTGAACAGTGATACACTTGAAATAAGCAGAAGGCGAGTAAGGTAAATGTCTCAATGCTTGACACCCTAATTTCAATAATTGACACCCTAATTCCAATAATTGACACCGTGTTGTTACCTCTATTGCTATGGATTATTATTATTATTATATATATATTATTAAGGATGAAGGCACCAATTATTTAGACGGTATCGAGCACTAGATCATTCACAACACCTTACTGCTATGGCTGTAAAACAACAATTAAAAGGTAGAAATTGGATACTAATACAGTGAACGCAGCGTTTTTTTTTTGGCTGTATAAAAACTGTGGTATAGAACCTCTCACGAGTGCGTCCGTCTCTCACTTGACCGCCTTATTTTCGAGTTTCTCGCGTCATGTAAACATACTTAACGGGGGAAGCTAGCAGCGTCTCGAAGGTAATTAAGTATCTCGGGATACAACACTCACTGTTTATTTATTCAAAGCCCTAGTTAAGTCACGGACAAAGTTTTTGACTTCATTATTCTCTTACGCGAATCGTTTTAATTAAAATTTTGCTTCTCAAAATAATTTGTCTTATCGATCGGGCGTATTCATTTGAATAACGGTGTTACTTTGTTATTTACAGCCAACAAAATGATAATTTAAACTGAATTTATTTACTTAAGTAGTCTTGATAAGACTGCAATTTGTTTGCAGATGTATTCAAAAGAGAAGAACAAATGCAAAAGCAACGCCAACAAACCTCTCTAATTACAGTGGCTGGCGTTTGATATAACGTTTTTTCACATAATGTAATGTTTCGAATAAATAATGTTATTTATTTGGAAAACGTAAGCTTTACCAATTTATTAGCCGTCGTTAGGTTTGTTTTATGTATAAAATCTACAAAAATGTAATAATCTCAAACCATAGTTATTCAAATATTAGTTACATTACGCTGGGTAAGAATACTCGTATGTATTTACATCCAAATTGTAATTCTGTAGAATTTAATTTATATACCATTTCGTACTTTGTCACAGTCAAAATCAATATGAAAGCCGATAGATAGAGAGAGAGAAAGACCACAAACAGAATGTTTTTCACGGACGCATTTATAGAAGCCTGCACAGGGCGCATAAAAGGCTGGTTACGGCACTGACGAAAGGGTACACAAATTAAATTCCTTGACCGTACATGGCACAAACGTATTCTCAACCGACGCTTAAGATGACTAATAAAAATATCTAACATTAGTGCCCTCAACCTCGTCAGCGGAGGAGGAAAAAGCCATAACCCTCTTTTTTGCTACGTGGAAGTCAGGTAAGAGGTATATTATAACCATCTGTGGTGGACTAGCTATCCGTGTACCAAAATGGTGAAGCGATTGAGCCGTTATGACGTGATGAAGCCGCAAAAAGGAAAGATATACAATTCATAAAAATATGACCTTCAAGTTCAAAGTCCATATTACTTATATTTTTTTAAATATCCTCAATGTACAAGATATTCCATTTTTGCAACTTTAATATAGTATACATAGCGATTAACGCACTGCTAATTGTAAAAGCGCTTTGTCAAGATTCTTATAAATAAAGGTGTTTTTCTGTAGCGGCTCAATATGGTTTGGGCTGGGTATAGAATGAGGCATATTCTCGGTGAGCCCAAAAAAGGCTGACAATAACCTCTTTATGAGCGTCGCTTTATCTGCCAGCAGGCGGCATCATATCAATTTTATTGACCTATTGTAAGAGTAATCGACACATATCGCCAAGGTGTATTTTATATTTCGAAAGCTATGAATTGGAGCATATTTTATCAAACGATATTATATAAATCAAACTTTCAGATATACTTTTGTACTGGCTAAACTTATATTATATAACAATAGACTAACGGTGAGATACAAAAATAATAATAATATTATATACCTATACAGTGTGTTTGGTAACAGGATGCACAGCTGAAAGTAGGTGATAGTTTAGGCTATATAGAACATAATAAAAAAATACATTATAACATTTGTCTAAAACTATCACCTTCTTTCGGCTTTGAATCCTGTTATCAAACACCCTGTATTATAATATTTCAAATATTCGAAATAGATGCTCGATTGTCATTGTGCCAAGTTGAAGTCGTTAAAGTTAATTAAAATCATAAGTTTTGATTGTCAATTAGGGAGACTGAATGCTGAATTTATATAGTAGGCTGTGTAAGCTTTTGCTGTTAAAATATTCCATTCAATATTTTCGATGAATTTGGAAAATTCCATACTTTTTGGCATTTATTCAGCTTGCGTATAACACTCTACGTTGGCGTGAGTCGAGACGAGGCCGAGATACATCGACGGTATTCTAAAAATGTTGCTAGTTTTCTCTTATTTAAGAACGGTAATTTATTTCGCCCTCATCTCGACTCACGCCGATGTTGAGTGCAGGTATAACACCTTCCAAGACTGCGGTCGTGTGTGCCGCTCTCGTATCAGCTTATACTGCCTCTAAAAAACGCCTTCTGTTTCGACATTGTTTGCCATATTTCGGCTACATCGCGAGGCATGAAGATAACAGCCTCGAGAAATTGCTAGAAGTTGAAAATGTAGAAAATACAACAGCACGTGGTACAAGTAGATCTCTAATTAGGTAGATTGACCCAACTGGTTAAATAAAATCAAAATGGAGCAAACAGTAGTCAAATTTAAAGATCATCCTAAAGAAAAAAAACTGAAAATACAACAGTGCGTTTCATGGCCAAATTTTTTTTATAGGTTTAGGGACTAATAAAAGAGACTTGTCCACCTGTATCAGCCCCTAGGAGGAAGCGGAAACAAAATTTTTATTTTAGAATTATTCAAAGCTTCAGTAAATTCTATTACTTTCTTTTCAAGGAATGAGGGGGGTTATTCATATTAATCAAATACATTTTGAACTATGTAAAACTATTTAGTCCCCATTAACTGTGAATCGCACGATATTTACAGATTTTTGTTTGTAGATGACACGCAAATTTTTCAGTTAGATTATTTTTAATAACCCTGTGAAATTGGCATAAAACAACGCCATTTATTTAGCCATTCACACCAGAACGCACGGTGATACCAATTAATCTCGTAAAAAGAACGTTATTGCGTTATTGCCCTTTATGATTACACACGTTGATTTTTTATGTCCGCGGTAAGGTCACAATTGTTAAACTTCGCTATTATACATATGCATGGTGTTGTACTCGATTTACGTTAGTTTTTCAGGAACATTTTTCACGTCAAACTTTTTTTTTTCTCAAATACATTAGCCCCTTAACTCTAACCTTTTTCAAGATTTTGACAATTTAATTTAAATCATCATGCCGTTTCCAACAGTGTTACCAAGTATTTAATTAATACGTCTGTTAAAGTATTTTCAAATGGCATATCATACATCAATGTTTGGTTGAGTTAAATATAAAGATCCCATTGTTCCTAGTCGTTGAAACCATATTAACTACCTTTTAGGTACCCCTGGTTATTGCTTCCATACAAAAATATTTTGAGAATCATACTCGGAGCCACTCGACAATTTGGTTAGCACTTTTTACTTAGCTGTCTTATCGTGCTTCAAAATAGTATCTATTTGCTAGCAGACAAGCGTTAAACGTTACAAGTGCTTGTAAAAGAACGCCAGATGTTAGTTTGACTCCAAGACCAGAACTCGAAACCCATACCATTGCAGCGGGGAGTCAGGAATGGAGATATGATTTCTCCAAAACTGTTTTACGCATCACTCACCTACGTTTTGCCAACGATATAGTCATTGCTGACCGTGGAGGTCTTAAGTATGATGTTCGATGATCTCGGTAGAGCCTCCAAGCGGGTTGGTGTAAGAATGATATGCCCATAATGGCCATGTTCTTAATCACGTCCGGTGAAAATCGGATACTCCAATTTCGAGAAAGGGGGCAAATCTACAAATCCAACTCGGCTGGGCAGCGATGGAGGCTGCGCAATATCTTTACATCCAATATCCCGCAGCGTCATAAGATGAAGATCTTTGATCAGTGTGCCAGTAATGACTTACGGCACTGAAACTTGGTCACTCACGATGAGTCGTATAAGGCTCAAAGACACTCACAGAGGAGAGGGCTATGCTCGGAGTTTCTTTGCGAAATTGCATCCGAAATCAAGAGGTTCGTAAAAGAACCAAGGTAACAGTTTTTTTTTTATGAAAGATAGGCAAGTATTTGACTTTAATCTCCCTTGTTGGTAAGCAACATAGCTCAAAGGATAGCAAAACTTAAGTGGCAATAGGCAGGGGACATCGCTTGTAGAACCAAGGCAACAGGAGCCATCGAGTTCTTGAGTGGCTACCACGCACTGGAAGACGTAGCGTGGGTAGGTAGACAGGGTGGAGTGGAGACATGGTTAAAGTCGCTGGCATCCGCTTGATGCGGGAGGCGCAGGTCCGGTCATGGAGGGGTTCTTCTAGGGGGGCCTATGTCCAGCAGTGGACGTCGTTTGATGATGATGATGAAGCGTTTAAAAACCCGTTGACCTTACTTCTATTACAAAATTGTTCCATTTTACATGAAACAGTAAAGAATGTTTTTTTTTAATCAATGCATTAAAAAATCTCCCATACCGTTTTGTAGTCCAGTATATTACTTTAAAACAAAATTTGCCAGCATTCAAATTGGCTCCAATTCGACAGTATGCTTTTGAAAGCCATTTTTGTATACAGTTGTATGAAAAAAACCATCAGTGACATATTATGAGCGGTGGTGTACTGTGGGCAGCAAAATTGCAAGGGTAGATTTGGACCCTAATGTTGCAAAGTTATGATAGAAATCTATCCATGCAATTTTACTGCCCACTTTATATATGCATAAAATGTTGAAAAAACGAGTTGATCAAAAATACTTTACTAGGTACTGTCTGTAAATTTATTATTTATTATGACACCACGTAAGGGACGTAAATCAATTAATCCACCTAATAAATCCACCCTAAATCCACCCTGTATATTTAACGGTAAACAGCCTAACGAAAGCGAGATCTGTAATTCAGTAATTTAGAATCATAGCGCGTGGGTCTGGCTGTATCTTTTTATCGATAAGATAAGACGAGAGTAATATAAGTTTATTAAAAACATTCTAACATATCTTCTTTTAACTTGGGATAAAAAACCAATACGCTGAAGTGATGATTTTATAACAAACGAATGTGCACCTAACGGTTTTACCAAAACAGCCTCCATATTGCCTAACGCGTTTGACGCTCGAAATCAGAATCAAGTGTCATGATTTTGTATGGGCTATGACAATTCATTTGGATACCAAGTGTCAAAATTTAACCCCTGGGGGGGTTATTGCCTAACGAAATTTACTTACAAATTTGACTTACAAATTTTGATTTACTAAAAAGTAAACATTTACTTATTTAAATAAAACAACTTAACGGATTATATCGCGTATATTATCTTATTTGAGTTCCCGACGTTTCGGTCACGGATTGACTGGTCACGGATTGACTGAGAAAAGATATATTTTCCTCTGTCAAAGTCCTTCTGGCACATGTGTAAACTGTCTTTACAGATTAGGCCCATCTGGCATTTATGTACACCTTTATTTGTTTTTTCAAAGTGGGTAGTTTGCATAAATTGTAACTTTGACAGAGGAAAATATATCTTTTCTCAGTCAACCTGTGACCATGGAAAGTTGAAAAGCTTCCGTAACGTCGGAAACTCAAATGAGATAATATAAGCGATATAATCCCTTAAATTGTTAAATATTAAATATTTACTTGTTTAGTCCAATAAAATAGAGCGTGTTAAAAATATACACACATAAGAAACTAGACTATATTTGGGTAGGTACCTCCACTCTAAAAAGGGATGTGCAGTGCCTTGCATATTGAAGTGACACTGATTTTCTCGTAAGCCCTGCACGCCTATGATGGTCGCGTTTATCACGCGATAAATGATATGATAACGCGCCTGTCACTCTCGCACTCACATACGTGTCAGAAGGTGACGGCAGCTATGTCACTTATTTATCGCGTGACAAACGCAACCATCATAGGCCCGCTGGAAACTAAGTCCGTAATTGGGTATATTGATGCCAAGAGTAAGAAATGTACTCGTGAATTATTGCCAGTAAAAAAAGTTAAGACGTTCATATTATGCACGCACGACGTTACTTGATACAATCGCCGACTCGCCGGCGCCTACTCATTTCCTTCCAAATGCAGGGAGCGGTGCTCCCTCTCGATGCCCCTCCATCACAATAGCCAATGACAGCACATTTTCCTAAAGTTATAAAACTGGCTATTAGGCAAATAACTGTTTTAATGCCAGAAATAAAAATAAAATTACAAATTTCGCGTTCGTAAGGAACATAATGATAAGTTTAAATAAAACAATTTTAACTGATTATAGCTTGTTGTGTAGTTCAAGGGTTGTCAATCCGTGAACAGGGAAAGCGGAAAAGCTTCCGAAACATCGGAAATTCAAATGAGATAATATATACGCGATATCATCCTTAAAATTGTTTTATTTAAATGAGTAATAATCGCGGAAACAGAAGAAAATATTATAATGATAAGTAACTTGAGCAAGTTTTAAATTAGCCATATCCAATGCTCAAAACATATTTATTAGGCCTAAATAGACATGAGCTTAATTTTTGATATAAGTAGGAACCACGTGTCGTTATTGTTGGACTTATTGTTTACGCTCCCAAAGCATCCCACTAGGCATAACACTTTGTTCCAAGTACCATTACACTGTACTAATAACGGTCCCAATGCTGAACTGTCCTGCATTCCCCGTTTGTACAACCAGGAATTTTACAATTATTTTTTATAGGATTCAGATAGAAGACCACCTAAGAGACAAAGATGCATGGCCTGAACCGGAAACCAAATAGCATAGTCATTAATTCATGTTGACATGCAATGTTTCTTGCTTGTCTGATGGGCATGGTTCATATAATGATGCACATCCAATGCAACTTGATTGGTAATAAAAAAAGTTATTACAGTTCAGATTATTCACGCCCGACGACTGTTGTTACAATCGCCAACTCGCCCGGCGCTTACTCATTTTCCTCCAAATGCAAGAGAGACAACAAGTTTTCCAAAAGTAATAAAACAACGCCATTAGGCAAATAACTATTCTTTCTGCGTGTCGTTATTTAATGCCATTCCAATTTATTGTTCACTTAACAAGTTTTTCTTATTAAAATTGGTTACTTCGTAAAGCATAGGAAATATTATTTCGCCATCACTTATCTACAAATGCTAATTACTCGAAGTTTACATCCTAAAATGGTGTAAACAGTTATCACCATGTATACTGGTGCCGGAATTAAGTAGTCCTTCAAGTTAAATGCCGTTTACAGTACGCTTTTGTTCGATATCAGAAAAAAAAAAAATAGTATAAAAACTACAGATGACGACCATTATAATATTATGATATGTGTATACAGTTAAGGAACTGTATACACATATCATAATGAAAGAATCAAATATATATTTATCCTAAACTACTACTAGTTCCAGGTAGCATCAGATGAGGTCCATAATTTTTCTGAATTTTTCTGAAATTGGAGAATTTACCAACTGGCAAAATTGTGATGTAAGGTCTTTTTGATTGTATGTGTCAGTCAGCATCAAATAATTTGTAACATCCTAAGCGCCAAATATATCACAATTCACAACACACCTTTATTACCAAAAACGCAAAGATGTGTGATGGTATATTTGGTGCTTTAGATGTTACAGTCTATGTGATGCTGACTGTACTAGATTTGGTAAGTTATTGGATTTTGACACTTGGTAGTGGTACCAGTTGCTGTTTTTTTTATTTGTGAAAGTGTTATTGTTTCACATTGAATTCAATAGTACTGAAGTGTTAAAATAATCCTGCCATGATCCTTATCATTCATGCATTAGGAAAAATAACTTACTTATTAAGTTATTAGCGAAAAAGATAGATGCCTCTCTCATATTTGTGCCTAAGTCATGCTCAATGAGCTTAGTCTTCACCTAGGCATGAATAGGTATATTGAAATCGCCGCACAGTCCTAATAAAAATAATATGACGCTAATTTTATTTTCCCTTTTTCTGCAAGAATAATAAAGATTTAAGACAGCCATTAATTAAAGCGGTGATAAATGGCAAAATTAGGAGCATTGCTTGAATTATTAATCGGCAATATCGCTCATCGATGTGGCTGTTTCGGTAATTTGCTATTAATGTTGGAATCGTTTTATTTCACTATACTTATATTGTTTCAAGTGAATGTCGCGGGAACTTTGTTTTTACCCGACTATGTCGGAAAGATGGTTATGTTTTTCAATGTACTTTCTTCACATCTTTGGCACCCTCTCTAAACTAAACGGCGTGATAAATTACGAGTCATGTAGTTATTAGATTCATTTTGGTTCTGGGCACCTGGGCACCCGTGCGGGAGGAACATAATGGAAGTACTTTTTTTTCAGTTTCTATTGGAAATTGAAATAAAATTCCCGACGTTTCGAAAGCTTTCCAGCTTTCCATGGTCACGGGAGGACCATGGAAAGCTGGAAAGCTTCCGAAACGTCGGGAACTAAAATGAGATAATATACGCGATATAATCCGTTAAATTGTTTTATTTCAATGAGTAATAATCGCGGAAACAGAAGAAAATATTTCTATTGGAAATGTTTAAATCATGTACTTTTATTATAAACCTTAAAGGCACCGTTATTCGTTCCGAGGAAAAACTCATAACTATCTTTTTTGCTTCATTGTCTTCATTGGATGTTAGCTAGCTATATTTGTACCAGAAATTTGACACGCAGTTTTGACGAGTAGAGGGCGCAAATACATTTCCAGCGAAAGATGGCGCTATTATCAATGACCATAACAAGACATTCGTGGATCACGCTGTTAATATTTTTCTGGGAATTATGTCCTTTGGAAGGCAACTGCACTTTTAATAGTAAGTATCTATAGATTACACCGAAGTAAAAGTTCCTACTGAACTGAATGCTCCGGGTCATACCCTTAGTAATCAATTTGAAATAATTTTCTATCATCTCCTTACGTATTTCAGACTTATTGTGTCAACCGCAATCAATTGAAGCAATTAACTTAGTGCGACAGAAAACCCAATACGTGGTTTGAAAGAAACCGGTGACTGTCTCAGATCGTAAGATGTACGTAAGTCACGTAAGATACCTACTGACTGTCTAGTAAAGTTACTGTTGGCTTAAGAAAAGTTTTGAGACGCTTATTTACCTGGTTTAATCTTATCTGAAAAATCCGATAAGCTCCTGTAGCCGAGTGGTTCGTGCGACTTTCTAATAGGAGGTCGTGGGTTCGACTCCGGTCTGTACCTAGTAAGTAAGTAAGTAAAGTAAGTATTTTATTTATTGTACATAATACAAGATACATACTTGAGCATACAAAATAGGTAGGTAGATTAGAAAATGGCTTACGAGTACTCATATACATGTACAAATGGAGATTATCTAGTTAGGTTACACTGGCTCCTACACTAGGCATAGCCTGTCCCGTAGGTAACCAGACACGAGAGAATTTGCAAAAAAATATCGCGAAAAGCAAAATAACAATTCCAACATTATTCCTTTCACAAGAAGTATTGACTTAAAATTAAGTTAGACTGTAATTATTAATTACAATTACCTTTATTTGTGCGGGTGTGTGTGTGTGTGAGTGAGTGTGCGTGTGTGTGTGAGTGAGTGAGTGTGTGTGTGTGTGTGTGTCTATTTAATTACCCTCAAAATATCCCCAATATCCTCATAACAGAGTGATTTAAGCCAAGATTGGACTTTTGATTTAAGTTCTCTAGTTGAGTAGTTTTTTAATGGAATTTTGGCACAGCACTTGTTATACACAAAAGGGTGAAGAAAGGCGCTGAACCTTTTAGCGAAGCCTGATTTGGTCGGAGGTACCGGAATATTGAAAATACGTTTACGTAGTGAATTGAACGTGGGGGACTCTATTACATCTTAAAACAAGTATCAGACTAAAAATTCCGCGAACAGTGAGCACATCCATATTACGGTAGACAAGAATGGTAGGACATCTGATACGCTCCCTGAGGATGACCTTCGGGACGGCACGCTGAGCCCTCTCCAAAGGGAGCATGTGTGTTTTCAAAGCCCCACCTCAGGTGGTTATGCAATATGATATGACCGATTCGCAGATGGAATTATACACTATTCTTAGCAATCGCTTGTCAGCCGAGTTTCGTAAATTTTTAAAGACATATATCAGTTTTCGAACGAGATTTGCTGTTGCTAATATATGCTGTCTAAAATCGAGTTTTTCATTAAAAACTACCCCCAGGTACCTCACATTACCAGCCCTATTGATGTGAGCACATGTGCAAGTCGCTGGTGCTTGTTCTAGATGAGTACAGGTGTGTAACGCTATAATATTAAGGTTGGTCGGTGCTGAGGCTTTTGTCTTGTGAAAACAAACAAAATTTGTCTTCGTGATATTCAGAGTCAGCAAGTTTTTCTGAAGCCAATCAGCAACCACACGTAAACCTTGTTCCGCCCGTAGAACAGTTTTGGTCCAGGAGTCATCATGAAAAATGATGGCTGCGTAACATATGATATCGGCATTGGGAATTTCCATTCCTGCAATGTCATTTATATAAATAAGAAATAAGGTTGGTCCCAAAATACTTCCCTGGGGTACACCGAAATCCACAGGTTTACTGTTACTAACGTAGTGGTCAATTTTTATGCACTGAGAACGATTTGTCAAGTAACTTTCAAACCAGTCCAAAGCATTGCCTCTAATTCCGACAAAATCAAGCTTTTTAAGGAGGATCGGAACAGAGACTGTGTCAAATGCTTTGGATAAGTCGAGAAAAACACCCAAGCAGGCATTATTTTTATCTACCACTGAATTTTTCAGAAGCGGGGTAACCTGATATTTATATCGTGGCATATGAATACGGGCCTGGCTCTTAAGTTTCTGATGATGATACGAATAAGGTCAAAAACAATTCTTGAAAATAAAATAAAAAAGGTAAATTGATATATAGTTGTAATTTTCCTGTAATATTCAATAATATTTGTATTCATAGTTAGCAAAAAAAAATATCGCTTAATAAATTTCGGAAATAAGAACGAATTTTATTTTATTTGGAATACCAAATTAAATTAAATTGATCAAAAATATTTTTGACATATTAGCGCTGTAATAGTCAGACGGACAGACAGGTAGTCGTACCATAAGAGATCCTGTTTTAGTCCCGTACAAAATATATGCTAAAAACGGCCGTATCTATGAAAATCCAGTGTAAGCATAGCCCTACTCCTAAGCAAAATATACGCGGTGTGGGGTCATTTTATATCGGTTACCACATAAACAGATAAAAAAATCAAGATTTTCAAATTTATTTCGAGGGTTGTGCTTGCCTTTATACCAAATTTCAAGTTTCTAGGACAACTGGAAGTGCCCTATAGGTTTTCCATGGACTCCAATTTGTATGAAAACACCTTTTTAATGTCTGTATATTTGGATTGCGTTGACTTAGAAGCTTGATCTTTTTACAGCTTTAAGGGATTGCGGAAATACGTATTTCTTGTTAATTTCAACTTGATACCTCGCTATCCTGAGAAAAAAAAGAGTCTTAACAGACGGACAGACGTTTGTCTGGACGGACAGACAGACGGACAACAAAGTGATAATATAGGGGTTCAGTTTTTTTCCTTTTGAGGTGTGAAACCTTAAAAAACTAAATGAAAATAGGCCCAACCGTCCAAGAGCTACAATGCTACAAACAAACACACAGATATACATACACTCGTCCAACTTATAACATTCCTTTGGTTTCGTTAGGGGTTGAAAACAATAAAAATTGTAAATTAATAGAAGGTAGCAACTTCTTTCGCGGAGGAGAAAAAGTCGTAATCTCTCTTTTTCGGTTCAGCGGATGAAATCCGTTAATCATATGCCGTTTTTTTCAGGTATTTTTGGCATTTTTACAAAAAAACTTGCTCTGTTATTTGTGAATGGTCGACGATTGATTACGTTTGTCGAATCATAATCGGGTTTAATAACCCTTGTGACCATTTAACATTTAAATGAAAACGTCAAAAACGTGAAATGGAACATGAGATGTATGCATTTAAATGCCTTAGTAAATAACTTTTATCCTATATGCTTTAAAGATTAATCAAAAAAATTACAAAAATGAGAACAACTTACAGTTTCTGTTCCCCTCTCCTTTTCCTTTTTAAAACTGTACATTGTTTTTTAAAAACGGACAAATGACCCTGAATGGGTGGCCATTAGACTCACGTGACGTCATAAAGTGGCTCGCGCGGGGTTCAGCGTAATCCGCTCGTTAAAATTTTCACCGCCATTTTGGTTTAGGCAACACGTCATACTGAGAAATGTGTATGGGCTAGTTAAGCCAAATTTTGCAATGTTTGATTGTATCTGATACTTTTGTTCCGGGTAGGTAGGTAGTTCTACAGGCGTTTCAACCGCTGTCACTTTCTTGTCACATATATTGAAGAAGTGAGCTACAATAATTGTGACATTTTAATAAATGAAGGTTGCACCGCAAGCATAGCATATCTTTTCACCAGGTTTTTACCTTCATTGTGTACCCAGGTACGTATTTCAGATGAGGGAAGTATTTTTCATGTGTTTATAATTTAATATCCAAGTTCAGTAGCCAGTCCCTTTCGTCCGGTGTAAGCGCCAGTAGATCCTGCATTCACCTCGCAAAGCGTCTCCTGGGACAATTCTCAACGATATGTTTGATTTATTTTATATCCTTTACACATCAATTATAAAACTGAAAAAATATTAAAAATGTATATTCTATCTTTTATTTCCAGTCCCTTCTCCATTTAAAACTTTACATTGGTTTTTAACAAGGGACAAATGACGCTGAATGGCCGTCCATTAGACATCACTCACGTGACGTCATAAAGTTGCAAGCGCGGGTTTCAGCGTAATCTGCTCGTTAAAATTGTCACCGCTATTATGGTTTAGACAACACGTTATATGTACTGAGTAATGTGTGTGTATGGCCTAGTTAAGCCAATTTCAGCAATATTGGTTTTTTGAAGCATTCGTTTCGGATGAGAAATGTGTATTATTTTTCATCTGATATAAATTATGTCTTTACCTATCCACATGAGTTGGTAAGACTGCATAATCATAGATCGAAGCATGAACTTTATTTCGATACTATGTGTGGGTACTCTCTCGTAACTACTCTGTTCTATCAACAGCGGAAGCTTTGTCTACAGAATGTACTATACCAAGTACATATTCACTAGGGATAGCGCTTCAAAACGAGACAGATTATTTTAAGTTTGTGTAATTTTGGTTTGTAACCAAGCCCTTTTTAGAAAAACTAACATGGGAGATAAAACATTGGTACCTACTCAGATAAGTCTATGCGGTAGTTATTATTGCTATGCGGTTAAAATGTCAGGTCTGAACCACTATCATTAATCTTTCAAGTATTTTTTGTCTGATAGTTGTGTCTCCGCGAGAAGTGGCAAAAAATCAAGCGAAAAAAAATCTATATTTTTTTCATATAAGTTCAAGTATATGAATGTCTGTACAAATATGCTTTATGAAGCCCATTTTATGTTCCTTAATACTGAATTTATTTGGTTACTCTCGCTTGTTTGGTTTAGCTAAAATAACAGTTTAAAAATTACCTTGATTTTATGACATTTTCGTGAATAAGTCTGAAGCAAAAGAAGATCGAATGCTGATATTACGCATACCGTGTTCTTAGGTCCTGCTGCTACTACTGCACCTCAAATTACAACCAAATCCCTTGCGGGGACCACTCTTGTTAGCTTAGCCTGCAAGACGCTTTTCCCTAACGCCCTTATTCCCACTCAAGCTTCCTTAGAAAACTTAAACTCGTTTAAGATTTTTGTATAGAACTCAATGGGTTAGGTTTGATTTATAAACGCTGTGAAAATTGTATGGTTCTAAAATAAAACTGAAGCTGGGAAATAAAAAAGAGTTTGGTGAATACAGTTTGCCTGTAAATATGATTTTCAATTTGTTTTTAAGGTAAATCTTTTCCATGTTTCGACCTTGCTTCAGCTACCCTTAATATCAGAATCATAAATAATAGGGTTTTCAAATACATAGGTACAGATCCAGTTTTACTTAAATCACCGAAGTATTCACTAATTTTGCGTGATAGATGAATACATATTGGTTGTATAATTAAATATTCCCATTATCTGTAACCGCAAACGCGAAATTCATCAATATTAAGTCTGGTAACCGTAAAACTGTTCAGATACACATCTATATAGTTAGTATTATAAAATTGTAAAAATGAAATGTCTGCACCTTGAAGATATTAAAAAATAGTTCAACGGACTTTTTGAAGGACATTGGATGGAAATTTGATTTTTTGGTTTTCTTGTATGTTTGTCGTCGTGTCGGTCGGGCACAATTTATGCTACTTTCAGAGCGATTATTTCCGAAAATACCGACTACATTAAAAAACTTCTTTTATAAACCTCATAATTATTTAAAAAGAGCTGTCAAAAGGTGCGACATATTGATATTTACCAAAAAAAAAACAAGTTTCGGGTTTCATGTATGGAGGACCTATTTTATTATGTAACCATCAAACTAAGTAGGGGCTTACACAAGACACCTATACTCCAAATTTCATCAATGTATATATTGTAGTTTTCGAGTAAAATGCCTGTGACATACGTACGGACGGACGGACACGATGAAACTGTCTATATTAGTAGATAAAGCTCTCGACCTTATTCGTTCGCCTAGTTTTCTGTTATGGCGGTTGTGTGACAACCAACCCGTGTGACAACCTTACCCGTTCTCTCCTAATCTGCGGGCCTATGATGGTTGCGTTTGTCACGCGATAGATAAGTGACATAGCTGCCGTCACCTTCTGACAGGTATGTGAGTGCGAGAGTGACAGGTGCGTTATCATATCATTTATCGCGTGATAAACGCGACCATCATAGGCCGGCTGGCCTTTTTTTACCGTTGGATTTTCTGTTTTCACAAATAAAGTTTATTTTAGTTAAAATAAAGTAAAAAGTCTCAACAGGAAAATGTCGACGTAGTTTATAGTCGGGTACAATTAAACCCTCTTTCAGGGTTGAACAATACTTTAATTAAATGCGCTTTTCTGTATTTACGACAGACAGGTTTTTAGCTTCGACTAACATATTGTACTTATTTAATTTATTACAAAAAATGCGCTAAAATATTTTTATCGTGCATTTGTACGATACGAACAACATTTGTAGTTGAATTTTTATGTCAAGTTGTATAAGTAATGCTAAAATCAGAGAGTAGAGCCCCGCATACCAGGTAAGGGTTTAGCCTTATTCTGGGGTCACCAGTCCCAGGGCAATTCGGCACGCTAAACGACTAGTCTCGCCTCCAGCTACGCATCCATCGGCACGGCATACCTTGGATTGGCGGGATAGGAGGAAGGATAACAGGGTGAAGAAAGGAATTGGACGAATTTAGACAGGAGAAAGGGTTAAAGGATACTACTGTCCCGGAAGACTATGTATGAACCAGTAGCAGCTCGGGGAGCCGGGGTCGCATACCCGTATACCATAGCAAAAATGCCGGAGAGGCAACTTCGTATGAGTAATCCCTGAAGCGGGTTACGGCCCTAAAAATAGATTCGTGTCAGGTATTTATGCGCGCATTGTTGTGGCAGGTATTAATTCTGGTGACTGTAGTATATCTATACTTATGCAAAGTTGTTAAAATGAAATATCTGTAAAAAAAGTGAAACCGTTGAAGTTCACTGAATCGAAAAATGTTCGTACGTGTCGTTGTGGCATTATCACGCCAAAAAGGTTAAACGAATTTCAACAATTGTTGGTACACGGATAGCTGGTTATCCACAGACGGTTATAGGATACTTTTTACTCGACTACGCTGAAGAAAAAAAGGTTTATGATTTTTTTTCTCCTACGCTGACGACAAGTACTCCAACAAAAACAACAGAAAAAACAATCTTTCAAAATTCACATTCAAATTATCATTAGCACATTCACTACCAAAATTTTCTTAGCCAATAACATAGAAAAATGCGTTCGGAAACTTGCTACGAGCATAGCGCCCACCTAGCGGGATCCTGATGTTGAAAGAAGCCTTTTCTTAATCTGCCCGAATCAGCGCATGGCAACGAACTGAGTATCCGCTAGCGGGATCATAACTACTTTTGTTCATACACAGCCTTGAACGAGTGTTGTGCTGCTATAAGGTCAGGCCAGCAGGTCTAAGAAGTGTGTCAAACGATCGTCTCAATGTACGCCAATGGTTATTGAGTGTGCATTCATCGCTCGACCTTCGCCGCTGAGAGCAGGCCGCTTCAGTATGTTTGGCCCGTGTTTCAAATCGTTATCACTCACTTTTCGTGCAATATATTTGTTGAAAATTGCGGTTTTTACTAAAATACTATCGTTTTAAGACCTTTAAAACTACCTAAACTTACGATTTAATGATATTTAAATGCAATCGTAAATTATTGTTTAACTACCCATGCTTGTATAAACTGTTATTTAAAATATATATTTTTTTGTATTTAATAAATTATTAGTTTTTATTAATCTATGGTTGTATAAACTATTTTTTTTACCTATTGTCAAGGACCATTAAAACAAGAGGACTGACTATCTCCATACAAAATGCCGTTCCCCGATATGTACAACGCCATCTATGTATAAGAATTATTTTTTACAATTATTCAACTTTGCAAGCGTGACACACTATTTAAATGTTATGGTTTATTTATTATCAGGTATTTTCGAAGTAACTGTTACCGTACTATGTATATATTATTTATTATATTCAATTATAACATCGTTAAATGTTTAGTTTAACAGCGCCATCTAGTTTTCTCCTTGCGATCGGAACACGTTTCAAAGTATGGCAAGTGTCAGTCCTCTTGTTTTTAAGGTTCTTGCATATGGTTAAACAATGATGACTTACCTATTACATTTTTTCCGTAGCTTCATTTTCTTAGCGGGGATATTCTGCATACCTACTCTGTATTTTTTTAAGTGTGTCACTACATATAAAATAAAACCCAATGAATTATATGTACGTCGATCCGGTGTTCCGTTGTGGCATTATAGATGCAAACCAACCGTAGACAAAAATGCTTTCGCATTAAAATACCTATTGTTAGGGTTGGTATCTAAGGAAATCATTTTTCATTGTGAATTTCAACTAGTTGTTTTTGTCAATGAAATAACAGTAATACTTGTAATTTTTTTTTATGTTTATCTATAGTTATGGTTTTAGTAGTTATCGGCCTCTCAAAAATCTCGCATAAATATAATCAATCCCTTTTACCGAATACTACCCAAGTCACGTACATGCCATCCCTACATCGAATTGTAAGTTTAGTAACGCCGTCATTACTCCGTCAGGTAGAAAATAGCACATTGTGTGGCCTCATATTATTGTCGGCGGCAAGTCGTGTGGAACGATAATGGAAGGGGTAGAGGACGCCATTAAAAAAAGTTTAGCTCTATAGTTGATGTCCTTGGACCTTTGGGACACCTGAAGTAAATTTACTGTCCTTTTTTTGTTAATATGGCGATGAGACTTATTGAGGTCTTATATTGTTGAGTATGGAATGTAAATGAATTCTTTTCATGTTTTTAAATGGATGGAAATATGAAATTTAATTTTCTATTTTTAAGGTTGAAGAAGGCGCCGGCAACATCGTTCGCGGAGGAATAAAAGTCATACGTAACACTCTTTTCTGCTTCAGCGTGAGCAAGTTAAAAGTAAGTATTATTTACCATATGTGGATGCCCAGGTATTTCTTTACCAAAAATAAGTACACTTTGTCTAGCAGTATTGATGTGACACAAAACATACACACACATAGAAACATACAAGAAATGATAAATATGTTTTTATTAAGTGACCTTCAAATAGCCAATCTAACTTTTTTATACTTTTAATGTACAAGCACTTCATTTTACAAATTCATAATTGTATAAGATAAATTCAACTACTTAACCACGAGTAGTAACTCACTCGCGACAGACGAGCCGTATGAAATTGATATTTATCACATCGTGCCAGTACTTGTCCTGCACATCTTAGGTTAGAATTGTGGGGTACCTCTTGACTACATATATATAACAATCATCAAAGAGTTAACTCACTTAATAATTTCAACCTTTTCCCATTTTAGAAAGTATATATTTTTATTGCCAAGGAAATATTTCAGTGTACAATTTTTGTGGCACAATACACAAAGAAACAAAGGTTCAACATGGTAGTGGTTTAAAAACTTTGTATCTCATGCCCCGTTATATGCCCTGCGTGTTCAATATAATAATGCATTCAGAATGCTGTTGGGACTTCCTCACATATGTTTGCTGATGCCCGCAATGACGGTTTTCTAGCCATTATGCGCAAGAGAATCGCCTCGTTGCTAGGTAGACTCGGAGAGAGTTCCAACAGTATCCTGAATGGCATTGCTGACAGATATGACTGCCCAATTTTACATCATTGGATCAGTCAAACGAGGGGGGTTGCCCAATTTAGAAATATATAAATAGGTTGTAAGTTTGTTGTACGTCACTAACATAGGTTAAGTACTAACACCCTATGGATGTAAAAAAACATAGTCCGAAATAAAGAACTATTATTATGATTATGTCATTATTACAAGTCAATAAACTATATGAACGTTAATCGCGTATTATGATGTGTAACGTTAATCTCGTATAAATATCATTTATTTACCGAAAGAGAAAATTACTTTAATAGAAATGTGATGTTAGACGCATTCTACTAAAAACCGGCCAAGAGCATGTCGGACCATGTGATGCTCATTTGAGGGTTCCACAGCCGTTTATACAAAAAAAAAACGCACTACAGATGAAAAAAAACACTAACAAAAGAGCGTGTCTCTTACGTCCTTTTGCTGAGAAGCGCAGTTTTTTGGCAATAACTTACAAACAGTATGTCCGAACATGTTGAAAACAATTTTCGTTGTAAGTATTTATTAAGCTTTATATTCGTAATACTCACAAGTATTGCTACTTTCGGAGCGAATATATCCGAAAATATTCAATTACTCAAAAATTTCTTAGAAACCTCATAGTGTTTTTAGACGATCTGTCGAATGATGTGCCACACATTGGTATTTGCTGAAAAAAAAAAATTCACTTTCGGTTACATGTATGGAGTGCCCCCTCCCCCCCAACCCCCAAAAAATATATATATATAACTTTCAAACTAAGTAGCGGCTTACACAAGACACCTATGTTCCAAATTTCATCAATATACATTTTATAGTTTTTGAGTAAAATGCCTGTGACATACGGACGGACATGACGAAACTATAAGGGTTCCGTTTTTGCCATTTTGGCTACGAAACCCTAATATAAAGGCAACTGGGACACCATTGTTACATAATGTACTTCTAATCTTTTGCTCATGGAGGTAGAATCTATAATCAATTGAACTTTTAGCGTGGCTGTAACGACTTTTCACAATATGGTAATTTTAGTGTTTGCCGGTTTTAGTAAACAAAGTCATGGTTCCTTTAAGCCGATTGGGCACAACTTAAACCTAGACACTATACCCGCCTCTCTAGTTCCATCGAGACTACGGACGTAACGCGGCTTCCGAAATGTCGAAGAATTACCGACGAAAGGTTTTATACGCGATTACGCCCCGTTTGTTCAGTTGTGATAATGCGTGAATATCGTGTTATTTTAAATCAACTCTGTGTCTTCTCTTACTTTCAGGAAACATTTTATTGCACCGGGTGCAATGTACATGTACCACATGAATAGTTTAAAGTCCGTAGCGCATCGTTTCGTAGCACCGCTACGGTTCATCAAAGTTCGTAGCAGTTGCTACGGCACTAAATCGCACATCGTGGTTCTGCATCAAAGTACAATATAATCTTTTGTGTAAGCATAGTTACCAGCATAAATACTTATCAAAAACAAAAACTACATGTATAAGGCTTCTTATTTTGTCCATAGAATTTTAACAAATGCACGAGCGGGCTGCTTGTAGGAAGTTTTCGCTACATACGGTTTGTCCCATGTATGGCTACGAGTGCGCTACGAAAATGACGATTGCGAAAAAATAAAAAACCTAATACCTGTTATTGTTCATAACAAGACAATTTGCTTTGCGATGTAGCTTGTCTTGATGAGATAGTTCTTCGGGAGTTCAACCGGTATCAGTTTTTTGTCACATATTCGGTAAAAAAGAGCCACAATGAGCGTAAGCATTCGATAGAATGATATACTGTGCTTGCGGTACAATATTCTTTCATTAAATTGTTACAATTATTACGGCTAACTTGGGATGCTGATAGATGTTGAAACGAAAGTACTTCCACTTTTTTTGTCAGACGCTACAACATACAAGCTTGTTAAGCGAGATCCAACGGCGAAAGTAGTAAAAACGACAGCCGAGCTGATAAGTAAGCACTCTGAAAATCTTAATCTGGATGTGAAAAGTTTAGTGCCTTCTTGCCCGGTGCCACCAAAGTTGTACAGGTTACCAAAGATACATAAACCTGGTGCTCCGTTACGCCCTATAGTGAGTCAAATCGATGCTCCTACCTATCGATTAGCTCGGCACTTAGCAGGTGTACTTTCTTTACTGCGAGGGAAGACGGAAGCATACACAAGGGACTCATACCATTATGTCAGTGAGATTAAGGATTTGAGACTAACTGATGATGAAGTTATGGTCAGTTTTGATGTCCAGTCTCTCTTCACATGCCTACCAGTTCAAGAATGTATCGAAATTGTGAAAAGAAGATTGGGTGAACAACAGATGGCAATAGAATATGCTGAGTTATTACAACACTGCCTTACATCTGGCTATATGCTATGGAATGGTGAATTCTATGGGCAAGTTGATGGTGTGGCAATGGGGTCTCCGGTGTCTCCTATCGTCGCCGATATTTTCATAGAAGACTTCGAGGAGAGAGCGCTTTCATTGGCACCTGTCAAGCCGAGGATCTTTAAAAGATACGTAGATGATACCTTTACTATTTTACCTACGACCACCTGAACTCCATGCATACTAAAATTTAATTCACTATGGAGTTGGAAAATCAAAATTCACTTGCATTCTTAGATGTGCTAGTAATTGGAGGTCCTAACAATGACATAAATCATACTGTATATAGGAAACCTACGCATACAGATAGGTATTCGAATGGCAAATCTCACCACCATCCCTGTCAACTTGCTACAGTGGGTAAATCTTTGTTTCAGAGAGCCAGGGGTATCTGCGACAATCAACATCTGACTGCTGAGTTTCTGTAGAATGTCAAACATGCGCTTCGAGCCAACGAGCTCCAGATACCACGTTCCAAGCAGAATCCCAGTATGAAGAAACCAACAGTCGAGCGTAAACCTGCCGTATTACCATATGTGAAAGGGGTCACAGACAAGATCGGAAACATCTTGAAGCGTGCTTCTATAAAAACATATTTCAAGCCGTTGAAGAAGGTGTCTCAATACCTTAGACCCGTGAAGAGTAGCACCCCTTTGCAGAGTGCAGGCATTTATAAGCTGGACTGCGAGTGTGGTCTTTCATACATTGGTCAAACGAAACGCAGTGTATCAACCCGGGTGAAGGAGCACATAGCAGATGTCAAGCACCGTCGGTGTAATAGGTCTGCAGTTTGTGAACATGTCATTGACAAACCAAACCACTCAATTAAGTTTGATAAACCTTCTATCCTTGCCAAAGAAAAAAGATATTTTCCCAGGATGCTACGCGAGGCTATTGAGATTAAAAAGCATCCTAATTTCAATAGAGAAGATGAATTGTCACTACCACCAGCTTGGGATCCTGTAATACATCTCATCAAGGAACAAGCGAGACACAGGACTGCAAAACCTTAATTTCCGAACGGTGTAAAATATCTTATCTGTTTAAAAGTAGTTTAATAGTCTCTGTTTTTAAATATTATAATTAGTAATGAGGTAGCCTGGGAGTTTTTCTTTGCAGCGTTTCTTTTCTCCTCAGTACGCCTCATTTGTGAAATGCTGCTTGGTAAATTATTAGAATAAAATAATTAAGCCCTTCTGGCACATGTCTTTACAGCTTAGGCCCATCTGGCATGTATGTACACCTTTATTTGTGTTTTTTCGAAAAATGGGTAGTTTGCACAAATTGTAACTTTGACAGAGGAAAATACATCTTTTCTCAGTCCTCCCGTGACCATGGAAAGCTGGAAAGCTTCCGAAACGTCGGGAACTAAAATGAGATAATATACGCGATATAATCCGTTAAATTGTTTTATTTCAATAAGTAATAATCGCGGAAACAGAAGAAAATATTATATATTTTAATTGTCACGTTATGCCAAAAATCGATTCTTTTAAAAAACTAGTCCCTAGCAGCCATCTTAAAACAACCCTTGAAACTAATTGGACGCCTGTAAAATAAAAAAAGAATTGATTAATTAAAACTTTCATTTTTAAGCAAATTGTATAATATCGTTCTCGATGCTTCCTTACTTACAAAAACACAATTTAATAATGCATTTGGCATCTAATACAGAGTCAGGAAACAAAAGACATTGAATAAACCATGATATTGGACAATGCAATCGAAATGCATTTGAGAAATTCCATCTCACCCGCACTTTTCCAAGCCAAGTTTTGGTTTAAGCAAGTTTTGGCTGGCTCGCGTACAAAAAGGCACGCATTGCAATCACTTCATAGGGCGTACTCCTGGCCTCTTGCCAACTTTCCGGGCTTAACACAAAACTTACTAATCAGGTCAGTGACCTATATATGTGCAAAAATAACTTCATTGATAAGCATTCATCGCACGTTATACTACTTTGTTACACTAAAATTTTATACTACAGAATTTCCACTAATACGTTATATATTAATATTAAATACAGCAGGATTTAAAAAATGTTAAATTATTCAAAGGTAAATAATATCGTTGTTTTAAATGAATCACACAAAAAACCTGGTCATGGAAGTGTAGGACAAGCTCATCAAAGTTTCTGGCGAAATTAGAGCTGGATCATACGTCGTTCAACGCCTCATCCTAGCCATTCAAAGAGGCAATGTGGCCAGCGTTCTCGGAACTATGCCCCGGGCAGATCCGACACATCAGATATTTCTTAGGTTCCATTTAATAAAATGTCTGCAGGTTTAGTATTATTAGATACCACTGAGTGATATTCTTGTATGAAATTAAGTAATTAACTATTAATATTTTCTTTGCTTTTTTATTATATCACGCATATATATATATATTTATTCCATTCTTGACATTTCGAACTCTTTGTAGCGTTTGTGGCGGCACTTGTTTTAATCAGATGGTTGCGTTCCCGGCGCGATATATGTTAATGGTACAATATTTTTTCAACAATTGTGTGCGCAAGTGTTTATTATTATTTATGTACCGTGCTTTACACACGGCCGTGATAGGTAAACCGATGAAAATGGCAATACTTGCGACCACGTGCGTTTAGCCCTGGGGTGACATTTTTATATTTCGCAGTTGGTCCCTAATATAACTAGACACATGAAGCAGTGGCACATGTTCCAGATCACAGGTCAAAATATAATGGTCCGTCAAGCAGGTTATCAAAAGTGGCTTAAGAAAAGAAGCCAAGGGCGAGACCTATGAAAACGAATAGTTTATTCGTGTTTAGGGGTCATGTTATATTTATTTATTTATTTAAACTTTACTGCATAATACAAACTGTTACAAATGGAGGACTTAATGCTTTAAGGCATTTTCTACCTGTCAACCATAGGGCCAAACAGAAACTAGTAATTAGTGCAGGATCATTATAGTAGCGACGAGTCCGACAGTGCTGCGTTTGACGCTGACATACATTTTGTGAACGCTATGGCTGGTCACGTTTATCGCGCGATAAATAAATACTTATCAAAAAGTGACGTATAGAGTACGCCAATCGTACCGCTGATATAACAAAACTGTGTAATTTGTACAAGAATTTTGCTAAGCCGATATTCAGGTTTAAAAACATGTTCAAATTTGATATTTTGAGTATAAGCGGTGTTTATTGAAGCAATATCGCATAACCTACAGCGAATATAAAGTTGAAACTTTAATCCTATAAGAGCCAAAGATATATCCTATATTTCTCTCGGAAATTTGTGCTTGTAAAAAAGATAACATTAGATATACACAGGCTTATAATACAAGCTCTCAACATATTTTTATTCAAAGATAAGCGGCAGGGTAATGAGGACCTTTGAGATTCGGAGGCGTAGGTTAGTAGGCAATTCTAAGATGTTTTGCAATCCCACGCAAAGAAAACGCTGCCTTAGATCGCCCAATAACGGGCGTCGCGTCGTAAATGGGACGTTAAGAGTAAGTAGGAGTCGTCTGTATTATTTAAATATTAAGTTCACAATAACACGCGGAGCCAGAGTAATGAGATTTGTACGAGTTAGAATTCCTACGACGAATGTTTCTTTAGATGTGTTTTGCAAAGTAATCATGTGATTTTATCAGTGAGCTAAGTATTTGTCGCACTGAATACATTATAGGTGCCTAAATAACCTTTAATATTAATGTATTTATTAACGTTATTTAGGGCAAAAGTAACGTTGGTGGCATAAATAGAATGTTTCACTTACTTTTAGAGAAATACTTAAGGCCACGGTTCACTGTGGGATGAAACTTGTGTAAGCACATTTGCACCCTCTCATCTCGCTCACACAAGTAAGCTATCAGGTGCTGCACTACTAAAATTCGGCCAAGTTGAAACATATCAAACAACTATTTGCACTTGAAACCGGTATATGACTTTATTCATGTTGCCGGCTGGGTGTCCAATGCAAAAAAATAAAATCGATCGCAGTTTTAGAAATAACGACTGTGGCTCCGATCAGATTCTTACCTGGTCCAACTAATATCCATGGCCACATAGCGGGGGAAAGCCGCTAGTATTTTTGGCACTTTTGGAACTGGCTAACCTGATTGGGTAGTTAGCAAATGGGTATTTATTTGTACAAGAATGTACAAATGGCGGACTTAATGCTATAAAAGCATTATCTACCAGTCAACCACTAGGCTAAACAGAGAAATTATTGTTGCGGGATATTGGTATCAAACATGTACAAATTAATATAGGTATAGTTAATATTTCATTTTAAATATGCATTTTCTTTAGCTTTTATTTAGTTGGACATATGTATTTTTTATTTAAGTTGCATATACATAATTTTATTTTGCCATATCACATAATAAATGTCATTGTGACAAAGAGAGCGCACCCTGGGTCCAAAACAGCAGCTGAGGATGCATCCGAACAAACGCTACGATGATGATGATTATGACTAATGTACAAGGCATTTCATTTTTATAATTATAATAATTCTTTCTTTAGTCGTCACACTCTTATAAGAGTGATCATGGTCGTCACATCAGGGTTTGTGGCAATCTTTACAACCCATCGTCGTTCCTCAAGTACTGTAGCTCTTCTCGTACATTCGTGGAGTGGACTCTTAAGTGAAGTTTTAACTTTGTCGATCCAACGCATTGGTGACCTGCCGCGCCCTTGTGCCTTCAGTTTTTTCCTGCACTGCAAGTTGTTCCAGAGATATGTCTTCTTAACGTAAAAATGTCGAAATACAGTGGGAAAACGACTTTGAGCGATGGAATATAGACGCTGTTTGATACCGATTAGAAGATTGACACGTTGGTTCGGAATTGTATCCAGGTTTCGCCAAGTATTCTTGTCCAGCATCACATTTCTAAGGCGTCTATTTTCTTAATCTCGTTTTCTCCTAAAGTCCACGTTTCAGAACAGTAGAGAAATATGGGGAACCCTAACAGCCCGACATAATAGCATTTTAGTGGCCTTTGAGACGTTTCTGTTTCTCCATATGTTCCTGAACCGATCTATGGTGGACCTGGTGATTGCCACGCTACTCAATCTCTTCCCCGCATCGACCGCTGTTTGATATCAGTACCATGAAATCGATGTATGATTGAACGACGTCACAATTTGCAATTTTAGTGGCTTCGAACAATGTTACTTTCCCATATGGTTTCCATAATCAAAAACAATGGCTGGATAAAATAAAAGCTTAAGTAGGTAATATTTCGATAAAAAGGGGTTATTTATTTCTTTGACCTAATACTCATTTTTAGATATAGCGCGTCAGATCTGAGAAGAAAAGCCTTTGCTCAAAATCCTTCAACCCGCATTTCAATATCTTTCTTTGAAGATATTTCGTACATCTCTTATTACTTATCCTTTCAAAGTAACAAAACCTAATAATACAAACTTGGATATTTTGCGCACTTCCTGTATCTATTTAAATTAAAATCTGCTAAACTGTTAGATCTGACCAACAGAGCAATATGTGAAGGAAAAAAAAGACAGTTTTTCATTGAAGATCAACAAATATTTGCGATTAATTTTTGTAACTATTTTTAGTGATTAATTTCGGTGAGTAAATATTTGTTAATCATCTAATCGATATTCAATGAACACAAATGGTTATAGGATACTTCTTACCCGATTAAGCTGAAGCAAAAAAGAGAAGAGAGAGAGAGAGATAGAGGAACAACAAAGTTTTGAATTATTTGAACTATTTTTCTTAAACATTGTACATAACAATAGCCCGAGTGAGCGTAGCGAGCAAAGCGTCGTCGTTTGAGCAAAAATGATTTCGTGTGTCTGTCTGTCTGGCGGAAATCTATCCGGCTGTTTTACATGAGAGCGAGAGGGACCGCATGTTATGAACTTCGAATGTCGAGTTTTGCAGTATCGGGTCGCGTTTCTCAACCGATTCTTGCGAAATTTTGTGAGCAGGGTCGATAATGAAATGGATTTTTTTGTCGGTTCAGATTTTGGATTTTTTTCGTAACGGAGAATATAGGGTTGAAAACCTCGTGAGGTCTACAGCTCACAGAGCCACTAGTATATTCTTTGCATGTCTATTCTAATCGACCCCATGGCAATTTGAGTTGCGCACCTTAGCACCTCACAGAAGGATACTAAGCCGCTTATTCAGTGAAATTGAATTTAACCTGATACATCTCTGTATCCTGGCAGGTTAATATGTAATGAGGCCTCAAACCGCGTAACGCGTTGACTTAGCTCCGTGTTGTGAGACAAATTGCTGACACTGTCATGAATGGTTTCAGCTCTTGATAGAATATATAATATATGTAATTATTTACTATCTTTAGATGGATATAGCAACAGTTTGTTTATATATTCATAATGATTTAAATTTACATGACTTAATAAGAACAAAATTGAACTAAATAATATATATAATGAACTAAATGATAAATATGATCTACAGGTCGAACGCTTAACTGTGTCTGCTCCTGAGGTATGGAGGGGGTTTCCCTACGCCATTTCGTTTTTTTTTTCTCGACAATCGTTTAATCAATGACTTTTTATCGATTTTACTTTTAGTCTAATACTTGATAAATCGATAAGATTATATTTCGAAACATCATTTCTCAGACGTTCATTTCATTTAATTAATTTTAGCGAAAACTTTTTGTCGACCGCTTACTAGATCGAAAATTTATCGAATCTTTTTTACCTATGACGTTTCATCGACAGTACCCATGCTTGTTATTTTATTCTATCGTAGCCTTGTTTATATGATGATTCACTTTTTAGAAATATTTTGCGTTGATATTACTCGTAAAAAAATTGTAAATAATGTTTGGCCATCAGATTTTGTCGGATAAGCTTGTATTAATATTTTTACATCGATATCTTTTATTGAAGCCAATTGAGAACGCATGTAAAATAGGAACACATCCGACAAAATAATCCGTCCGTATGTCACAGGTATTTTACTCTTTAAGTACATGATGTATATTGATGAAATTTTACGTGTAAGGAGCGGTACGGGAGGGATGACAAGTTACGTGACATGACGTGTCCTAACTGTTTCGCTATAGAAAAATACGTTACTTGTCTCCCCTCCTGCACCGCTTCCTTTACCTCAGGAACAGTCTCGCTATGCTTTAGGCCTATATTTTGTTGCGAAGGAGCATGTTCAATTTCTTTATGGACGTAACGTAACGTCCGAAAAGTAGCAAAATTGTCAACGCAAGGTATTAAAATATATGTGTATTAAAATATATTTACACGCGATAAAGTCCCGCTTTATTGTAATAATATAATTTCACTTGTTTACAGGATTGTATCATCATTTTGATTATATCAGCGTTGTGTGTATATGTTTAATATTTTCAGGACGTGATCGCGCTTTATATTAACTGTATGCAGTAAGTTGGCGGTGTCGCATATTTCCCAAGAGAGTACAATTTACTAGAGAAAAATAATGTAACTTTTGTATTTATGTGTACCAGTTTATTATATTTATTGCAAGGAACTCCTACTTAAATGGAAACTGGACGACCCTGTCAACCCGTTGCTCTATTACAAAAAATAAATGTTTATATGTACAAACATATTACAAAAAAAGGAATTTACTATTTGAAGGTCACTGAATTGAAAAATATATTTGGATTTCTTGTCAGTTTATACAATCATGTCTTTGCGGCTTCATCACGTTAAAACGGCTAAACAAATTTCAACTATTTTTTAAACACGGATAGCTGAGCATCCTCAGATGGTTATAAAATACTTTTTACCCGACTACGCTGAAGCAAAAAAGAGGGTTAGCTTTTTCCTCCTACGCGAACTAAGTTGCGGGCACCTTCTAGTATTTATAAAAGGTGCATTTTAGAAGCCTTATCAACGCTCACTCTCTCTTATTCATTCACTGTTATGATGTTAGACACTTAATAGTATTACAGGGCTTTTTGTATTTGATTCACGGTAAAAAAAAACTATTCAAAATTACACTGATACATTAGAAATAATTCAATTTTTTCCGAATGCACCTTACTAGTTTGTCTTGGCTAGCTTGTTCTTTCAAACAGCAACATACAAAGCATCATCGTGATTTTTTTGACATACAGATACACTATGAGATGGAAAAGTCTTGCTAAAGTCGTAAACAAGCTATCCACGATCACTGCTGTAAGGAGTATACGACTGAAAAGAAGTAGAAGAGAAGCGCGGCAATTGGGATCTTTACACCTTTTGACATACAGATATACTATGAGATGGAAAAGTCATGTTAAAGCCGTAAACATGCTATACACGACCACTACTCTAGGAGTATACGACTGACAAGTAGCAGAAGAGAAGTGCGGCAATGGGATGTTGACACCTTTTGACATACAGATACACTATGAGATGGAAAAGTCATGTTAAAGCCGTAAACATACACGACCACTGCTGTAGGAGAAAACGACTGAGAAGAACAGAAGAAGAGAAGCGCGGTAATTGGGATCTTTACACCTTTTGACATACAGATATACTATGAGATGGAAAAGTGATGTTAAAGTCGTAAACAAGCTATCCACGACCACTGCTGTAGGAGTGTATGACTGAAAAGATGTAGAAGAGAAGCGCGGCAATTGGGATCTTGACATCTTTCGACATACAGATATACTATGAGATGGAAAAGTCATGTTAAAGTCGTAAACAAGCTATCCACGACCACTGCTGTAGGAGTGTATGACTGAAAAGATGTAGAAGAGAAGCGCGGCAATTGGGATCTTGACACCTTTCGACATACAGATATACTATGAGATGGAAAAGTCATTTTAAAGTCGTAAACAAGCTATCCATGACCACTGCTGTAGGAGTGTATGCCTGAAAAGATGTAGAAGAGAAGCACGGCAACTAGGATCTTGACAATTTATGACATCTTTTTTTCTTTGGTATATTATAGAACGACCTCTCAATAATAGAAACATCAGTAAAAAACTACTTCAACTTCATAAAAACTCACAAAGATACAACAATGTTAAAATCCCATTTTTGGACTATCCCAAAAACAGCTCCATACTAACGCCTAGAAACATGTGACGTCACACATTCCTACCTTGTACGGGAAATTAAGAACTTTGTTCTGCAACTATGTTAAAACTTGCGTTTATAGAAACAGTTTCATAACAATAATTACTATACATTTCACGGGTTATTCAATGGTATGATTACTTGATTAGTTATTAATACTTTCATACTTTAAAAATTGACTTTCCCACCCAAGTTTAAGCGCTCGTAAAACAAGCTTTACGTAAGGTATCGCACTCTAACTTTTTTTCAAGATTTTTATAAGTATTAGCATAAGTACAAATAACATAGTTGCCTAAAATGTATGTCTCTTTATACTTTATCTACCCACATATCATTAGTGCTCTAAAATGCGTTCAAGTTCAAGAAAGTTTTCATAGTAAATTTGGTTGTAATAATGCTTGTCATTTCCTACGGCTATTTCTGAACCTATCTGCTTATGATATATGTGTAGATAAAGTGTATGCATCTAGACATAATTAGGCCTTAAAACACTCGTGTGATCCTATTATTAAACTCACTGATGCTCGTTTAATATAACCACACTCGTGTTGTAAACCCTCTCATTAAATATCAGTTGCATAAACTACTATTGATGAGATTATTAAACTGCCTTTCAGACAGTACGGTTGTCTATTCATTCCATCCGTTGCGTTGCCCCGACTCACCTCTCCTCAGTCATTTTGCATCAAAATTTTATTTTTATTTGAGTACAGATTACATTCCAATTCAGTAAAATTAGCTTTTTCCTAAAAAAATAATACCTACAGAGTTCCGAAACAATAAGCAAAAAAAATATTATAGAAAATGAACTAGTCACAAACACACCGTTTGCAACGTTAATCAAAGCGATTTTGAAACGAAACCATTTTTCATTCCGACATTGTCAACAAAGGTGCTTTTTTCGTTGTAAACGAAAACAAAAGGCTATCAATTTACACGTTGATATTCTAATTTGGGATACTTCGACGGCAGCTGACCTCCCGGTCGTAGCCCTGAGGTATTTAAAAAATCGGTCAAGTATGAGGCGGACCCGCGCAAGAAGGGTTCCGTATCACTTGCGTTTATAACGACCAAAAAAAAATTAGATCAATGGATTATAGTTCCTTTGCTGTTCCGCAAACTTGTGTCTTGGTTAGATGTCACAATAAATTGTGCTCACATGCGCATATTTTCATGCAGTTGCCACAAAAAAAAAATACGCATGCAAATACAACAAACCAACACCAAACAGTATCATCCTCGACACGTGTTTCGCGTCTCTACGAGGCATCATCAGGGGATGCAGGAGATGTTGACGGGCGTCCACCCGAGAAATGAGTTGTCCAAAACGGTCGGCCCTATTTATACCCTGAATAGGATTTCTAGAAAGAGATGGAAAAACCGTAACAAAGGTGTTGACGTAACATTAAGTTGTTCATTAAAGATCAAACCTCTATTGCTGTACCTGACTATCTCCAACTGTTCAAGCACACTAAGACGTAATGCTTTTCCGCAAACATGTAAGGTTTTAAAAGAATGATTGTCTGACAAGGAATGGCTGTTTTCTAATAAATGTTTTGCGAAATTGGATTTTTCCATCCATTGATCTAGTATGGAATTCCGCAAAGTAACACCTGAATCTATCAATTATTTAAAAAAAAAATTACGTGTTTCATACTTTTTACCTTATTTATGTTTATTTGTAGTTATTGCGTTTATAGTGTGAGTAACGTTGTGAAAATTTTAAGTATATAATTGTTAAGGTTGAAATATATCTTTTCAACCTTAACAATTATACTAATTATATAATAATTGTTAAGGTTAAAAAGATATTACGATTCAAAACTTGACGACACGTTTGGCTCAGTGGGTTGCACAACGGCCTTCGAACCTGGCGGTCCCAGGTTCGAATCCCGGCCAGGGCAAAGTGTTTGCGTGATGAGCACGAATGTTTGTTCCTTGGTCTTGGATGTTTTCTATGTATTTAAGTATCACAATGTATCTATATATTATGAATCTTCTTGGCTTTGTTTGGGACTAGGTCGATATGTGTTATTTATTTAAGCTTTATGCAAAAACTGACAGCAAATAAGTGTCTTCTTACCTTAAATTGTCATGTTGGTTTATTTTGAATATCATTTGTGATATATTATCTGCTGGCATAGCGGCTACAGTAATATATATTTACCACCCAAAACCATCGAAACATAATAGGTATAGCGTCCAACAAACCGAGGTTGATATCAATTCCATCACGCCCACTTTTTGAAACTGAAAGGTCTTATTTCCGACTGATTTTAAGTTTAATCAGCCCAATATTCATTACGTTTAAGGCAAAAGTCGTTTGTGTCAATTATTTGCATTTAGTTTGATAAGCACATTTTTTGCAATATTATGTTTCCTTTTGTATATTATTTTTCCTTCCACCAATAAAAGAAGTTGATAGAAAAGTTGGTTATGAACCTTTGACAGTTGAATTGTAGTGCAAGGTTCTCACAACGTTACCACGCACAGTGAAATTGTCTTTGGTTTTGACATGGATGGTTTAATAAAAAAAATATCTAAAAGATACGTGCACAAAAATGATATACCACTTAGACCTGAGAGGTAATAATCATACATACAATTAATGTTATTTTAGAGTCGGCGCCATCGTGTCACAACCTACTAAAATCGTCAATTTTCAATATTTTACACATTCTTTATATGGCATCGACGCCAAAATAAGATTGTTTGTATATACTCTATAGATTGAGTAGACAAACGGTTACTTGTAAGTAAATTAAAGAAACTGAATTGTGCAGTTATTTTTTTACTTTTTAATTTAATTTTTGGAGTCGGTTTTATTTTTTGTTATTGAATGTAAACTAGCGGTCTAACGCTTAACTGAGTCTGCTTCTGAGGAATGGGAGCGGTACGGGAGGGGTGACAAGTGACGTCACATGACGTGTCCTAACTGTCTCGCTATACAAGCCTGACACCCGACTGAAGTTATGCGTTATTTGACGTTCCGTTAAGAGGATATACTAGCAAAAGGCCTTTTGAAAATTACTAGGTACTTTTTAAAACTATTGCTATCGCATTGCCTCAAATCCCCCGTATTACAGTGCAAAAGGGACAACTGCAACTTTCGTAGTAGCCTATTTGCTTTTCCAAAACTGGACTAATTTTAGTTTTTCTTTCACATATATTATAACGAGGGCTTCGGCTATGCTTCTATATTTTCTGTTTTTCTTTTAAATTCGTTACATTTGTTTACTGGACGTATGCTTATGGCGCTGGATTGTGGCATATTTTACAGTTTTATAGGGCCTCTAATTCTTAAAATAAACAAATTATTAAGAATAATAAAATATAGGGGCATGGCACAGGTAAGTATAGATTAAAAATTTAAAATAAATACTCTAGGACAATTGTCCAGGGAGGAAACTGGGATTACGTTTGTATGGAGTAACGACCACTAGTAAATCTTCTTAAACACACCCCTCCCGTACCGCTCCTATACTTTAGGAACAGACTCAGTTATGCGTTAGGCCTATAATTGGCCAGCAGCTAATGACTGGTGTTTTGCATGAAATAATTACCTGTTGTTGGTAATTCTTCGACGTTTTGGGCGTCGCGTTACGTCCATGGTCTCGAAGGAACTGGAGCGGCGAATCAACGTCTTCTAGCCGTGCGAGTTTTTAGATCTACCCGCGCTTGATGTTTATTATTAGGTTGAACACTACAATCGTCACTAGAAAGACACACTACACTCACGACGTCAGGCGATTTATCGGATGTTATTTGATGTTGTTTACATTTACTAATTACTGGATTCCACGAAAATGAAAGTTTGAAACCGTCTTCCCAGTTGAAATTTCGGTATTTCTTGATTTCAATTGCTTCACGTACGATTCTACTATAGAAATTACGTTCCGTAGAAAGGATCTTGGGATTATGAAGCTCAATCCAGTGGTTTGGTCCCGCTTCTAAGACATGTTCGGCAATAGCGGACTTATTAACCTGACGGTTCTTAACATGTGTCCCGTTTTGTTGTGTTGTGATAATGAGTGAAGATCGTGTAAGTTTAAATCAATGTTTTAATAAAAGCCTTGTTTTACTGTTAGGTACTTTATAAAATAAAATACTGATTAATGACACCTATGTTTTGACTAGTATACATTCTGTAAAAAATCAAAATACCTACTAAGCAAGTTTAAGAGGTAGAATCACGTGATTAACAGATAAACCGCGGAGCCGTAGTAATAGAGTTTCATTGGCACCCTTCGTGAACGGAACTCTAAAACATTAATTCCGCGTGAATAGGCAATAATCAAAAGTCGCTGAAAGGTGCGTCGTTGGGTTTTATTTACACTTAAAAGGTTGTTCGTAAAGCCGACGCATTGGCACGCGAGCGTGGCGCGTTGATCTTTATCGAACGAATGACACTGCAAGTTATGTTTACTATAATCAATCAAAGTTCTTTATAGATATTATAGAAGGTGGCTGCTACTTCAATACAGCCATATCCCTCTTTTTGCTTCACCGTAGTTAGGTACAACTATCCTATAACGGCTATAACTTTGCTCGGATGTTCACCTATCTTTGAACTAAAAGTAAAATTCGCCGTTTTTACGTGAAGAGACCAAAGATAAACTAACAAAAAAAAAAAAAAAAGAAGTATTTTTCTATTTAGTAACCGTCAAATCTTTTCACCCCAATGGCCTCTGGTCCCACAAACAATGTGAAAAACAATCATGTCTACAGAAATGGACCAGCAGGCCTATGATGGTCGCGTTTATCACGTGATAAATGATATGATAACGCGCCTGTTATTCTCGCACTCACATTCGTGTCAGAAGGTGACGGCAGCTATATGTCATTTATTTATCGCGTGACAAACGCAACCATCATAGGCCCGCAGTTCTGCCCAAACAACACATCTAAACTTAATAGTTTAGATGCGGGAGCTTTTTTACTATATAATTATAGTTATACAAATTAAATGTTAGTACATGAAAGATAAATACAAAAATGATTGCAATGGACTATGTGGAGGTAACTGAATGAAAAAAAAAAAAATTATTCCATTTTTTGTAAGTTTGTATGTGTCGTTGTGGCTTCATCACGTCAAAACCGCTATACAGATTGCAACTATTTTTGGTACACAAATAGCCGGGTATCCACAGATGGTTATAGGATACTTTTTACCCAACTACACTGAATTAAAAAGAGACGTTATGACTTTTCTCCTCCACGAACGAAATGCATCTTTCAGTATTTTATATATTCTTAACATATATAACTGCATCATATCTGAGATAACCCAGGGCGCTCGTAGCTGAAGCTGTAGTTAACACATTCACGACTGCGAGCCCGCTCGGCGGATGCTCCGCTCGTAGCAAGTTAACGTTATCATACTGTTTTTCCCATGTTATTGGCTACGAGCGAAGCGCTACGAAAATGTCGGTTGCGAAAGTGATAAGAGATAACATACGTTTAGTAGGTACATATACGGGCCACCGCCGTGCGTCGAGCGCGCCGGGTTATCTCGGTCAACATGTTTCCTGGCTCAATGGTTGCACATGGAACACATGAAAGAGGATTTATTATGCAGATAAAGTTGTGTATGCAACTGTACATAATTTGGCCTTTAAACACGAGTGTGATCTTAATACAAAACTTGCCTTTGGCTCGTTTAATTAAACCACAATTTTATAGTATTACTAAATCAGCTAAGATAATCGGCAGTCATAGTTGAATGAAGTGTATTTTTTCTAATCTACCAATTTAATGCGTAGATAGCTGCTAAAATGTTACGCACTGTCACTAAAAGGGGTAAATAACACTCAGTCAGCAGGGACTGTTTATATTTTGAGGTTTTAAACTTTTTTTGATTGCTTATGTCATAATTAGTTTGTCAATTTTATATATTCGTATTTTGTTTCTTAGTTGTGAATAAATTCTGCAACGTCAAGTTGCTATTTGGTTTTGTCTCTAGCTATCGATGGAATATCTTACACTATATATCTACTTTGTGTTGTATATCTCTCTCTTCGGTCGACTGTATATGTATAAAGGCTTGCTAGCGCTCCGCTGTTTCAAAGTTGCGCTGAAAATACACGCTGCTTATTTTAGCTCCAGCTTTCAGTGGAGCACTAAAACTAGGCGTTCAGCTAAATGGGTAACAAATGCAAAAAATTTGCTGAAGTTTTTCACACTCTGTCCCAATTTAAGGAATTGCACCGTTTGCATCGCTTTGACAGACCTAAGTAAACTACGGTCTACATTTTTTTGATAGTTATAAGAGATAAGTGGACATACTATCTAAATAGTCGACAGTCAATATGATTGCCTGCCTTTATCATATCAATATATTCAACTACCTAACGGTACACTCACCCTTCCGTACATTATAAAAACACAAAGGCGTTTTCGTTTCCTTGAAAGTTATTATTTTCTTAGTTTACGCCGAACAAAGAAGATTGTCTTTGTACAAGCCACGATACCGAGAATCTGCTAACTTTTGAGTAAAACACCAGTCTAGAAACTCGTGCATAATGTATTCTTGGTAAATTAACAACATCACGTGTTTCTATTAAGGTTCATTAAAATATACTAAAATTGCTCTTTCTTTTTTTTAAAAAAAACGACTTCCCGTCGCATACTCTTTTAAAAATGATGTATATACGTCGTGTATGTATATTTGCGTATAAATAGACCATTCACAATAAGTGTAACTTTTTACACAGAAGAAAAAAAATATAACCATCTTTGTTTCTTATTTGGGTAAAAAGTATTCTGTAACCATCTGTGGATGACTAGCTACCCTTGTACCAAAAAAAGTTGTAATTCATTCAGCCGTTTCGACTTGATGAAGACGCAAAAACGCATTATGGGTCTCCTTCAGAATCCCTAATGTCGTTTGTGTATCGTTTGTCCTAACGCATTTTTTTCAGAAACCGTAAATTCTTCAGGATTTTTTAAAAGATCATCGTATAGATTAGGTTAGGTTAGGTTTGTTTTATAACAATCCTGAAAAGTTTACAATTTCATTAAAAAATGCGTTAAGACAAACAATACATTAGGACAAACGACGTTTGGGATTTCAATATAGATCCCGGATTCAAACATACGAAAAGACCAAGATTTTTTTTTAGATTAAGAGACAGTCAAATAATCCTTATCACTTTTTTAAATATGTTCAATGTACAGAAATTTAATTTGTACAACTTTATAAGAGTCTGAGTAGAAGTGGTACTTACGTAGGACGTCAGGACACCCACACAGTCGCAAGAGCTGCAACTCGAGAGTGGATGTGGAACGTATGTGGCGAGTTGGCTTCGGTAGAAATTCCAGTGACAGCTATCCACCCTTAGCCCTCCGCACCGATGTTACGATGTTTCCCCCAGGCCACCGTATGTGTCGCTATTTGCGGGGGCCTAATCTAGCTGGGGAAAATCATCGTCTACTAGTGCCTTTAGCAAAGAGACACTTTCTCCTGGTAGACGTCCGAATGTCTCAAGCAATAGCCCATTTAGTTCATCATTTCAATTCCATTACTCAGTAAGATCTCATTAATCTCCAATATTTCTTGCATCTAGCGGGTGCTGTCTCTGAGCGCGTCCCATGATACGGGCAGGAACAGCACCCGCGCGGTGTACCCCTCACATTTCATTAAATTGTCGAAAGGGCTTCTACGTGTTGGCTTCGACTCCGCTTGCGCCTCCCAAAAGTCCGGAACACCATTGTCCCATAATCAGGTGCGACATACAAAATAAGAATAAACATTTCTATTGCAATAGCCAAAAATAAGTCCATCCAAACTACAAACTCTTAGCCCGATTCTCTTTCCTTAAAATGCAATAGTTTTAACACCTGCTGGGACCTGCTCATGGATGTATTCTCTCATAGATATGCTCAGAAACGAGCCTTAGTATGAGTACAGCCACTGCAAACTTCCCGAAAGGGCCTCTACGTGTTACATACATATACCCACGCAAGCCTCCTAAAAACCCGCGACGTAGAAGCCCCGGGCTCAAGCCGAGATACAAATAATAATATTTTTTTATGAATAGAAACTTAATGATAACAATAACAAAAGTCGTGGATCTCCATACATTAAAGACTATTTTTTGTGCCTGACTCCTTCAGCAAAATAAGTTTCCTATGTGATTATCTCTATCTGATATCTATAATCGAAAACTATGGTTTAATAAAATATTCGCCCGTATAAAATTTAAAGACCGTATACCCAAACCGCTGAAGGTAAAACATGAAATTTCAAAACACAATTCCTTCAGAGACGTGGGTGTACTAAAAAAGGGTATTTTCAAATTTAAATCACATGCGTACAAAGTCACAGGCTTAACTAATTATCCTATAGGGTTAGTTTATCACGTACGAAGTTCCAAGGTGAAAGTATAAAAATAAATTCAAAGTTTTAATGGAATGGCGTAAATAAGTAAAACGTATTAAATAACTCAACGTGATATGACGTCGTACTCGTACTTTATAATTATGAACTTAAGTATATTTACTCGTACATATAAAAGCCCGTGTTTGAAGTTCTTTCGGATTTATAAATAGCAAGACATTCAACTGAAAAGCGAATAACAAATTACAGACTGTAATTAATTCTGGCTCGTACATTATTTCGGTCAGTAACGAAATGTTAAAACACGGCTTGAAATTTACTAAATATTAAGTATACCTAAGCATAAAAACATATTTTTATAAATAATGGATCAGTAAAAAAATAAGTTTCATTTAAGTACGGGACCTTAGCACCGTGGACTAAATCTTTTCATTAAAAGTAACCAGTATTTAATTACGTATTATTGCTTATTGTAAGACGTTTTATAATAATTATGTAAATAACGCTGAACATTAGTTGTTTTTTTATGAATCAAAATTATTGAGTAAATATACCACCTAACAACTTTTGTTTTTTTTTTAACTTATTTTTAAATGAATACACAAATCATTTCTTTTATCGCGAATTAAAAAAGATATATTTAACTTAAATTATAACCGGCAGCGGTCATTGTTCAGCATACGCAAGTTTCACATTAATTCCTTATTTTTAATTTAAAAATATGTCGTTCTAACTGTTACTCTTTAGATAATACTTTACCTCAAGCTTAGTCATCACTACCTCAATATAAAATCAAATATGAGAAGCAAAAGCTCAACTAGAATCCCTTCTCCAATTTCCACGGCTTGTAAATCGCACGTAATGTATCTTTTCAGTGAATGCTGATACGGAATACGTGTCGAACTATTCCGGGAAAAAAATACGACACGATATTCGATGTGACCTTTCTTAGCCTTTAGTTTACGACTCGTTCCGTGTCACGTATCAGGTCTGTTATACGATAAATTCAAAGATTCACGTTTATAGACCTATTTTGATCAAATTAGGAGATACTGTTGCGATATTGTTAGCGAATTTTTCTCCCTCTTTTGCGTACAAGATTAAGTATGAAAGAAATAAGCCAGATTGCAATTCCGCTAATTCTATGGGACTCGTATGCCACAAGGCTGTATAATTTGCCAAGTTCCAAACTGCACCTACTCATAATTTTGTATACCTAAGGAATGGATTTATAAAACTGGTAGAATGCGGCAGAAAATGGCTTAGGGAAGGATGAGATTGTAGATTAAAGTTAGCTGTGTACTCATATTGGAATGGAAAAATAAATGTTGCTTGGACTAAAACATTTTTTAATTATTTCTGTATATGATTTTCCTTGCTCGTTTAAGCACTCTTTTATTTTTCCTCAAATCAAATATTACTTAAGGGTATGTCCAGTTAATCGAGAAATGCGACTGAGTCTACTTCCACTTTAATTTTGCAGTGCCTTGTCCTCTGATATTGGACCTTTCTGGCTGAGTAATTTGAATAATTACCATAAATGGGCCACGTACATCACATAAATTCTCCCTTCCAGTATTAGTTTAATTGCCGTAAAGTCACCGTTCTTTTGTAAAAGATTTCTTGAATTATATTTGCCTCAGTTATCTACCTAGTAATAAAGATAAGAAGATCGTCTAAGCTGTTACAACAACAAAAAAACCTCATGATTTACATATTGTCAAATTGCATTAATAATCTCAATTAATTATTTCACAGCATTTAAGGTTACTCAATATCACAATAATCATTTTTCGCTATAGTTGTGTTGAGCACTGTGAAAGCTGATAGCACAGAGCTATTGTAACGCAATGAATGGCATTTATTCGGCAAAGAATAAAAAATCGAAACAACAATTATCAAGAGCCCTTTGTTAAAAAAATGCCGTCGAATTTATTGCAAAGTCCACGTCAAACTGTGAACAAGCGAGGCGGTAGAAAAAGGTAAAGAATTACGCATTTATTTTGAACGTGAAATTGCAGAAATGGCCGGATAACGAACCTACCTCAAAGACGGGCCTGCACAATGATTGAGGTGCCCGCTACCTTACAAGAGTATGGGCTTTGAGAAATAAATGTCAGATGTCACCCACATCTAATTGTATATACGGATACGGTTATATATTTGCCAATTTTCTTTTTTTTTGTTGTTTCCTGCGGTGATGCAGATATGCGAACACGCACGATGTAGCGAACGTAGCGGAAATAGAAGCTATTTATTACTACGGCGTGAAAAATGATAACGCTACGGAGAAAGGCGGATAAAATATTAAGAAACAACAAATATTCCCCTTTTAATTGTATTCAACTTTACGGGGATCAAGTAGCAAGCGTATTACATAGAATACTTAATAAAGGTATTAAGTTTCTTAAGCATCCAAACTTTTAATCTCGCACGGCTGAAACAAAACATTTAAGCGTCGAGGTAGCTGCCTCGCGAATTTACATAAACAAATGTACCTGTGTGATCGTCGTTCGTCCTCGTGTTCCTCTTTCAAGAAGGATGGTTGCAAGCTGAAGCGACGTCGGAATTGGTGTCGTCCCTTCATGTTGGAGTCACTTAGCACATGTTTCGAGTTTGTCACTGGCGCGTAAGTGGCGGGCGCGGGGCGACGTGCGAGGCGCCGAGCGGTCGGGCGACGAGTGAATACCGCGCCGTACCTCCGCGATACCTCCCTTCGCAGCACAACGCACTACGACGCATTCAATATGGACGGCTCTTTGTGTCAGATACGGGAAGCCTTGCGAAATTCTACGCTAAATAACTACCTACGGTGAATTTACCTTTACGTATAAATTATCTACCAAAATAAACATCAAAAGCTTTTCATGTTTATTTTTGGTAAATAATTTATAAAGGTAAATTCATGTTCAGTTTTTACCTGAGCTTTTCCAATTTTTCAACGGGCAATGTCATTAGCGAGGATTTTATTACGCAGAAATGTAGCTAATTTCATGAATGAGGCAATTTTATGTAATTTAGTCGCCGAATAAATTAAGCCTGCGATAGATGTATCAGCCGAAGCCAAATTTCCACCGGCTTACTTATTTTACAGCATTTGCGCACCCTACTTATAGATACTGTTCTTGACCAAGTAGTCACTGGAAACCCCTTTGGTTTATGGATCACCTCAATTAGAACCCTCTGCAAACAATATAGAGTCCCTTGTTCGAAGTAAACTTAAGTGACTCGTATGCTGTGCATTACAGAGGGTAGGTATACCTAAAGAAGTAATAGTGTCACTCTCTCAGAAATATATTTACTGCTGCGTACGTGGACGGTCAATCTCAACTAAGTAGTGTTAAATAGTGTGTATAAATTCAAGTCTTTAAAGTAAAGGTAAAGGTCTTTAAGGTAAAGATATTAAGGCTTGTGTCGCGAGACTTCTTTTCTTACAACAGGTGTGTGTGCGTCTACTTGCAAGAATTCGCCTTGATATTAGCTTACGAGCCTTAAAGACTTCCGAGTATTTACGGTTTAAGTCTTTAAAACTTCGATTGTGAGCCCGATTTAGTTCAAGGCAGTGACGCTGCCTGCGAAGCAGACGGTCCGGAGTTCAAATCCCGATAAGAGCAAATAATTGTTTGATGATCCTAAATATTTGTTCCTGAGTCTAAATTGTTTCCCATGTATATACGTACATTTTATCTCTTTAATATATCGTTGGCAAGACACAAGCCTTATTGAGCTTACCATGCGACTAGTTCGATTTGTGTAAAATTGTCCCCTGGTATTTATTTATTTATCTTTATTTAATTCCTATACGCATAATTTGACTCTTAACCTATTACAGTTTATTTGATGACGATTGTAATACGAGTACGTTCTAGGATATTTATTGTTGACTTAGTCAAAGGCGTATTGTATACAAGTGGAATTCACTATTTATTTTCGACCCGATTTAATAGTCCCTACCATTTCTGCACATAAAAAGAAATCAAAGCAACCCATTGACATGAAAAAGTCAACTTGTCGATCCCAAATAAATATTTTAAGTACAATTTACGATATACGCGCCGTGAGGATATCCCGGGGGCGTTTTATCGGGACGTATAGGGATCAAAATGCTAATGTTGAACATGCGTTTGTAGAAATATACGCAACATAGTAAGCTTTAGGGCCTCCGTAGACGGCCGATTTAATTGATAGGTACTTAGTACCTACGGCTCAAAGATGGCTGAACAGAGTTGGTCGTCTACATGTTGCTTTAGGGATATCTGTCTTATCAATTGTAAATCTTATTCTTAAACCATTTTTTAGTGAATTCAGCAACAAGTGTACCTGCCGTCAGTCTGCATGAATAGCTAGTCTGATTTTTGGCTTCAAATAATAAATTGTTTATCAAATAATATTGTTATGATCTAATATCCGTTATAATGGATAAGCAAACTAAATTATTGAGACGAAAAAACGATGTGTTAGTGCCAATTGCCCAACACGGCAGTGGGGATCCGTCCCTAGGGTGTTTTTGCAAAGGGGTAATAATGCAAATGCGAATGTTTTGTGGCGACATGAGGTGTTTGCGCCGCGAGCGAGATGCGGGGAATATTATCGATACCGCAATGTAGTAATGAAAGAAAAGTACATTAGAGAAGGAGGTATAAAATTGGATGGTACCAATTCCAGATAACCGTCTGTTTATTTATTTTTGTTACATCGATACATTTGGGTTCAATTGGCGTAAAGGACATTTTGGCGAAAATGAGTTATATATACAGTTTTGTTCAGAATTTCGAACGCTTATAGTTCTGTATAGTTAAGATTTAGATATCTCTGAAAAAGTTGGCTTTACGACCCATTTTTTGTTCTTCGCATTCTTATGGTCTCTTTATGCTCACAAGTAACCAAGATTTCGTAAATGCCGAGTTCACGCGAGATCGACATTTCTACTTCGAGGCATATTCTCGGTAGCATTCCGTAGTTTTCGGTTGTTTTTCTCATTTAGGGCCTTTTACATATTATGTTAACATAACTCTGATGGGTGCTTCAAGGTAGAGCAAAAAAAATAATACTTTGAAGAATATAAAAATAAAAAGCATAACGTTATTCAGATTCCAACAAAACTGTATAAATATTTTTTTTGTAATTAATAACACCAGCACTTGGTTTAGGAAGTCGAAGGTTATTAAGAATATTTAATTTGGTGTTAATTAAATTAAAATTATACTACCGAGAAAGCAGTTACCTTCTCAAATTAAATAATAAATTAATAAATATTACAGGTAAAGTATACACTAGTCCCATGGTGTCAGGTTTTAGTATAGCAATACTTTTTTTGTGCATTTTTGTGTAAATTACTAAATACAATACCGGCCAAGGGCATGTCGGACCGTGTTCAGTGTAGGGTTCCGTAGCCGTCACTATAAAGAAATGCACTACAGAGAAAAAAATACGATGTGAAAAAGTGCACCTGCAAAAGGGCGTAACTTCATGGCACTTACGTCTTTTTCTTGAGAAGTATAATTTTTTTGTAACTAACACTAAAATAGTAAATCTAATCATGTTGAAAAAAAAGAAAAAACGCTATTGTTATTACGTATCGCAGTATCAAAAAAAATACACACCAAAAGCGATCTACTTATCTGAATCCACTGTGATCGATCGTAGATGCCATGACACCTTGACTTTATCGAAGTTGATACGTCGCAAATACGTATTTGAATACCGAGACACAAGGCCAGGACAATTCCCATGTTAGTTTCTGAGTCGTTTTGAAACGTCTTGAACATTATTGTGCTAGACACGTTACAGATACACTCGTAGGTAAAAGCTGATAGGTTAAGTGAAAACTATAAATAGCATTTGTTATGTCAAGAAGTATCATATTTATGCGCGAATAAGCCCCGTTTGTTATGTTGTGGTAATATCAAGAATTGTTATTATTGAAACAGAGGTTCTTGATAAGATAATAGGCATTTGAAGATGCCTTCGAGACTCGAATATTTGTCATTAAAATGACATAAACCCCCACGTCAGACGTAAACTTCCCTCATAGAACTCCAGTTATATCTAATGGACTCCTGTAACCTTTACCAGGTCATCAGTATAGTATCCTTTAACAAAGGTTCTCAACAGTGGGGTGAGCCAAAAAGGGCATGGACCAAAACATACTTTAGCCGGACGTAACGAATCATCAATACTCTCATCATTATTTGACTTATTGGTAGAATTCCGGGCAAAGTAACCTTTCACTATTTGCCTTTTCACCTTTTTTGATGCTTGGTCTATATTATGAGGTCCCTTTCTTATCTCTTAGCCGTACAGAAACAAATTTAGCATGCGATCATACGTCATTCCGAAAAAAGTCACAATTTGTTACGATATTTCATGATATGAATTGTCATGATTACTCTTACTTACGTCTTTTAAAGTAACTGTTTTTGTATTGAGACAGTGCAAGTTTTATTGAGATGTTGATTCAATTGGATTTGATTTAACGTTTAAATATTCAACTTACCTATCGGGCAAAGCGGATACGGGTAAAGTGGATACGGTCCTTTACTTTTAATATCGATAAATCATCTGACTAGAAAGGAAATACAGCTGCTGAGTACGTAAATTCATCATGCAATGGCTGAACAACACAGTGTTTTGTCTATGGAGATAGTATCTGTACCTGAAATTGCTTATTCGATACGACTTTCAAGCAGTAAACTACCAGGAGAGCAGTAAACTACCAAGCAGTAAACTAAAACTCGATCACAAATAATATTACTGAGAAAAACTGTCCTAAAACTATTCCAAAAAGATGAAGATCGTGCACAACTGTAATTCTCGATTTTTGTACTAGGTCCTATCTACTTTCACCCGTGGAAGCAGGCAAAGTGGATAGCTGTAATAACTATAATATTATTAATGAATTCACGTTTGATGATGATATTAAAAACACTACATATATACTGTACTCATAAATACTGATTCGTAATTTTTTTTATTTTTCTTCTTTCGGTAGGTTTTCTTCCTATAAGCTGTCAAATATTAAGGTATCCTCTGTCCCCGGATATCCCGTATGCTCGTATAATACGCATTTTCTTATGTTTTTTTAATGGGATTAGAGGAACAAAGCGGACGTAGATATCTTTGTCGATTTGTTACAGAAAAAAGTTTGAAATAGATATATAAAAAAAAAATTCAAGAATATAAAAATATCTTGTAGGTTTCTTTTAATTACGCGCTGCGGTAGTATGTATATTTACCTATTCTAGATAGGTACATCTATCTATACTATTATACATCCATACCAATATTATAAATGCGAAAGTGTGTCTGTCTGTCTGTCTGTCTGTTACCTTTTCACGCTTAAACCGCTGAACCGATTTGGATGAAATTTGGTATGGAGATAGTTTGAGTCCCGGGAAAGGACAGAGGCTACTTTTAATCCCGGAAAAATACCCTTATCCGCGATAAACGAATTTAAGGCGGACGAAGTCGCGAGCAGAAGCTAGTTGAAAATATAAAAAAAGTGAAAAGTCAAGGTAACTGAATTGAAAAACATTATTTTTTGTATATTTGTTTGTATGTATATTTCTTTGCGATAACATCACGGCTAGAAGAATTTTAATTATTTTTGGTACCTCCTAAGATAGCTGGACTTAAGCGCCTGGTTATACGAGTATGATACTTTTTATCTGTGTATTTACGCTGTAATAAAAAGAGGGTTATGACTTTTTAACCTCCGCGAACAACGTAACGGGCACCCTCTAATCTTAATACAATTTCAAAGGAGCATCTTTATATATGCTTCGAATTTGCGATACAATAGTGAAGCGATAAAAGCAACTACCAATTTTATGATATCACTCACCTAAGAGCTATCTCGCCGAACTCAGCTGGCACAGCGCTTTTTACTGCATTGCAAAAGTTGACTCGGAGAATAATACTCATATTCCAGAAGTTTACTGCAGTTTTAGGGTTCCTTGGCTGAAGAAAACCAACGAAACCGTTTATTAACGCGGTCCATCTGTCCGACTCTTAGCCTTTAGGTACATACAGAAGCAAATAAGATACTACTAAAATGATACAAGGAATTTACGTCAATTTTTCCAACTCGTCACAAAGTCCCAAATCAAGTAATTTCATAAGCAAAACGGATGATACGATAGCCTATATATGGTAAGAAAGTTATTTAAGGGTCAAACACGCGCGTGATGCTAACGGCGTTGGAACCTTCCTCTAGCTGCAGTAACTGCTTACTATCATGGAGGCCGTATGCTTGCTTGTCACCATCATAGTGTTAAATAAATCTTTAAAACCTTAATAAGTAGATAGTAAGTTGCCTTTTCATTTTTATGGATAACATAACACAATTCGAATAATAGAGATCAAGCGTGTCTACTCGAGCTAAAATGAAAGGAAGTGATCATCATCATATCAGTCATTCGGATTTAGGGACAAACATGGTACCATAGAACAGGTTCACGGACCCATCGAATCCATACTAATATTATAAATGCGAAAGTGTGTCTGTCTGTCTGTCTATCTGCTACCTCTTCATGCTTAAACTGCTGAACCGATTTGAATGAAATTTAGTATGGAGATAGTTTGAGTCCTGGGGAAGGTCATGGGCTACTTTTTATCTCGGAAAAGTACCGTTATCCGCGATAAACGAATTTAAAACGAAGTCGCGGGCAGAAGCTAGTAAGCCATAAGGCTTATGAGAAAAAGAAATTCTGCAGCGCTACTTTCTTAGATATATCTCAGGCCTTCGACCAAGTTTGGTACCTGAGCCTATTATACAAAATAAAGACTCTACTCCCGTTAAACTACTTCATCTTCCTTAAACCATACCTTACCGATAGGTCTTTTCGGGTTAAATATGGAGAGCACACTAACAATACACATAAAATTTATGCTGGAGTGCCACAGGGTATTAGGTCCAACTCTCTATCTTCTTTTCACGTCCGACCTACCTCAGACAGAAGGGGTAATAATTGGCCCGTTTGCAGATGATACAGTTGCTCTGGCTACTGATGAGATCCCGTCAGTAGCCAACCGTAAACTTTAACAATGTCTTAACAATATAGCAGACTGGTTACAAACTTGGCGCATTAATTCAAACGAGTCCAAATCCGTGCAAGTGACATTTACAACAAGACACGCTACCTGCCCTCCTGTAATGCTCAATGGTGTATCGATACCTCAACACGATGAAGCTAAATATCTTGGACTTTACCTTGATCGCCGCCTAACATGGAGAAAACATATATTCACCAAGCGCAAAGCACTAAGTTGACAAAAATCCCAATTATCTTATGGACAACAAACTCTTTTTGTATTGGTGTATCCTCAAACCAATTTGGACATACGGAATCCAGCTATGGGGAACCGCTTCCAACTCAAATATTGAAATTTTGCAACGGTTCCAATCTAAAATTTTAAGAATGGTCACGAACGCACCCTGGTAAATCACCAACCAACAGCTGCATCAAGAGCTCAAAATTAACACAGTCCAGCAAGAAATAAGCAACTTCATGAAGGCATACAGCCAGAGACTCAAATCTCACCCAAACGTCTTGGCCATAGAGTTGATGCAAAAAGAATCCTCGTTTACTCGTTTGAAGAGAAAAGCTTTCATATATTTAAATATTATAAGATGATAAAGACATAGGGACGGTGTTGCTGGACAATCTGCTTTTCAAGACAAAGCTGCAAGTTCATAACAAATTGCTGAATGTCCTCGAGACAGTATTGCAAACGAACAAACTTAAATAAAAGCTTATACTGCCATTATACAGTCAATTTGACCGTTATAAGGGCTGAATAAGCTCTAATACAACTTATGTGCTACTTGGGTACACACTTACACAACCGACAAAAGCCTCCCTGAAGATGACCGCTATGACTGCATTTTGAGCTGTCAGCATTTATCAGCCTTTACAAGATCATAATCTAAAATTGCCAATATAAATGAAAAAAATAAACATTATGTATGTATGTATGTAATCACTTTATTGTAGATAAACTAATACAAAAAAAATATTTACAAAACGCAGATATGTACAAAGGCGAACTTATCCCTGTGAAGGATCTCTTCCAGTTAACCTTTAAGCAAATGAAAAAAAAAAGTAAAACATTATTTTACGGAACCCTTGAAAACGGAGTCCAACTCACAGTTCAGCATTAATAATTTAAGGCATCACGTCTTTAAAGACAATTGGTACATGATTACCGGCGCATCCTCCATCGGAGTGAAGCGCCAACTTCAGGAACTCTAAAATGGCCCCAAAAAGGCCAAGAGAGATAAAGAGAACACCAAAAAAAAAGGTACATGATCTTGAACATACACGAGTATAGAGCTATAAACATAGGACTACATGCTAAACAGTATATCCTTGTACTTACGGGAATTCCAGGACATTAAACATTTCAGTTTTAATTGCGCGTGAAGGAAACCGCGGGATGGGAGAGGAGTGGGTAACGAGTTGCGGTCTCGGTTATGTTAATAAAAATGATAAATACTTATTATATTTATGCTTGGGTATACATCCCAATGTTTCACATTAACCTTATTATAAATTATATATTTTATGGAAAACAAGTGGAATAGACTATTTGAAAGTCACTGATTCGATTGTGTTTTTTTTCATGTTTGTGTTTTTATTTATAGGTTAAGGTTTAAATTTGCGCCAGCTCTAATGATGATTCATAAGAGCTGGCACAAATTTAAAATGGAAGCACTCGTTGCATACAAAATCGCGCCAACTCTTATGAATCGAGCTATAATATACGAGTATGTATTATTGTAGCCACATCACGTTAAAACGGGTAAACCACAACCTTTATTTTCGTTCCGTACATACGGTGTTAAAAACAGAACCCTTATAAGATTACTTTGTTTGCCCTATACCTGACTATAATTTCTCGTGGATGTTAATCGGTCACTACGTAGTTTATCTTCTATACTATTATAAAGTTGTAAAAAATAAATATATGTACATTGATGATATAAAAAAAAAATTAACGGACGATTTGGAGGTCACTGAATCGAAAAAAACTTTTTAATTTTTTTATGTTTGTTTTGTACGTGTCGTTGTGGCTTCATTACGCGAAATCAGCTAAACAGATTTCAATTATTTTTGGTACACGGGTAGCATGGGTATCCACAGATGGTTATGTGATACTTTTTATCAGACTGTACTGTCGAAAAAAAGAGGGGTTATGACTTTTCTCCCTCCGCGAACGAAGTTGCGGGCGCCTTCTAATATCCAATAAAACCTTACAAGACAAATTTGTCTGCAGACATATTCAGTACCATCCCACTTCAGCTCATCGGTCCACCTATATCACTATCAAATTTAAGTGAAAAAAAAGCGTGTTAATAAGAGTATTTTATGATTTTGCTATAAAATAAACACATTGTATTTAATAAGGTTGTAACTTTGTCGCTTAAATTAAACTATACCCTGGTAACAGTTTGCTTTAAAATGATGTTCGCAGGGTGAATTAGGACACTTAGTTTCCAAATTAACTGCACACCACACACAACTAGATAGCCCAAACTGGCCCTTGTTATTTACTGGCTTCACTCAACCGCAAAATGTATTTAGAACTGTTTCACTGTACCTACATTATTTGTAACGTTGTAAAGATTAAATATCTGTACGTTGAAAATATTTCCATAAAATTAGTAGAACGGGCTATTTTAAGATCACTGAATAGGAAAATTTATTATTTAGGACTTTTGTATGTATGCATACGTGTTTTCGCGGCCTCTTCACGTCAAAACGGCTAGACAGCATTCAAACAATTTTAGCATAAGGATAGCTGGACCGCTGATATTGTTTATAAAATACTTTTTACTAGATTATATGCTAAAACAAAAGAGGATTACAACTTTTCCACATCCGCGAACGAAGTGGCGGGCTCCATCTTGTCTTCAATATATCTGCATACGAGAAGCTATGGAATAGATTTTGAAATGCATATTATTTTATAGCACCTTGCTATAGATCCGGTGGCTGTAGTAACAGAATGATTCTTTAGATAGTCTTTGACTAGATGGTCTGGTCCAACAAACCGTTGGATGACGTACGCGCACGCCAGGTGATGGTGAAAGGCCTTTTTAACCGACTCCCGAAAAAGGAGGTGGTTATGATCAGTGGTGGAAGATTCTGCAGGTATAATGTTGGATATTGTATTAGTGTCCGCCCAAATTACACTTTACATTGTTCTATTAAAAGACCCGAAATTATATCACTGCATGAGACAGTGGAGTTTTGATTGGAAGAGCCAACTTTGTACCATAAGAGAATCAACGTTTGTTCTACATTTTAAAACAAGGTGATTTTCTTTAAAAGTAATTAAAGTTAAGTAAAACTATATTTCAACAAGATGTATTGTTACAATTATAAGATGATGTCCAAGTTAAGACTTACTTGTGCACTGAGAGGCCAGTGCATTGCATACCTAGTTAGTGATGTACAGTCCACATTGAAGTTGGTTCAGATAAAAACAGCAAACTTAAGACTAGAAGACCTTATCGCCCTAATAAAACATTAGATGGGATTGTTCAATGGATTATACAAAAGGGGGCTATAAATGATTTAACAGTTGTAGCACATAATGTGAATTATCTATCATTGAGATTAAATAAATAAATAGATATCACAGGACAATTTTACTAGTCCCATGGTAAGTTCAATAAGGGTTGTGTTACAGGTACTAGACGACGATATATTTACAATATACATAGGAAACATTCAAGACTCGGAGACAACTACTTATGCTCATCACACAAATATTTGCCCTTATCGGAATTTGAACCCAGGACCTTCAGCTTCGCAGGCAACGTTACTCCCGCTGAGCGAAACCGGTCGTCAAATTATATTATTAGATTATATGAAAATATAAAAAGCTCCAAGTTAACTTATGACAAAATATACATATTTCACTCAACTATAATGTGTTCTTCGTAACAGAGTACTTGGCACTACGTAGAATACCTGAACACCATCGTCATACACAATGTGCCTTATGGTTACAATACAATGTCACTAACTGTACACCCTACTAAATAGGTCTAAATATATAGGTAGCCTTTGACTCATTTGGATACTGTTAAACAGTGCTTGATTGTCGCAAGCTATATTACTACTTCGCACATGTCAACCGGAGGCCCTGTTTTCTTAATCATTCGCTGTTTAGTAAGTTTATATAAAAATTTAAAATAAATACCTAGTAAAAAAGGACTTTGAACATCTGAAACTTTCCCATTCATCCAGAATATTTATTTCCTAGAATCGTAATGAGAAAAAAACTTTATTAATACCGCTCGTCAGCGTCTCCAAATCTCGTGGCAACTTTCAAAGGCTTGAACTCGCGAAATGAAGAATCTTGCCTACGTAGGCGTGGATCTTACAAAGTATAATCACATTCGACTTAATATAAAATGTCTGTAAATAATAATTAATAAGTATACAATATGTATTTAATAAAAACCAGTGAAACTTGCTATTTGACGGTACAAGAATCGAAAAATTACTTCATTTTAATTTCATGTAGGTCCGACGAGTGGGCACCATTAGACTGTTAAAAATAACGTAACTTTACATGGATTTATGTAATTTTAAATGCAAAGAAAACATGAACTTGGAAAATTCCTGAAAAAGCAAAGATTTTTACGAAAAAGTATGATTTTTATTTAAATATTTCAATTTCAAATTAATAAAAAATATTCTGAAAATTTGCTTCTGAAATAACATATTTTTTAACAGTGCACCGTACCAACTGTGTAAGACACAATGTGGGTAGACTCCACACAAGGACTGACGATCTAGTCATGGTTACGGGAGCCCGCTGTATGCAGGCGGCGCGGGACCGGCCATAATGGCGTACTTTGTATGAGGCCTATGTACAGCAGTGGAAGGCTTTCGGCTGGCGATATGATGATGCATATAAACAGGTAACATTGTAACAACATCTTGTCAAAACAAAAACGGTCCGCGAACGAAGTCGATTGCACCTTCTAGTAGGTACCTATATAAAAATAAGTCATTTTTCACTCATCTGAATATTAATATCTATCCAACATTTACCTAACAGTAACGATAAATCATAAAATAGATTCATTGTGATTCAATAAAAGAGCTAAAGTGATTTTAGACGCAAATCAGAAATCCTCGTATTTTTTCATTTTTGTCGGAGTTACATTTTTCTTTATTTGATGATAAACTATGCCAATAATTGGCTGGGTTTGGTAAATGAACGTTTAACCGTTGTTGTGAAAGCTATATAAGCCACTCAAATTGAAAATGCGATAAAATATTACCAGTGATTTTCGATACATATCTGTTTATTGTATAAGCCGCAGGGTAATATTATTTGATAAATACCTAACTGTTTGAACACGGCGCAGATGTTATATAAGATTAATTAAATGCACATACCCATTACGTTTACATTGCGGTCAAGACGCTTTATTAATATTAGAAGCCGCCATTTGTATTTATCTTAGACTAGAAAGTGCCCGCAATTTCGTTAGTGGATGAAAAAAAATATCATAGCCCTCTTTTTTCTTTATAATGTAGTCGAAAAAAATTAGCCTATAACCTTCTGTGGATACCCAGCTACCCGTGTACCAAAGAGTTAAAATCCGTAGCATGATGAAGCCACAACAACACATGAAACATGAAAACATAAAAAACCCCGTATCACTGTTTTTTTTTTAATATCTTCAATATAGGTACAGGTATTTAATTTTTACAACTTTATAATAGTATAGATTATCCGTATGTCTGCGCTTTTAGACATGTAGCAACCTTTTTTCTTGCCTGTGTTTCTTGGGAATAAAAGAGTGGACGCTCGAATTTTTGCAAAAACTATTCGAATTAATACAGTCAAACATGTTTGCATGCTATTAGAGTGGATTGAACACTAACTGTTCCATATATAGAAATATTGATGTGCAGTCAAGGGCAAAGATAAATATCCACACAAAGTTCCAAAATTTGTATACATAAACCTTATACTGCCATAATAATAAGACCTGTATACATATTTTTGTAACTTTATGGTGTATACATATTGGTGCACTTGACTGTACAATATACAATTCAACCAACAATTTTGCACTTTCGCAAATAGCTGCGATGGTCGTGGAAATATTGATTAGCTTTTGCCGAACTCTCTCACTGGCATCGTACGTCTTGAACTACCCGTAACAATAATAGTTACTCACAATAACTATATGTTATTTAGTGAAACACAATGCTTTGTTAGAGCGATCACGCACTCTTCTGGCTAACAAATGGATATGACCTCGATAGCTGAAAAGTAGGTCAGATGCATAATGGCCAGCTATGTATATCATACCCGAATTCTTATAATGTTTCGTAAATAAATGCGAATAAAACTTGACTTCATATCACGAAAACGGTTCAAAGATATCGTACAGTAGCTTCGGAAAAGCACACGAAACATTAGGTCATTCTAATGCTACTTTATTAAATATTTGTTATACGTCATGATAACTTTTTTTTTACTTTATGATTGGATAAATCATGAAAATATCCTATCTTGCTCAAAAATATGAAAGTTCCTGAAAATTGTTACTCAAAAGCGCTGAACCACCGGACCGATTTCAAAATGAAGCTTGGCACTAAGACACGTTTTAGTAAAACCGCAGATAAATTCTAATAATAAAAAAATCACAAGCAATACAACATGAATGAAGATTCGAAGAAAAGGTATATAAATAGCAGTGACGACGTTTATTTTGGGGATAGGCGCTGCAAACTTATATAGGAGAGAAAATGCGGCCGTCCCGGGATTGCAAATTAGCCTTGGTGGAAGCGAGGGGGGAAAGGGAGGGTCAAGGGGAGGGGGAGCCGCAGGTGCCCCCGGCGATTGACGGAGACGCTCTGCTCAACAAGTGAGTGTGCACTGAATTTTCACGAGCGTGTCACAAAGGAATTTATTTGTTCACCGTCGAAAGGTTGAGATGGTGTACTGCGGACTTGCATTGCTTGTGAAAACATTTTTAAAAAGAACCGCTTGTAACGATTGTATTTGTCAGCCAACTCGCGGTTTGCAACTGAATTACGTTACACAAACAGTAGTCGCTCCCGTGAAATAAAACAAATCGAAATAGTGTTTGAATTTGCGTTGTTTACTTATATCGAATGGGTTCAATTACCGTTTGTACTCGGACTGAACTTTGGCATTCATGCATGGTACCTACCATTATAAATTGAATAGGCACTAAATATTTTTTTGTCGTTTTTTAACTGGGCCCATGAGTTAAAGTTTTGGGCATTTACAAGATAGGTTTTTGATAAACTGTTTACTCAATACTTGAAGTCAGTCAATGACTTAAGTAAATACATCAATTGCATATTTATATTATTAAAAAAAAACGCACTCCGAACACTCCGGGTTTTCAATAGTGGCAATTATGTACCTACCCATTGTAAACTGTTCCATCTGTTCATTTCAATAAATAAATTTAAAAAACCGGCCAATTGCGAGTACGATTCGCGCACCGAGGGTTCCGTAAAAACTTTCACTTACCCTAACATTATTGTAAATGTACAGTTGACATAAAAGCTTTTTAAATTTTTGCCTCCCATTACATAATAAAAATATATTTTAAAATGTTTCCTTTTTGTTATGACATAGGAGGCAAAGGAGCAGACGGGTCGCGTGATGGTAAGCAATCACCGTTGCCCATATAGACACTTGCATCACCAGAGGAGTCACCTTTACAATACATGTTCATAAATACTCCAAATATCAAATAGCATGAGTAGTTTTTGAGATAAAGCGACAGATAGACAGACGGGGTCGCCCCATAAGGGTTCCGTTTCTACCTTTTTGTTAAGGAACGCTAATAACGATGATCTTATGAGCATCGCAGAAGCTATTGGATGCGGGTAGCATAAGATCGGTCAACGTGGAGAATTGGTGATCTTTGGGACCGGATTTTGTCCAGCAGTGGCCGTCATTCCACTGAGATCATGATGATACAGATGAACTTCCTAATATTGCACTAATTGTAAATGTTTATTGAAAAGGCGTTTTTCTATTTTTCAGAAGGGCCTCAACAGTCATATCATTTATTGCATGGTGTGGTATTTAAATGTGATAGGTATGCAATATCAGGCATATATAATCTAAATCTGCGCATGACCGGTATTATCACACTAGGATCCGGTATTATGTATGACGTTTGTGACGACCTCCCATTTGACTAATGCTGCTAATGGACCATACTGTTGCCAATAAATACTTCATGAGAGCTTTCACTGTATATAGAAGTTTTTATCAGTGTTGTTTTTCCTTGCATTTTGAAACAATTGCACTACATTTTTGCCGCTGCCATTATTATTTTGCCTACACGTTTGGCTTAGTGGGTTATACGACGGCCTATGAAGCTAGCGTTCCCGGGTTTGAATCCCAGGCAGGTTAAGTGATAGTATGGGGAGCACGAGTATTTGTTTCTAGGTCATGGATATTTTCTATGTATTTAAGTATCTTAATTTATCTATATATTGTGTATATCGTCGCCTAGTATCCATAGTACAAGCTTTGCTTAGTTTGGGACTAGCTCAATTGTGTAAGATTCTCCTTGATATTTATTTATTTAATGTACTAGAGGCTCTTAGTACTTTGCTTGCTTTCCAAACGATTTTTGATTGCGCTTCGGGAATGTGGAAATGATCTTTTTATTTCAACTTAACTCAATGCTTGCCAAGCGCGAACTAAGTTGTTATTTTTATAATTAATATTTTACCTAGCTTTTAAGGTTCTCATGTAAGCGAAACTGTGTTTCTTATGAGGAATAAATGTCTTTAACCCGAATAAAAAAGTAGCCCATGTCACTTTTCGGTTTTGTGTTCTCTCTAAGTACAAAAACATACGTCAATCCGATGCAACATAGAATATTACTTAAAAGTTCTTACGAACAAATACGAAACTCAAACAGTTACTACAGAAAGTATGTGTCGTAGTTATAATTATCTCAAGAAATTAAAATTTGCTTTTATTCCATGAAAACAGGACGAACCATCAAATCGTTATACTTACCAAAAACACACAGTTTTGCATCCCAAATTAAGATTTATTTTCATTTACAATATAGGTAAAGATCCTCGATATTTAGATCTAGGTACTTACTTACCGTTATCTGCATAGCATTTGTAGGGGCATTAGTATTGATCTGCACTAATCCATTGTCATTTGCTCGTGATTAAATTCCAGAGCAACAGCCGGAATAGAGAAACAAAAGAGTAATGACACTAGGGGATTGAGACAGCCCTGATAGATATAAATTATTCCTAATGGCAGTCCTATCGTTCAAGCTCGTAGAGCACTAATCCACTGGAAATGGCAAACCTTGGCGGCGAAAACAGCACACTACGGATACCAGTATATTCCTATTTCTTCAAACGCAGATGATAATTAAAATACAAACAAAAACACACACACGCTAATATTTGTTGTATAAATTGACATGACATTTTACTCTATGCATTTAATGGTTAGGCAAAACATGATTTCACAATAGCCTGATTATTTTTACTACAATTTTGTAACATATTCTAAGACACTTCCTAAGTCTAACGAAATTTCGACAAATTAAAGGAGATATTGTGAAGTAGATATATAACATGAGTGTCAAAAAATGCATTTTTAGGGTTCTGTACCAAAAATGGTGAAAAAGGAACCCTTATTGTGCGACTTTGTCTGTCTGTCTGTTTGTTAGTCCGACTATTCGAGCGCCATATCTCAAAAAGTACGTATGCTATCTATTTAAAATTTGGAATATTAGAAATCATGGTCAGCTCACATGTATTGCAAAGGACACATTTTCAAATATATTTTATTTAAAAAAAAAAACAACGTATATGAGGGATAGGGGGGCAAAAATAAAAAGTCTAGCTACTACGTCAAGTAGGGTATCATATGAAATAACTTGATCTGTATATTTTTGAACATTTTTTTTTATTATGATTAGATTTTGTTGGATTACGGAAATCGTGAAAAAAAGACCAAACGAAAATTTTGAATTTTTCACAATTTGTATTAATAAACATAAATATTACAAGAAAATTATATCCCGACCTAACTAGGTCCCTTATGTGTCTACCTAGTTAATTTTTTTTTATGTTTCAAAAAACCTATTTGAACCACCGGTTTGCTATAAGTTTGCACCTCTTTGTATTCAATGCCATAGATATCAGGTGCATACTTAAATCAACCGTTAGGGTAAGTGACTTTGTACGGAACCCACGGTGCGCGAGTCCGACTCGCACTTGGTCGGTTTTTTATTTAGATATTAGATTCAAGATTCAAAGATTTATTTGCCACGAATACAGTTACACAGTCTTTACATGTAATTTAAAAGTACCATGTATTCAGCCTACAAACAGGCATGCAAATGTTTAGGATAATTAAAACTAATAAGTAAAAACAATTAATTATAGAAAATAAAATATAGAATGTCAATAATATAATTCTACCTAATTCTACATGACTCGAGAAAAATTTTTACACCATAGAAACAACTGTCGAGCAGCCAGCTATTTAATTTATTTTTAAAACTATTTCCTTCTTGAATTCTAATGTCATTAGGTATACGATTAAAAATGTCAATGCACATCTTAAAGACATTTTTCTCATATAGCATAGTATGGCAGCGAGGTCTTTGTAGCAAATACCTATCCTTCAATCTCGTCTGCCTTTGCGTAGTTTCTCCACGTAATTCAAAGTAATGTGAATTGGATTTCACAAAAGTGCACACTTCTCTGATATCTAAACACGGCAAAGGCAGAATTTGTAACTTTTTGAAAAGTGGTACACAACTATCATCAAGCCATGCACCGCAAATGACTCTCATGCACTTTTTCTGTATCTTAAATACTCTGTCTACTTCTACAGAATTTCCCCAGAGAATTAGACCATACAGAAGCACGGCTGATACATAGCCGTGATAGGCCATGAGTGCGGCTTCTGTTGAAACAGTGTCACGTAACCGTTTAAGCGCAAAGACAAAACGATTTAATTTTGTACATATATGTTCAATATGTGCCTTCCAATTTAAGTGCTTATCCAGCATGATACCAAGGAATTTAAGACTATCGACCTTATCAATAATTTCATTTTTATAATTTAAATTAATAGGAATGTCAGAAGAATTATATGATATAAATTGCATGCATTTAGTTATATTAATATTTACTATTAAATTGTTATTATTCATCCAATTAATAATATTCATTAATGAATTTTGAATTTCGCTTTCATAAGATGACCTATTGCTACATTTTAGCACCAGGGTCGTATCGTCGGCAAACATTACAGTTTTCCCAGGGTACGCATTGAGTAAGTCGTTAATATATAAGATAAAGAGCAGTGGTCCAAGAATGCTGCCTTGAGGTACACCTGTGTTAATTAGATTAAATTCCGATCTGTATGTCTGTTTGATTATTGCTCCTTTAGTTTCCGTAATTTTTTAATTTAATTAGAATGGTTATAGTATTTTTTATTTGTAAGTATAACAATATTTTTACCTATAATCAGTAAATAGTGAAATCTCACAAAACATTTACACGAAAAGCCAGCTATTATCAATTATTTCCATTTCACCATACTAGCGGTCCGTAAAGTGACTGAGTTCCCTTGAAAACGTAACTTGAAACCAAAATGGTCGTGCACCGTGCGGTATCAAGGCATTTTTTACCGCGTACACTCCGAATGTGGAATGAACTCCCTGCCGCGGTTTTCCTTGGAGGTTACAGTGTGGGTTTCTTTAAGAGAGGATTGGTTTAATAGGTTTGTAAAGAGTCGGCAACACGCACGTAATGCCCCTGGCTTTGCAAGCGTTCATAGGTTGCGGTGACTGCTTAACACCAGGCAGGCCGTATGCCAACTAAATAGTATAATAAAAGTTATAATATATTTGGCAGAGGGGAATGCGTTCGTATGCCATATCCAGTGAAGTGCTCTAAGTATCTAGTTCCCGTTCGTTTTATTCGTCGCAGTTTTAGGGACGATTATGTTCTTTTAGGATTTTGAAACTTTTAGAGACTATCGTTTGTCGTTAGTTTTAATTGTTCTTTTACTTTTTCTTGACGCTCATTACTCCTTTGTCTGTTTCAAACGTTTTGAAGCCAAGTTTGAGGATTTCTCTTTCATATTTTTTTCTAAGGGCGGGTGGTGTGATTGTGTATATATCAAATAAATAAGAACTAGCTGTATCTGGAAGACAAATCAGCGAGTTAATATTTTTTTCATTTGTCATGTTCGGAAAGTTTAATTTTCATGGGTAGATCTCTTCTCTGTCGTTTCGCTTTAATATAAGTGTCCTTACGAGCCTGACCTTGGTAGCTTTGGTGATGTTGCGATTTTTCCAGACTTTCCTCACTTCTCCATTGCAGTTCTGGTTATGGCCATACGTCGCTTCACTTCATCAACACAGCCTATATATAGGCCATGGGTAGATAGCCGGGTGGACAATACCTTTTCCATCCCTAGGGTGGAAAGTATTTTTATAATGTTACCAGTAGCCACAGAGTAGAAGATAATTGAGTTACGTCATATTATTAAAATAAAAACTTTTCATATATCTAAACTCAACTATACATAAAATGACGTGTTTATTACGATCTATTTTGATTGCTAGGTATTAAAATAATGTTTCAGTTGTATTTTCTTCTGTTTCCGCGATTATTACTTTTCATGATTAAAGCTTTCCAGCTTTCCATGGTCACGGGAGGACCATGAAAAGCTGGAAAGCTTCCGAAACGTCGGGAACTAAAATGAGATAATATACGCGATATAATCCGTTAAATTGTTTTATTTCAATGTTTCAGTTGGTCTATTTTACAAAATCTGCATGAATATTATTTTCCTCACAATCGAAATGAAGAGTAGTGTGACTCGGGTGAAATTACCCATTTCACCCTCGAACTATTAGCGCTCATATACTTCGTTCGAGCGCCAGAAATATCTCAGATGGTCACTTTCAACCCTTGGTTAATAATCTACTATTTTGAAAACGGATACCCCTTTTCATTCTCCGTTTCATTAATTCCCTAAGAGAAGGAATTGCCAATATTCCTTTCTAGACTCATAAGTTTGTTAATTATTATAGATTAATCCATACTAATAATATATATATATATATATATATATATATATATATATATATATGGATTAGAGGGCAAAAATTCCGACGGTGCACCTAATGGTAAGCAATTACCGTCGCCGATAGACATCACCAAAGGAGTCACAAGTGCGTTGCCGGTCTTACAGGTGGGAATCAGCTCTTTAAAAAAGTGAAGTTAACTCTGTATTTCTCTTAACTCTTCAAGCTTAAACCACTAAACCAATCAGGTGAAATTTGGCACGACAATAGCCTTACGGGAAAATCGTAGTCTTATATAAAAGTGAGTTGGATCCATGTTGAATCAAGGTCGTGATAATTGTAGGCACCTAATTTGCTAAATTCCACCCAGTAAGTTTTCATGGGTTTTCTAAAATATAAACAGAAGGGGAAAAGAGGCAGGCGCATCGCCTGTTTACAGTTTTGCATACCTCTACAACCGAGTAGAAACTGAAAAGCGTTTGACAGACAGTAAGCAAATAAAAGAAAAGCAAGTCACGCCTGTGAATTACCGTAAAAGACCAAACTACGAACTTTGAATACCGATTGCTAAGATGAAATCAATAGAAATTGTACAACCTACGTACAATTTCTATTGATTTTGTCACGTCTATACTATTGTAAAGTTGTAAAGAATGAAATGTCTGTGAATTTTAATATATAAAAATATGAAAAAGATTTTTTCAGGGTCGAATCTTAATAGAAAAATAAATCATATTCTCTTCTGTTTCCGCGATTACCACTCAATTAAATAAAACGATTTAAACGGATATCGGTCGGTCGAAGTCGACCCGCGAACACGGAAGCTGCGAAGCTTCCGAAACGTTGGGAACTCAAAAGAGATCATAAACGTTTAAATTGTCGTATTTAGTCAATTTATTTTTGTAACGTATGCACGTGGAATTCTACTATTTTTTTTTTCGTATAATTATAGTTGATCATCCGAGCATACTTCTAGAATGCTTTATTACCTGCCTATGGAGAAGTATAAAAAGAAATCTAATTTTTTGCTTTTCCGCGAACAAAGTTCTAGAAGGTGCCCAACTTCTAAATTGATATAAATACTGAGGACAAGGGGCGGTAAAAATACCCGCTTTATATAAATATCTTCAATATACAGACATTGCAATCATGAACAACTTTATAGTAATAAAGATACAAGTTGAATCCATGTCGAATCAAGGTGGTGATAATTCGAAGCACCTTGTTCGCTGTTAGTTTTCTAAAACGCAAACGGAGAGGGGGAGAGGAGGGCGCCAGTACACGGTTTTGTTCAGCCTCTAAATCCAAATACGAACTGAAAAACGGTTGACAGACAGTAAGTGAATAAAAAAATTAACGCCTGCGAATTCCAAGAAAAGACAAAGCGACGAACTTTGAATACTAATCGGTAGGTACGGTAAAATTTACAATTTCTTTAGAAATATGTATTCTTATATAATAATAAGTATTCTTTTGTATTGTATTGAGTGAATTTAACAGTGCTTGTCGTTCGCCTTCAGGGACAGTTCTATTTTGCACAAAGATATCTTAAAACAGCCAATTTTTACCCGACTGCAGAACGCAAAGGAGGGTAATGTGTTTATCAGTCTATGTATGTATGTATGTATGTATGTTTGTTTGTTCCTATCTGGCACTCTAGATACCAAACGCGTGGACCGATTTTGATGATTCTTACGTCAATCGTTCAGGATCGATACATCTGTTTAAAATCTCTATGTTCCACGTTAGAATTAATTATTTGTTTTCTGTGAGTATCGATCATGAACCATGAAACATTTCCATTACAACTTAACAAATTTCTAGGGTACTAGACTTGTTTATTTCTTTTTAGTTTTTTTACGCAGTCGGGTTTTTTCTGCCCAATATAATAATAGTCGGATTGAGAGAAAGCCTGAGGGAAAGCCACTTAAAGACGAGTAGACTAATTTGATCTCAGAGTGCCCTCAACTTCGGGCGCAAGAGCAAAATATGTAAAATACGTCATCTCCTGAGATACGCCAGACACTTCGCTCGACGTGTTATAATCTCAGAAGCTAATTAAACGAGGTGTCTCTTATTACTTACTGGATATGTTTACCCTACATTATTGAATGGATTTTTTTGCTATGATAATTTGTTATTGTTTTTATTAAAAATGTATATATTTAAGATGACTGTGTCAGTGCGTGTATGGGTACGTCAAGACCTGTCAATCAATATTTTTTAAAGAACAATATTTATAAGTTTTGTGGGGCTGTGTAAAGGGAAAAAACACGTCTTCTTTAGGTCTTTATAGAGGTGATTCCATGAAATTCAGATAGCTTTATGCCCTCATATCTAATTTAGTTAAGTATCAAGTAAACATATTCAGTAATTTTGAATCTTATTCCGTATTTCCACAAAATACAAGGTCGTAAATATTACTTTTAAAAATAATCTAGAAATTATAAAAAAAAGGTTCTTTATAAAGGTAATTTTCAGTTCCTAGTTGATTTTTAACCGACTTCAAAAAAGGAGGAGGTTCTCAATTCGAACTAATTTTTTTTTATATGTATGTTACTCTATATCTCCAAGAACCGTGAACCGATTTCCATTTTTTTTTATTCGACAGGGTAACCAGTAAATAGGATTTGGTGTAAGGAAACTAATGATGAACACCACAGATGGCCACTAGAACTTCACTTCTAAACGGCCAGTGTTTCGAAGGTAGCGATTAGATGTGCCGATATTTATTACATAATAACAGTACAATATCTACATAACAGTTCTGGTGCTTAGACGAAAGTATTACAATTTAACACGTACCTAATTATGTTTTATTTATTTACAATCATTATTTCTTCTGGGTTAATTATAGAAGGCATCTCCTTAAAAATAATAACTATGTCACCTATGTTATATTTATATAATGTTTCAATATTTAACAATAATGTTTTATACGCGAAATGTTATGTACCTACACTAAAGATATAATACTCTACCGACTACTTTTGTTTATTTATCGATAATATTGTACACGTGAATCAAATATTATGTACGTACGCTAATTTATTACTTACCTAAAAGATGTATTTACAATATTTACATAACAGTTCGATTATGTACCTATAATAGATATTTACAATATTTTTTTTATTAATTATATATTACAGTTCCGATTGATTAGGCGAAATTATTACAATTTATTATTAACATATAAGAGATATTTTTATTTCATATAATGTTGGTGAAGATGTGATTATGCAATCCACGAGGAATTGAAGGAACTCCTCAAATATTGTAGGCATACATATGGCGATTTTGGTATTATAAGAAACATAATGAGCATTTTCATTCAGAAAGTGTAAATTGGTGAAGTGGAACTGATGCAGAAGACCACAAAATGCCATCGGAACTCCTCAATGATAAATGATTTACGGGTGGCGATAAGATATCTTGATTATTTTAGCGAAGCAACTTCATAGTCACAAACTTAAATGTCCCTGATGATAATGGTACCATGGAATTGATTTGATGATGAAGCCGGAAGGTAGGCACGAGATCTATGTAATAAAATAATGTATCCTAGCCGTGTTTGGGCTTGTTCGAATCGTCACAAGATACACTTTTAAGTAACGAGTAACTAAAAAGTGTAAAATAAATAAACTTTTTAACAAAAAAATAAAACCGACTCCAAAAAAAACTAAAAAGTAAAAATATAACGCCATAATTCAGTTTCTTCAAATTACTTACAAGTAACCGTTTGTATAATCAATCTATACAGTATATACAATTAATGTTATTTTGGAGTCGGTGCCATCGTGTCACAACATACTAAAATCGTCAATTTTCAATATTTTACACATTCTTTATATGGCACCGACGCCAAAATAACATTAATTGTATATACTGTATAGATTGAGTATACAAACGGTTACTTGTAAGTAATTTGAAGAAACTGAATTATGGCGTTATTTTTTACTTCTTAGTTTTTTTTTGGAGTCGGTTTTATTTTTTTCTTAAAAAGTTTATTTATCTACGTTAAAAATACCTATTCAACTCTTGTATTTTATAATAAATAAATTAGAATTAATATTTTTCAAACTTGTGACGAAATCAAAAATATGAAACATTATTATTATTACATAACATAATTAATAAAAATATTGCAATCCATACTAATATTATAAATGCGAAAGTGTGTCAGTCTGTCTGTCTGTCTATCTGTCTGTCTGTCTATCTGTCTGTTACCTCTTCACGCTTAAACCGCTGAACCGATTTGGATGAAATTTGGTATGGAGATAGTTTGAGTCCCGGGGAAGGACATAGGCTACTTTTTATCTCGGAAAAATACCCTTATCCGCGATAAACGAATTTAAGGCGGACGAAGTCGCGGGCAGAAGCTAGTGCTTTAATAAATTTCAAAGTAAATTACTTTCATTAGTTACTCTTATGCGTCGGTCCCTTGTTATCAATTGAAATGGAAAAATTAAAATGTTGAATAAAGTTTAAGTATCATTTTACATAAAAATGGACAAAAACAATATATTTTTAAGACCGTTTATTAGACAAATTTCACGGGTTATTTTCACATTTCCAAACCCATAGTTACATGTACATTTACGCAAGAAGCAATTATGGACATTAATTGACTATGTTACATTCATTGTCTAGCAGCCAGCACCTTACCCTCAGCTAGTACCAATCCCACGAGTGTATTTATATAAGAAGTCTATAATGTGATTTTTTAAAGTGTATTTTTTCACTAAGAAACTATATTCTCATAAAAACGACACGGCAGAAAGGCCGGTTAAAATGCAAAATGCCAAAGATCTTGTAACAAATAGTGACAAAATTTGAAGACAAGCTGACTGAACTCTGTAGCTCAGTTGGCAGAGCGTGCGCCCCGGCAAGAAACAAGGCACTGGTTCAAACCCAGTCGAAGTCTTGATTTTTTATTATTATTTAGATGTTTGCATAAGAATAAAGTATATACATATGTATGTACCTAGGCGGCTATAGTCATTACCTGACTTATACATTTCCAAGTTACGCTGGTCGTACTCAATCGGAGTGGTGTTGGTGGTACATTCATGTGAAAAAAGTAACCACTCATTAATGACTTAACATTCACGACTGCGAGCCCGCTCGGTGGACGCTCTGCTCGTAATTATTTTATCTACATACCGTTTTTCCATGTTATTGGCTACGAGCGTAGCGCTACGAAAATTTCGGTTGCGAAAGTGTTAATTAATACCACATTAACATAATGACTATAGCGTTAGGAATAAAGGATCAAGCTCAGGAAACTAAAAAAGATATTGATAAAGCAACAAACTCGGTAAAAAATGTAGGAGCTTCTCTCGGCTTTGTTCAAGCGGCGTGCCAGCCGCTGGGAATCAATGGAAATCTCAATAAAGAAATTCCTGCCATCTATTCAAAATCGTGGTTTGCATTGCTATTTAACGATTTATTTGCTATCCAGGAGTGTTAACTGCGAATTGTGAGGTTTGATCTGTGGCGTTTCTTTTAACCCCCCAAAAAAGTTGCGTTATAAGTTTGACGCATATATCTGTGTATCTGCGTGTGTCTATGCGTATGTCTGTGGCATCGTAGCGTTTAAACGGATAATCCGATTTCGATTTAGTTTTTTTGTGTTTAAAAGATTACTTTTTCAAAATTCATCGAGTGCTCAAGAAAATCGGTTTAGCCGTTTGTAAATTATGAGCACATTCTAATATATATGTGTTGGGGGCTTTTTACGAGTATCGGTTACCGATTCTTGTTTCGTTTTTGGTTATATTTTACTAAATTTTTGCATAGCTTCGTCCGCATCGCCTCCGATACAGCTACTCGTATGTTAGATATAATATATGCCAGTTTTTCTTTATAGAATGTATAAAGGCCTAGAATACACTTTCAATACAAAATTCAAGCTATCAGTAAGCGACATTCTGATATAAATGCCTCATAAATAAAATAAATCAACAAATACACATTCGCATATTACTATAGGAGAGAGTAAGAAGTACTTACCGATTGTATCATCCTCGATGTGACGTGCATGGAATAATGAATACTTCATCATAAGAAGTATCTATTCCAAAATATCTACAAGCTACTACAAAATTCGGCGAGTCAAATTAGAAATCGCTGGGATATGTCCAAGATATGACCACTATACGGGTATGTTCCAATCTAAGTAGGTAATAATTACTGACACTCCATTTAGTAGCCATATTACTTTAGATTTTATATTATAAAATGTCATCATTGCTCACTTGAGTAGCATTATTAAGAAAACTTCGCTTAATACTTACACCTGAAATAGCAAAAATGGAGAATTGCCATCGAATTCTTGCCCTAGTTGATTCAAGCTGCGTCAAAAATATTTATGTTCTCACGTAGACTAGTTCAGAGGCTGACCATGCCTGATGGATAAACGAGGTCCAATGAATCAAACGTGTTGCTCGACGGAGGCCAGAAATTGCCAAATTGGAAGCCTGAGGCAAACCGATCACCTCAAGGCGACTGAAGTGCAAAACGGTCCGAACTGCGAAAATACAGACAATTCGGAATTACATACAAAACACGTACCATAAGGTCAAGGTACTTTGACCTCACGTGGCATACTTTGTCCACTCATAAAAACCCATGTTATTAAATAAATAAATTCCTAAAAACGACACCAAACGTTTACACAAAAACAGATAACTCAAATAATGTCGTTTTTGCGAATTTATTTGCGTTTTTACAAGTTGATTATATAGTGTAGAAGCAATATATTAGGTCCTTACATATGAAAATTAGTAATTATTTTATATTTTCTAAAGCTTAATTATAGCACACAAGACTACATGAATGATAAAGCCGCGTGGGATTAATGTAAATTATAGCGTCATGTAGGTATATGTATAATTATTTTAACGAATACCTAAGGTATTATTATTATTTTAATCTTAATTGCTTTATATACTCTTGACATTTAGAATTTTATTCTAGACACTTTCTAGATTATTATTTTTTTGTTACTGACAATCCTTTTGGGATTTATCTTATTGATTATTTTAATTTTTAAAATGATGATTTTATCATTAATATTATACTTAAGTTAAATGATCTGATTAGGTTTTTCTGGGTTTCCCTAATCCTTGCAGCAAATGTTGGATCATATTGTATGTCTCCCAGCAAACATTCACTCTCATGTAACTGACATTTCGAAAGTGCTTGTAACTAGGCCTACTTGAATAAAGAATATTTTGATTGATTGATTGATTAAAATTGGCGTTTGGCGAACTGGCAACTTTGGTTCAAAATATGTGGCGTTCGGCTAGGAATTCCAAATTCATTTTTTTTTTCAAGTTTAAGACCATGTATTTCTGTGGTTGAATTTCGAAATTTATTAGTTATCGCGTCATTTGTTTCTCTTTCACATTGTTCTGTTCACAATATGGAGAACTTAAAATATCGCCATATCTACGAATATGAATTTCACCTCGGCACCAGTGCTGCAGAAACTACAAGATGGATCGAAATTAGATTTTCCCGTATGTAAAAATATTTCGAATTGAAATCAATTTAGTTCGTAAGTATACCAAATGACTGTTAATTCAAGTGCGTATTAAGCCCCTTGTGTAGATATTTGATTTCTCGTATAATTTTCGTTATTATTTCCATTGTATTGAACATGTTTATTTACGCTTTTGTTCTATTTCCATTACCAGTAAACAATAACCGAATCTATTGTAATGTAATCTCTCTAAAGCTTCAATTTGAAACAATTTACGTTTCAATGAGAACTGAAATTTTCCCCTGGCTTTGCCGACGCGCCAAGAACATTTCCTTTGAGATCAGAAATTTGTCTTGGTAAATTTCGCTCTTCGTCGCACATTCTTCTACTTATACGAGCTGGATATGGACCTTAAAGATGGCATTATGCTCCGCAGGAGAACCAGAAGATTTGAAAAGGGGTTCTTGCGACAGTATCAGGACACAGTACCTTTAGCGCCAACTGGTAATTGGAATGTATATGATATGCATGACAGCCCGTCTGTTGACAGCATTGATGATAATGATGTATGGGGAGGGGCCATACAACATCAACATCATCCTTAGAATGTTCGTTCCTGGGTTTTGGATGTTTTCTACGAGTATGTATTTAAGTCGCCTAGTATTCATAGTACAAACTTGGTTTAGTTAGGGACTAGGTCGTTTTGTGTTAATTGCCCCTGATATTTATTTATTTATATCACGGCGCGCTGACAAATATAGTGCCCGCTACTGATACTTTGGTTTAAATATCCGATTATGCGTACTTCTCTGTTTATTTTGATTGTGAATTGGCAATTAGAAATGGTAGCTAATGAATGGTGTTGACGTTATTCAAAAAATATTGAAGGTATCTTTAAATGACATTGAAATGTTGATAGTAATGAAAATAATGTCGGTATTTTGGGATATTAGAGCGGGCAACCCCGAATAGGGTGGTAGGCAGGCGCCAATCGATGACAGCTGGGCAGATGACTGACAGCCGTGCTCGAGGTTGCATGCACACTAACCTATTAGCTTTAAATCCAAGTCAATTTCGTGAATCATTGTTTATTTTGATTTGAAGTGAGTGTTAATAAAACTAGTGATTATTGTATGTGACAACAGTGATTTTATTTCTGTGTTTCCACCACCTTGATATGGTGATAACGGTGAAGGTCGTTCCGCCGATCGTCCCCCCGGCTCTCCCGGTGCTTCTTTATATATAAATACATATCAGGGACAATTAACACATGTATAAAATACGCAAAATAAACTGAGTTAGTCGACAGAAAGTAATGAAATCATGCTGAAATGAACCTTAAGTAAGGGTTAAAAGGAACCATGTCTCTAGAATTAGATGCCTATATTATCGTAAAATATAAAAGAATATGGGCGTGCAGAAAAGTAGGTATACTTAAGTTTGACTTACGGGCGGTCACTTAAGTAGTTTAGGGCCGCAATCTAGCAAAGAGGATTTAGGGCGATAGTACGTGGATCTTTGCTCTAGGTCACGGTACTGAATAGCAACCCCTATAGATAAGTCTGAATAATAGGCTAGCCGAATTAAGCTTTGTGGAAACTGATGGAAGCGGATTCAAGCGTACTCTAATTACAAGGTTCGAATCAGGCTCTCTTCTGTACTATTATAAAGTTGTAAAAATGTCTGTACATTGAAGATATTTAAAAAAAATGGTTGTTACGGACTATTTAGAGTTCACTAAAACGAAAAATATTTTTTTTGGATTTTATGTATGGGTAGCCGGCTAGGATACTTATTAAACGACTACGCTGAAGAAAAAAAAGAGGGTTATGACTTTTACCTCTCCGCGTACGAAGGTGCGGGCGCCTTCTAGTTTACTATGCAAGTCTGCTACAGAAATACAGACAAATCAAAAATGAGGGACTAAGGACCGAAGTGAGAACACGTTTGGCTAAGCTGGTTGCACAACGGCTGACGAAGCTGGAGATCCCGGGTTCGAATCCCGGCCAGGGCAAGTGTTTGTGTGATGAGCACGAATGTTTATTCCTGAGTCTTGGCTGATTTGAGAGACTTTTGTTCTGTGATATTGATATGTCGGAGCTCTTCTGTTTGTATCGATGACACAACTTTCCAGAACAATAAAATATTCAGCCATACTTTTACATGTAACGTGTCAATTATTTAGGTAACTAATACTTTCTAAAATTCTCAGCAACTGATACACAACATAGTAACTTGAACTTGACGCTATCTAAAATATGAGTTTTTTTAATATTATTATTTATTTATTATGAGTATGAGAATGTACCAAAATAATTCACTTAGTTGCATCATACTTTTTGTACATTAGTACAAATGGCCGCAAAAATGTTAAATAAAAATTAGTTAAAACTAAACATTTAGCCGATTACAAGTATAAAGTATAATGACTGTTCGGGCGGTTTACTGAAACTCGACCGTTGAGAGGGGGTCAAATGAGCCTTCTTAATGAATCATGCATGAAAAGGTATTTAACGATATGCATGTTCACTCTAAAAAAATACTGCAGCATAGAAATTCAAGACTGAGTACCTATGGAGGTTGCAACATAAATGTCGCTTGAAATTCATTGATCATTTTTGGGTTCCGTACCCAAACGGTACTGACCGAACCCTATTCCTAAGCACATTAACCCTGAAAATTGGAATTCCGAATTATGCAACGGAAACCGGCTAAAAGTAGTGCAGCTGCAGCGAAACCTCATCGAGGCGCAAATCCTGATGAGGTGCGGCACCGGAGAAGCCGTGTTCATCCCCCGCATCCCCCTCATCCCGAACAACTTCCCCGTGAGCGTCTGCTTTGCCATGACAATCAACAAGTCGCAGGGCAGACGCTGCGCCACGCCGGTCAAATTGACTATCAAAAACAAAAAAAAAGGTCTTTACAAGGATCAACCCCCTTTTCGGTTTTAGGGGTATTTTTGTTATAATCTGAATAGACACTCGAGGACTGCCGAGTACTATTCGTATTCTTGTTTCACACAAAAGATATGTATACCTAATAGTCCAACAACAAACCGTGGTCGCATTTACCACGTTGTTACAGTCTGTAACGACAGCTCTCCACTAAAATATTCACGTTGTGCGATGACTGGGTATTGACAACATTTGAAATTTCCAAGTAATATTAATGCGATACCCATTTCGTTACTTTACGATCAAGAATCCCAAGAACACTTTTTTTTCATAGTTACTGATTATAACGATGATTGGTGTACAAAATTTAACTTTTTGTATGCCTATTAATTAAACGATATATTCCTTATACTAATATGGGGTTCATGAATACGAAAATACAAATATAGTTTTTTAATTGCTTGTTGCTTATTGGTATCTACTTAGTGCCTTTTTGAAATCAACTTTATTCGACCAGAAGAATATGCACTAAAATTTTGCAATTGTTAATCAAAACACCCTGTATATTAGGTACATTACTTGTAGATAGTGGCAATAATTATAGTGATGTTTCCCAACTGTTACAGTAATTATGGTTTCCGCTATCGACAGCGCTAATTTGTGTTTCCTAGCGTAATTGATGACTGTTTAAGTTTCTTGGCACTTAATGTTCATGTAACTCTTAAACAACTTTATTTTTATACTGCAGCTTTATGTACGAGTATTAAGCGACCGATCCGTTTCTCACTAGTTAATGACCTGGATTTAAAGTTTTTGTTTTTTATAAAGTATTAACGTCCCTGATTTCAATGATTTGACATTTCATGTGCATTCTTACGAAAAACAATTGTAATAAATAAATTATATATTTAAGATATATATTTATTTGCTCTACTTTTTTCTGTGCCTCGTTGGCATAGTTATGTCACCAGAGTACTATTTAAAACTACTATTTTAAACGATGCAGAAGCAACAATAAAAATGTTTTCTATCCAATGTAGATTTATTTTCAAAGGCCCATTTTTCTAAATAATTCTGTCACTGCTGTCTCCTGAGTTACCGGACAGAATCACAAAATTAAAACAAGAAAAAGTTCATCCTTTTTACGCATGTAAAATTGTCGATATAGACAGGGTGTAATCAACCATTAATAACTAACAGAGCATGGTGAAATTAAGCCTTAGTGTTACATCAATAATATTTTTGATATGTGTATATGGTTATGGATATGGGTTTATGTTTAACCTTACTTTCACGTAATAGACAGATGAAATAAAAAAATCTAATTGAAATAATCCAAATACCATCCATCGCTTTGTTATAAATGCGACAGTTTCTATATTGGTCTGTCCGTTAAAGCAGCAGCACACGACTGAATTGACGTAATTTTAAATAGAGTTAGATTATAAGTCGAAGAGTGACATAATCTCGATATAAACCCTGAAAAATTCACGGTTCCGCATACAGTATCCCACTGAAAAATAATTAATGTAAAATTTAGCCAAGATTTACAAGCTCATAACGCTTTTGCCGTAAAAAAGTTATCAAATCCTACGAAAAGCCGAGCTCCTAAGCCCTGTCTTGATGTACCTTCCCTACACCTTGGTTTAAAAAGTATGGTTTGGCCGTTGTATAGATCTATTGCATGTCATAACATTGACGACCTATGACATAATTTCCTACCGTAAATAAGTCCATCTGACAGTCTGGGCCATATGGTAAGAAATTAAGTTTATGTCTTCAATATTGTTATACTATTCAATCTAATTATTTACTATATGGGCTAGACGGCCGATATTTTTTTTTACTTATAAGGGAGGTGAAAGTACAAGAATACTGAATTTTTCTGTTTGTTGTGTATATAAATTCTAGGTTCCATAACAAATTTCAACTTTCGAGGACATCGGAAATACCCTAGCTTTACTACTTCTACTACAATCCCCCATATAGGGGTGCGAGGGTGAAATTTACAGATTTCTCAATTTTTCTGTTTTATGTGTGTAAATCCTAGGCTCTATGCCAAATTTTAGCTTTCTAGGATATCGGGAAGTACCCTAGTGGTTTTGATGAGTGGGTGAATGAGATCAATTTAACATAGTGTATTTTATATATTCCCTAACTTCTGTGAATTTGGGCTTTCTGGTGTTCCCTGGGCAGAAGCTATGAGGGTTTGAAAATAAAACGAAACGATCCGAGAATAGGTAGGTAATTTACAGTAGGCCCGCCTTGTTGAGATTGTAGCATTGTACGTTTGCCACTCAGATGAAAGTGAAAGTCTAAA